>JAJLVN010000002.1:127398-669941 GCA_030570315.1 Pichia sp. NRRL Y-12827
CTCAACCTCAACCTCAACCTCAACCTCAACCGCAACCTCAACCGCAACCTCAACATCAACATCAATCGCAACATCAACCGCAACCGCAACTGCAACAGCAACAGCATTATCATCAGCACCAGCAGCAACAACAGCAGTATAATCAACAAATAATGCATCAGAATCAAGTGATTAATGGAGTTAATGGACAGCATACGTATCAACAGAATGTGAATAACAATAAACGACCATATCCATCCGACACGTTAAAAGAATACGGTGAAGGTTTACGCAATCTAGAATCTAACAACAGAAAGAGATTACAGGGCCCAAATGGTGGTGATCCAAGTACGATTTTGCCAGTTCAATACACCCAAGAGAACACTAGTCAGAAAAGTAATATCAGTGGCCCAAGCGATAATAGTCAAAACATTAATTATAATGTTAATAATAATAATAATACCAATAATCAAAATAATGTTAGGGCTGAACCTATTGCACAGTTCGCTGAGTTTTCAAACATGTTAGGTCAATTACAGCAAAATACTTTATCAAAAGATTCACCAGATCTATCTCCCTCAACCAATAAAAAAGCCACAGCTTCGAGTACTGGCGTTCCAACCCCGTTAACAAATGGGTCTACATCAAACTCCAATCCTACAATCACAGCAATAAATCCTGCTTTATCATCTGCTGCTGCAAAACCAGTAAATAAAAAGAAACCACGTAAGAAAGCAAATGGAAACTCTGTTCCGGATACTCCCAAAACCCCGAATAATCCTGCAACTCCACTTACAAACAAACCTTCAACTCCAAATGGAACTGTTGTGAAACGTGCAAGGAAGAAAGCTTCATCTTCAGCAACAACGCCAGTAATCAAGGAGGAAACTATTTCTCTAGAAAGTGTTAATGAAAATGCAAAAAGTGAGAAAAGTGGTTCAAGTGAAGGTAATAAACGTAATAATTTAACTAACAATAAAAAACCAAGAGCTCCAAGGAAATCTGCAGTTTCAAAGTCATATCAATCGAAATTACTGGAGCCTCAACAAAAACAACAACCACAAAAAACTGCTATGAAGCCACAAGCACAATCGCAAGCACAATCGAAAGCACAACCACAAGCACAACCACAAGCACAACCACAAGCACAGTCACAGGCACATGCACAACAACCACTGTCCCAATTACAACAACAACAACATTCCAATGATTCTAATAGTGCCTTCAGTATTGATAGTGAAGCTCCATTTTTGAGTGAGTTTAATGGTTCTGAACAATTTTTTGATATTTCTTTATATTCAGGTGAAGATGGTACTGAGATGTTACCAGATTTTTGGGGTGATCCAGTTACTAGAAGTGAACTTTAATTTTTATTTTCATAAAATATTATTTTTCAGTGCTGATGTTTTGTTTGCATAAATCAGCCTGCTAATCTGAAATTTACTTTGCTGCTCTATCTTTGACTAGATATCATATTCAGCTTATATTCCCATTACCATTCCAATTTTGACTTCAATTTTGTTTCCATTATTAGAATTTAAATTTCTATTTCCAGTACATCATCATTTACAATATTAATTATAATTTCGATTTCGAATTTAACTCACTTTAATTCCCACAATATCGCTAGAATAATACCTAATTTTCTAATATTATCCATTCACTGTATTATATTTTTGAGCTTATTTGATACACATTTCTCACAACGAATTTAAAGAGTTCTTTACTTTTTTCTTGATTTTAATTTTCATAATTCAAGAGGACGTCTTTTCATAAATCTATACTAATTTATTAAACAAAAATTATGTAAACATTAATTGCTAATATTACAACTTGTAATGCTAACTTTTATTTAATTCTGAAGTAAAAAAATTAAAATTATAAATCAAGTAATTACTTTCTCTTCGGTTTTGGTTTTACTTCGTCATCTTTACAAACGTGAATTCTAACGGTATTTGGGTAATTTGGTGTATTTCCTTCATAACCTTTACTCCAATCATAACTTAAGGCATATGCAAATAGCATTCCAGTTCTATTAAAATTCACTACAGGTATTGTTGAATTCAATGAAGGAAATCCCTTTAAACGATGCCTTGAATCCTTATCCCAGAAGGAAAATGTACCGTCAGAACCAGCAGTTACAAAAGTACCAAATTGTGGATTGAACACAACCGAATTTAATGAATAAATATTTGATTCCTTTGATGTTGTTTTGTTGACTCTTTGACATTTGAATGAAAATCCATTTTGTTTTTGTTGTGTATCATCCACATATTGAATACCACATCTACCTTCAATTGAACCAATTGCAAAACCATCTCCGTTGGGATAACAACCAATTGATCTTGTCTGATATTTCAAAGGTGAAACAGTTGTTTTAAAAATCTTATCTGGGTTATTTAAATCTATGATTAAAACATGTCTTTCAGCTGTGCCAACAACCAGTAATTTTTGTGCAGAGTCCATTGCATATACACGTTCAGGCATATCTAATGAACATATCGGATTTTGTTGTCTTGTATCCCAATATTTTATTGTCTTGTCCCATGAGCCACTTACAACACAAGGGGTATTTTGAGGTCCACAATTGACATGCCTGACAACTCTAACTGTATCATTATGCATACCAATTGTTTGCACTTGTTGACTTGCTAAATCAAATAACTTAACTTGTTTATCAGCACCACCACTGATTACTTTTGTACCATCCAATGTAAACCTTGTTGATAGTATCGGACCATCGTGTTCATATAAAGCTCTACCTTCAACTTGTCCATTATTTGTAACTTCAAATATTCTATTCTTTTTATCCCAATTAGAAATTGCCATAAATTCAGCTTGCGGTGAAAATGCAATATCACTTACACTGTCATCGCCAATGTTATTAACAACAATATCGTTTTGTAAATCCTGTAATGTTCCTGCTGCGGTGGATGTAGCTGGTGCTCCCAAAGATGAAACATTGGACCCAAATCCTCCTAGTCTTGAGCCAAAAGACATTTTTATTTATTTATATTAAACTATTTATGACTGATGTCCCTTTTTATATAACTAGCCCGAAATCTAGTTACCTTCTATCCAACCTTTTATCCAAGAAAGATCAAAAGATGGAATAAACATTTAAAGAGATCTTCATTTTTTTTTACCGGCCGGGTAACAAATTAGGTCTAATTCAGCGAAATTTCAAACTTCAAATGTACTTCTGAGAACCTGAAATCAAAATACAAAGTACTTTTAAAATAATTGATATAAGGAATGTTTAAAATCCTTTATAAATGAGAAAAACAAATCTTATAAGTCTATACAGCTATAAATCGTAGCCTATAATTTTAAAAGTCTTAAAGAAAGAATAGTATCATTGATGGAAGCTTCTTCTTCACCAATAACAGACTTTCCAGATTCAGAAATGTGCTCTAACGGAAACTTAGTACACTTGAGTAAAATATCCGCATGATTTTTAATAACATTTTCAATATCACAATTATCCTTCTTGACTTCGTATTGAACTATAACTTCTTCGGTTTGTTCTAAACCACACTTCTTTCTTAATCTTTGAATTCTGTTAACCAATTCTCTAGCAATACCCTCAGTTTCTAATTCAGCATAACGGTTGATATCTAATATGATTAAAACTTCACCTTCAGATCTTGATTCATGACCATCTGCAGTTTCAGATTCTGGTAACCCTCTCAATACATTTAAGTCTTCTGCGTTTAATTCGATACCACTAACAGTAACCTTACCGGATTTCAAGAAATCTTTAACTTCTTCAGATGTTAATTTTGGTAAACCCGCCTTCACAACCTTGGCATCTTTCTTTAACTTCTTACCTAAAACCGGCCAATCTGCCACTGCTTTATATTCAACACCGTATTTATCTTCATCTGATGTGATGATAATGTTTCTAACATTTAATTCTTCAATAATATATTTCTTTAAAGATTCAACATCTTTTAAATATTCTTTATTAGAATGTAGAACAATTAGTTCTTTTAATGGCGTCTTTAAGGAAATTGTCTTTTTCTCTCTAATATTTCTACCCAAATCAACAATTTTTTGCATTCTAGCAACTGAGGTTTCAATATTTTCATCAAATAATTCAGTATTTACGGTGGGGTAAGACAAAAAGTGAACACTTCTATGATCTTCACCATACTTATTTAAAGTTTCTTCGGTAAAGAGTGGTCTTAATCTTTGATAGATGGCATCTGATAAGAAAGGAGTAAATGGTGCCATAGCTCTAACTAAAATGAATAAAGTTTCTGTTAATGTATTAAGTGCCTTTAAGCAATCTGGAACACCGTTTTCACCCTTTAATCTTCTTCTGTTTAATCTAATATACCAGTTGGTTAATTGGTCGATTAACCCTAACAATCTTGGAACAACAGTATACAATCTATATTCTTCCATTTCTTCATGAATGTATTTGATTAACGACTGTAATGAAGCTAAAATCCATCTATCCATAACATTGTCTGATTTTGAAGTGTGATCAAACTTGAAATCAATGTTTTCAGTTTTCTTTAATAAGGCAACTTGACCTTCTAAGAATTTGTAAGAGTTCCACCATGGTAATAAAACCTTGGAGACAACTTCCTTAACACCTTCTTCCTTGAATTTTAATGTCTCAGCTTTTAAAACCGGTGAGTTGATTAAGTATAATCTCAATGCATCGGCACCATATTTCGAGGTAATTAAGTTTGGATCGGGATAATTCTTTAATCTCTTTGACATTTTCTTACCATCACCTGCTAAAATTAAGCCTGAAACAATAACATTTTTATAAGGAACAGTGCCAAATAAATGTGTACCTAAAACGGATAAAGTATAGAACCAACCTCTGGTTTGATCTAAACCTTCTGAAATAAAGTTAGCTGGGAACGCATTTGTAAACTTATCCTTATTTTCAAATGGATAATGTTTTGCTGCATAAGGCATAGATCCCGATTCAAACCAACAATCAAAAACATCTTCAATTCTCTTAAGTTGACCCTTACCTTGCTTTGAGGGAATAGTAATGTCATCAATCTTGTCTCTGTGAATATCAGTAATTGTTTGGTCACCAGATAAATCTCTTAATTCTTGAATGGAACCAACACAAACAATTTCTTCAAGGTCATCAGATACCCATAATGGAATTGGTGTACCCCAATATCTGTTTCTCGAAACATTCCAATCTCTTGCATTAGAAATCCAATTGGAAAATCTTTTTTCTTTAATGTTTGAAGGGACCCATCTGGTTTCATTAACAGATTCAAGCATTTTTGGAATAATTTCCTTGACTCTAACAAACCAGGCTGGAACAGTTCTATATAGTAATGGTGTATCCGATCTCCAACAAAATGGATAACTATGTCTAATTTGGGCTTGTAATAATAAATTACCCGACTTAGTTAAAGCTTTCATAATTTCTTTATCAGCATCTTTGACATATAAGCCCTTGAAATCTGAAACTTCGTCAGTGAATTTACCTTCATCATCAACAGGGTTTGGTGGTGTTAGTTTTTCGCTAATAACACCGGCGGCAGTACATTCATCAAAATCTTGTTCACCAAAAGCTGGTGCTTGGTGAACAATACCAGTACCAGAATCATCAGAAACATAAGATGCACCAATGACCTTGAAACCAGTTTCAGTGAATTTTTCCTTAAAATAATCAAATAATGGAACATACTTTAAGCCAACAAGTTCTGAACCTTTAATAGTGCCAGTGATTTTGAATTTTGCATCCTTTGGCTTTTTGTATAAATTCTTAATTAATGATTCTAGCATGATGTAAGTAACTTGTTTTTCTTCATCAAAAATTTTAGCATATTCAAATTCAGGATTTACACATAATGCAATATTTGAAGGTAAGGTCCACGGAGTAGTAGTCCAAGCAACTAAGAAAGTCTTTGGATCGTTAGCTAATTGGAATGCAACAGTAAGAGCTGGATCATTGACATCTTTATAATTCAAGCCTGCTTCAAAATTGGATAATGAAGTAGTAACACCAGTAGAGTAAGGCATAACTCTTAAACCTTGATAAACCGCATCTTTCTTATAAAGTTCGCTGAATGCCCACCACACAGATTCCATGAAAGTTGGGTATAAGGTTTTATAATCATTTTCAAAATCAATCCATCTACCTAACCTAGTGATCGCATCTTTCCATTCACCTGCGTATCTCATAACAATGGATCTACATTCTTCATTATATTTGTCAATACCTAAGTTCATAACATCTTGTTTGGAGGAGATACCTAATTTCTTGTCAATTTCATGTTCAACTGGTAAACCATGAGTATCCCAACCAAATCTTCTTTCAACTGAATAACCACTCATATTAGCATATCTTGGAATGATATCCTTAATTGTGGAAGCAAGGAAATGTCCATAATGGGGAGTACCAGTTGCAAATGGTGGACCATCGTAGAAAGTAAAAGCTGGTTTGTCTTCATTTAATTTAAGCGATGTATGGAAAGCATCAATTTCTTCCCAATATTTGAGAGTTTTTTCTTCTTCTCTTGGAAAAGAAAAATGAGTTGATTGTTGTTCTTCAGTCATCGTTTGGAATGAATGTAGAATAGCGTGGAGAATGAAATAAAACAAAAAGGAAACAGATAAAGAAACAGAACATGAAAAAAATGAGTCAAAAATTGGACAAGGAATTGAAAAACTGAAAAAATGAAAAATTGGTCGACGATGCAAACAGAAAGAGCCTCGCGGATGCAACAATTGTAGTGGTGATAGGAATTTAACATCTTGTAGTGTTTATCATCTACTGCCTTTGACCATAATAGCTTTTTTATACAACCAACATGTTATCAGTACCTACGACACCAAAGCAAAGAATGTCACACAGGAAATCTATCAGTGAACAAGTTGAAAACATTGATATTCCTCTTTTTTCTCCCCAAAAACAAGATAGTAGCTATGGTGAACTCCGAATTGATAATGAAAAAGACAGTCAACAAAACAATAGTGAATACGATGCTGAAGCACTTATTGAAGTAGAAAATGATGAAAATGAAAATAAAAACAATCAAGAATCCTTTCTGAAAAGATTAGAAAATGCAACTTCTATATTACTTATTATTTTAGAGCAGATCATATCATCCATAACATTTTTATTACCAAATTCCTTTATTATTTTTTTTACTAAATTGAGCAGGTTTTTATTTTCTTTTTTTAAATCAAACAACTCAAAATATAATGATTTTATTTCAAATCCAGAAGATGTCAATGCTCAAGATAGTATTTTACAAAGAATTGAATTACTGAAGAATTTTGAGAGTTTCCTGGAGATTTGTCAAATGAATGGTTTTTCAGCAGAATCACATCTAGTTCGTACAGAAGACGGATTTAGCTTAACATTACATAGGCTTAATCCTGAGAAGAATGGTTTTGAGTCTAATGGTAAAGCAGTATATTTCCAACATGGCTTGTTAATGACAAGTGACGTGTGGTGTGTTATGTTAAATAAACACGAAAGTTTACCCTTCAGACTATGTGAATTGGGATACGATGTATTTTTAGGTAATAATAGAGGTAACAAATATTCTAACAAACATGTTAAATATAGCTCATCGGATACTGAATTTTGGAATTTTTCGATTGATGAATTTGCAATGTACGATATCCCAGCATCGTTAAATTATATTTTGAAGTTGAAAGGAATTTTGAAGTTAACGTACATTGGATTTAGTCAAGGATGTTCTCAAATTTTATCATCAATTTCAATAAACGATGATTTGAATTCTAAGATAGAAAAATTGATTTTAATTGCACCTGCCACAACTCCAAAAAAATTATGCAATTGGCTAGTTAATTCAATCATTCACTTTGATCCTGAGTTGATTTATCTTTTATTTGGGCGTAAGATTTTGATGAAGTCTATATTATTTTGGAGAAGAATTACATATCCACCAATGTTCATTAAATTAATTGATATACCGAATGACATGTTATTTAGTTGGAAATCTCAAAACATTGATATTTTACAAAAGTTAGTATCATATTATCATCTATTTTCAACCACGTCAGTTAAATGTGTTGTTCATTGGTTTCAAATTATCAAATGTAAAAAGTTCCAGATGTATCAAGATAAAGAATATTTCCAACCATTTGTTTATCCAACTGATAAAACAATCAATATAGGAAACATGTTAATTATATATGGTATGAGTGATTCCTTGGTTGATATTGATGTTCTCGTGAGCCAGTTACCAACATTTAACAAAATATCATTTAATCAAATCAAAGATGCAAGGGTTGTAGGGAAAAGAAATGTAATCAATGATATAAGACCAGATGGACATCAAGGTTCCGAATTAAGAATTTTTGGTATAAATAATTATGAGCATTTAGATTTACTTTGGGGCAAAAACATGAATGAAAACGTTATTAATAATGTGCTTGATTTTATACAATAATTAAATAGGTAGTTTGATAAATATACGTGCAATGATATCTAAAATATAATTCTAGGTTAATGTGAAAACGGATATAGTAATGCAATCAGAACAAAATTTAAAAATTAAAATCTAAAAACAGAAATGAATCTAAACATGAATATGATTATAAATATAAATAGGATTATGAATATGAGTAAGTGGAAAGATTAAGAATAATATGAAATTTGGAGAAGGATTCTCATTATTTTTCCAATTTTTTATAACTATTTGTCAATTGGTGCAACACCAAAACCGTTGTGATTTCTGTACATTAACACACCATTATCACCTTCAACAAATTCACACCATCTAAGTGATTTCCATAAAGTGACAAACATATTTTCATCAGAATGAGCATAATTTTCGCCAACAAATTCTTTAATTGCCTTGGTTGCCTTTCTTGCATTATAGAATGGGATTCTGGAAACATAGTGATGACAAACATGTGTTTCAATGATATCATGGAAGAAAAACCAGCCGACAAAACCAAATTCTCTGTCAATAGTTGCTGCTGCACCTCTCGCAAAAGTCCATTCGCTATCTTCATAATGAGGTAAAGTAATATCTGAGTGTTGTAAGAAAGTTAAAAAGACAATCCAATGGTTAACTAATAAATAAGGAATGAACCAATGAACAAAACAGTTAAACCAACCAAAATGTTGAATCCATTGATAAACAACATAACCAACGATTGCAATACCTAAATCAGATAAAAGAATGTATTTACCATCGCCCTTGTCAAAAATTGGAGAATTTGGATTGAAATGTGAAGCATACAAGTTACCGTACCATTTATCTTGTAGCTCGGGATGAGGTTGACCAGTTGCATCAATAAAAAGATAGGTTTGAAAACCAACGACTTGTTGAATAAGTAAAGTACATAATGCGGAAATTGGAGAATCTTCAGTTAATTCAGATAATTTAAGGACGTTTCTTCTTCTCTTAAATTCATCAGTTCTTGGTGGAACAAAAACCATATCTTTATCAATATGACCAGTGTGTTGATGGTGCTTTTTATGAGAGTATTTCCAAGAGAAGTAAGGATTACCGCAATAAGAATGTAAAACCCAACCGACAAAATCATTAACCCAACCGTATTCAGAAAATGCTTGATGACCACATTCATGAGCTAAAATCCAAAGACCGACCATTGGGAATGATTGGACAATCGTATAAGTGGTCCAAGCAATAAATCTTAAATTTTTAGATTCAATTAAAGGAATATAGTTTCCAGCAATATAACCGAACAAAACCATAAAAAAAATATCACGGAAAACATAAGATAATGATTTAACTAAATCACGCTTGAAACAATCCTTTGGGATACAATTGATAAGTTCACCAATGGTATAATCTGGTGCGTTAAAAGTTTCACCAAATGCATTAGTTGCAGTTAAATTTGAAGTTATTTTCTTGGTATTTGTGGTTGTCTTGGTGGTAACAGCAGACATATCAACAATGGTTTTCTAAGAACTGATAAAGGAAAAACAAAGAATGCAAAGCACCAAAAAGAAACTAAAAGCTCAAAGAGACGTAGCAAATCAAAAGGACATAAAAAGAAACAACATTTTACAGAATATTTTTCTCGTAATGCAAGAGGGGAAACGCGCTAACCGGAGTTTGAAAAAAAAAAATTAAGATAAAATTTTCTTCCCGTTTTTTGAAAAAACTAGGAATTTTGTGAAAAGCGAGAGAATGTGAAAACGACCAATCACGAAATATAAAAAATTCTTATTCTTGATTTCTTTCGTAAGATAGAGAAGCTAAATATTTAAAAATGTTATAAGAGAATAAGTATTTTTTAAGCCGAAACTAACTGAATATGTATGAAACTAAAACTAAAATGAAACAACAAATAATCTATTCTATATGCTATAAATAATCAATTATCCTTTGGTTCAACACCTAAACCATTAACGTTTCTAAACATCTTAACATCATCACCTTCAACAAATTGACAATATCTACCAGATTTCCATAAGGAAATCCACATGTTTTCATCGGAGTGCGCATAATGGTCACCCATGACTTCTTTAATTGCCTTTGTACCAACTCTTGCATTGTAGAAAGGAATTCTTGAAACATAATGATGTAAGACGTGAGTTTCAATAATATCGTGGAAAAAGAATGATCCAATAAATCCAAATTCTCTATCAATGGTGGCAGCTGCACCTCTTGCAAATGTCCATTCTTTGTCTTCGTAATGTGGTAGGGTAACATCAGAATGTTGTAAATATGTAATGAAAACTAACCAATGATTGGTAAAAATATATGGTAAGAACCAATGAGTGAAACAGCTAAACCAACCAAAATTATTAACCCATTGATAAATCACAAAGAATTGTGTCAAAATACCTAAATCTGATAAAATGATGAACCAGAAATCTCTTTTTTCAAAAATTGGTGAAAGCGGATTGAAATGAGAAGCATATAGATTACCATACCATTTATCCTTTAATTCAGGATGTGGTTGTCCAGTAACATCAGTTAATAAATAATAAATCCAACCACCTAATTGTTGAACTAACAACTCAGTAAATGTTTGGATAGGGGTATCAGCAGTTAATTCAGATAATTTTAAAACGTGTCTAGTTTTTTTGAATTCTTCAGTAGTTGGTGGGACAAAAACCATATCTCTTCTTAAATGACCAGTTGCTTTATGATGTTTACCATGTGAATATTTCCATGAAAAGTAAGGAACTAATAAGTAAGAATGTAAAACCCAACCAACAGTATCATTTAACCAACCATAGTCAGAGAATGCTTGATGGCCACATTCGTGAGCCATAACCCATAAACCAGTGTAAGGTAAAGATTGTAAAATTGCATAAGTAAGCCAAGCGATGCTCCTTAAATAAACATTTGGTAGTTTTGGAATAATATATTGAGCAATTGTACCAAAGGTAATTGCACAGATTATATCTCTGAAAACATAAAAGAATGAAGTTTTAACAACTCTGTTATAACATTTCTTTGGAATTGCGTCAAGAATTGTTTTGATCGTATAATCTGGAACTTTGAATTCATTACCTAAAGTATCAAGTTTAACTATACCGTTAGTAACGGATTTGGAAGTGACTGTGACAGAGGACATGATTACTGTACTGACCTAAAAAAAGGAATAAAGTAAAAGAAAAAAAAAGAAGTTATCGACTAAACAAAAATTAAATACAATTAAAAAGAAAAAAGATCAGTTAAAAAAAAATGAGGAAATGGGTGGATTTTTATATCAGTTGACCAATAGAATCCACATGTATTATCACACCGCATATTATCTGTCCTCAACCGAATTTCGTTACTGAATCAATGCTAGATTACAAGATGCTTTGTTATTAGATAGATTACATGTAAAAAGTTTACTTACTAGTACAATCTCTATGATAGCAGTTCAATTCTCATTGCCAAAAACTCCAGTGTACAGCTGTAGATCTCTATATTCGGAGTTGAAAAAGCAAAAAAAACCAGTTTGCCAGTTGCCGATTCTTTTTCCATTTTCCATTTTCCATTTCCTTTTTCTACAAAACTTCCCAACAACTTTTTTTTGCCAACAAATTCAGAAATAAAAGAAGAAAAAAAGAAAAAAGAAAATACACCGAGGCCGTGGCGCATGCAACTTTAAGTTTCATGTGTGGCACATGAAACTTTCACATGTTTTTGATCTGTCATTTTGATTCGATTTTCGCTTTTTTTTTTTTTTTTTTTTTTTTTTTCACAAGAGAGATTTCTCGTTTGTTGATATTTCAGAAGCTGTTGTATTTTTGTTACATTCTTTCCGTTCATTTTAATAAATTTTGCTTGTAATCTGCAAAACCTCTAACTTTTTTTTTTTCTGAAAGTTATTTTTATCAATTACAATTTCACGATCTATCATGAAGAAGCTTTATTTATTTATAGTTTCATCATATAAACTGATTAATGTAAAATTAATCTCACTGTGTTTTGTATGGTATTTCACATCAGTCATTTCATCATCAACTACAAAACAAATTTTGAAAGACTTCAAATATCCTGTTTCGTTAACTGAAATTCAATTCATTATAAACGCAATATTGTGTTTGATTTTATTGTACAGTATTAAATTATTCAAAACAATACTGGGATTAAATATTCAAAAGAAGTTCCCCGATGGTACCTTCCCGCCTTCGTTAATTGAACGAAATTATTCAATTTTTAATCATTTCTTATTACCTTCTAATCTTATTTTAAAAACAACTGTTCCTATGGGCATGTTTCAATTTTTAGGGCAAATTGCATCTCATAATTCAACTTCAATTATACCCGTTTCATTAGTTCATACAATCAAAGCATTATCACCAATTACAACTGTTTTGATCTATAGATTTTTATTCAAAAAAAACTTTAGATTGAGGACTTATCTCACTCTTATACCTTTAGTTACGGGTGTTATGTTATCATGTACAAGAAACAGTAACTTAAATATTGAAACTTCTCTGTTCATTAAAGGTAGTTTATTTGCATTTTTATCTATGTTGATTTTCGTTTCTCAAAATATATTTGCTAAGAAAATTTTAACATGGGAAGATACTGATGATGATAAAGATACAAACTCAAAAAGAATGGAAAGCTTATATGAGGATTTAAATAATGATAAGTATGAACAAGATGACGATTCAAGAGCCAAAGCTTTCTTAAGTAGATTCAATTGGAAAGTTACAAGATCTGAATCTGCAGCTTCAACGCCAATTTTACCTATTTCAATGTCAAATAATAACTCATCAACCAACTTAGTAAAACCTAAAAGTTCATCGTACTTCAATTTCTCTTCAAATACTCTAAATGATTTATCCAAAAATGAAAAATATCAGAACAGTTCAACAAAATTGGATAAATTATCTGTTTTATTTTATTGTTCAATTGTTGGATTTCTATTAACGTTGCCATTTTATCTAATTTCAGAGTATCAAAACTTAAATGATCCATTAAAATATTCACTTTCTTTATCGAACCTAAGCAGCTCAACGCTTCATCTCATTTTTGTTTATGGATTATCACATTTTGTTCAATCATTGACAGCATTTCAAATCTTAGGTATGGTTTCACCTGTTAATTATTCAATTGCAAACATTTTAAAAAGAATTATCATTATTTCATGTAGTATTATCATTGAAGGTATAAATTTAAATTTCCAACAATACTGTGGTTTATCTTTAACTTTTATTGGCTTATATTGTTATGACAAGTGGGGTGTTCAAAGAGATCAGATTAGAAAACACTAACTTGATAATTTAATAATTTCATTTTAGAGTGTACCACTATTGAAATCACACTAATTACTCATATATTTTATTCTTTACTAAATTGTCAATATTTACATTTCTTAAACCTAATTTATTACTGACCAGATACATTCATTTACAATACCATATCATTTAAACCTAAAAAAAAAGCTGTTGATTTTTTATTCATTCACTTTCTTTCAGTTTTATTCATGCACTCACTTTTATTTTACCAAAAATCAATAGATACCTATTCAATTTCGAACGTTGTTATTTTTATAAAACTAAATAATTTCATTTAGTTTTAGTTTTTATTTATTTTTTTTTTGTATTAAATATTATTATAATTGCTACATTAGTTTAGCTTAATTTAATTAAGTAGTGAAAAGATATTTCACTTATTTAAGCGCTTTTGATGGCTTTGATTTACCATAGTTTGCAATGTATTCCTTTGCGTAATCACCCAAGGAAACCATAAAAATTGTTTGCCAAACACCTAAACCAATTCTGGGGGTAACACCCTTGTATAAACCTTTAATACCATGAGTATTAAAGATATATTTTAAAGTTGTGAAAACGTTTAAATTTTTTGGTCTATTTGGATCACTAACTCTACTTTGCATTTCAACTCTAACAACTTCAAATGGTTGATTCCATGCACTTAAACCACCACCAATAATTGAACTTAAAATCTTTTCACCTGCATTTAATTTTTCATCTTTACCCTTACCAACAAATGATTTAATCCAATCTTCTGCTAATCTTGCTAAACCAAATCTTGAACCCCAATTGGTACATTGTCTCATTGCAACTGCATTGACACCTTTATTGATACCTCTAATACCTTCCTTTTGATAAATTTCCTTGAAAACAGTAAATGTGCTCTTTTGGGAACCTCCTGAAGCTGCATCTTTTGATCTTGTAATTTCAACAGTTTTCATACAGGTGCAAAAACCCATAGTTAAATAAGCTTGAGAAAGACCACCCAGCATACCACCACCAATACCAGAAACAAAAGGTGATGCACCTAAAACTCTGAATTGATATTCACCTTCAGTCATAACGGCCAATAAAACTGCACCCTTAGAAGATGCTTCAATCCATGCCCATGGAATTAAACCTTGATAGAAACCTAATGGACCACCACGATTCCAAATATGTTTAATGGATTTGATTAATCCAAAATCTCTATTTGCAGCCATCGTAGTTTTAGTAACTTCTAATGGTTGCCCTAAAGTTGAAACTTCAGCTAAGTTTAAACCTGCACCAAGTAATAAGTTAGAGAATGTAATTGGTTTCTTTTCTATCTTTTCTGACATGGTATTTTTGTTGTTTGATAGAATGGATCAATATCAAGAAATGAATGAATTCAAAAAAAAAAAAGAGAAAAAACGACCAGACATTTAAGATCTGTTTTCCTCTTCAGTTACGTTCATTTTTCCCGTTTTTTTTCAAGATAAAATAGCAAAATGATTCATACAGCGGCAACGCGATATCGGAAAGCAGCAACAATGTCTCCCGAAGTCTTTTTTTTTTCTATTTTCTGAGTTGAGATTGTAGATCACGTGCTGCGTCGATCGGCTCTATGTTTGTAGCGAAGCACATCGGACTTCGATCTTGAAATGAATGTCCCCGATATGTACCTAGTATTTATATTGCTAAACCTGATATTAATAGGTTTTTCTATTGCAAGATATAATCATTCTGATTTTGGCTCATATTATAACCCATTTTTATTGTTTATTTTACAATGTTAAGTTTAGTGGCTTTTGTTAACGGCTCTCCACGTTTCAAATTGTTTAAATTACACATACGTCCCCTAAATTTGAAGCTGGTGCACATCGGGGTTCGTAATTATGCTACAACAATAGGTAAACCAGATGGCTTTGAAATGGACCATTCAATCTTAAATCTAATACATTCATATCCAGCATCACCAAAACCTACACCCTATCAAGTTTTAAATATACCAGTTGACCAACAAAATTCAATATCAAGAAAAGAGCTAAAGCAAATTTTCTTTCGGTTAGCTAAAATTTACCATCCCGATTCAAATAATGCACATGGATATCCAATTGATAAAAGTTCCAATATATTATTAAGTAGCAAAGTCAAAGATGAGAGATTCAAAAAAGTATTAAGTGCTTACAACTTATTAAAAAATCCAATAGCAAAAGCAAATTATGATAAATATAATATTGGTTGGTTTGATGGCACAAATTTAAGAACCAATCCAAATATGTATAATCCATCAAGTAATGAATATAAAAATTTCTATCAATCAAATCATTCTGGACCATTTTATAGATCCAATTTCACTAGTCATGAAACTGGTACTTGGGAAGATAGATATAGGTACGGTTATGATAGGGCATATGGATTTCATAATGATAAATCATGGACAAGTTCACAAACGGGTGATTTTAAAGAGGAGTTTTTAAAAAATAGAAAAACTATTTTTTTAAGTCTGTTTTTAATGGTTTCTGTTTATAGTTTGTTACAACTATTACATTTATATTTATATGATGATTTAGTTGGTGAAAATTATAATACTTCATTATCTGCGAGTAATGTTGATGTGCATGAAAAATCTGAAGATGATCTATTCCATGCTTATACAAATTATGGATTTGGTGATTCCAAACAAGAAAGAATTAATAGGTTTTTGTGGTGGAGAAAATTATCAATGACTTTTAGTTTGGCAGATGTTAAAGAAGTTTTGGAGCATTTTTATAAAACAGGAGTTGTTAATAATCCTGATAATGACGCTTCAAAGCTTAAACATTTTGATTACCATATAAAGAAAGATTAAGATAGTTGCTTTATTTGCTTTATTTTTGTGATTTTTCTTTAGTTTATTTATTATACACAAATTTTATTAAATTATAAACATATTCTCACTGCAATTGATTAAAAATCTTTATCTTCTAACCTCCTTAATAAATAATCAACTTCAACTTTCTTAGTCAATGGAATAACCAATTCTTTGTAAATTGTAACAACTGCCTCGGGCTCAATTTTACTGGTACCTTCAATACCAGCAGTTGGATCAGTACCAAAAGTCTTGGCCTTAACTAGTAATCTTTGTAAAATTTTTTCTTCAACTGCTGAATTTGTAATGTTTTCCATGATTCCATTGACATCATTATCCTTAATCAATTTAGTATATAGTTCTCTATTTGATTGAAATTTAGATTCGGCAACAAACATACCAAAATGAATTCTGCGACTTAAAGTTTGTAATGTTGAAATATCTACCATTGCGGTAGATCCATAATTTTCACTTTCTTCACCATTTTTAGCAACTCTAGGTATAATTTTATTTATGTAAACATTCATGATTTCATCGTTAATATTAATTTCACGAAAATATTTTGCTAATAATTTTGGATAATTGATTGGTGGTAACACAGGTTTTTTGACGACGTCTGGATAAAATGGATATTGATCTGGTGCTTGATATCTTCTACATTGTGATTGGACCGATTCATGTTGTTGAAAAAGCCAATCAAGAAATGAGCCATCAAATCCTGCAATTAACTTAGAATTGTTTTCATAAACTGATGGCATTATTGGAAAATCTGCTCTTTCAATTAAATTGAAAATAACAGAATCTTCCATACGAACTAAATCTTCACGAATATTAGCAAGGTTGTACACACTTTCTGGGTTCATAAAATCCATTTTAGCTATTTGATTAATTCTAGTGTAATTTGATGTTAACAGTTGATTAATGTATCTATACATCCAATATTATAAAAAAAAACAGAATTGTCATCATAAAATAATCGACAGTCACACAGGGTTATGTAGTTTTAATTTAGGCCAGGTGCGGAATGCCGTTTTTTCTTTTTTGAATTTCAGGCTAGCAATTAGTTTATTTCGACCTGTACCTTATCTAATCTAGAAAATCTTCTATTATTGAAAAGTATTGATATGAATATTAATGATATTATTACACTGTACAAAAATTAACTAATTTATAAGACGCATGGTCCATTCAAATGCTAAGAAAGTAACAGCATTTGCGGGTGCAGCTCTTAAAATAGTTGGTGTGAAACCAACTGCAAAACCTCTCCAACCTTGGGTTTTCCATAAATCTTTAACAACTGTAACACTATTTTTATATTTCCAATTACCTAATTTATCAGTTTGCATTTTACTCTTGATAACATCAATTGGATAACAACAAATCCACATTGCATAACCAGCTAATGCACCATATGTGCATAATTTCCAAGATTCAACTTGATCACGTGCAATTCTGTATTCTTGCATAGTATTTTGAACTAACTTTTCAAATGTCATAAAATAAATACCCATGCCAAAAGATTCTCTAGCAAATGTTGGACCTAAACCTCTAAAAATAGTTTTGATACCACCAACTTGGTTCAAGTGCTTTAGAACATCAAGTGGACCTTTATATAGTTGTTCATTTGCAGCACCAGTTTGAATTTGTAATCTAATTCTAACATGTTCAATAGGGCCTGCTAACAAACCATTTGCAAGCCCACCAGCAGCACCGGCCATAAAAAATTGAAGTGAATTCATCTTGTTTGGGCCATCATTAAGATATGTGAACACACGCTTCATGTATTCATTGACACTAAATTGAATGGAAACACAAGCACCAATGCCAACTAGTGGTAATAGAGCACCTTTATAAAATGCCAAGGGACCTTCAGTTTTCAATAAGCTCCTTATAACATCAATTGGTGAAGTATTTGGATTTGGTGATGATTGGACTCTGACTTTAGTTGTATCAAATGGTTGACCAACTAACACTTGTGCGATACCACCAACAGTACCTGCAAAAATATCCTTTAAGGCTTGTGATTTTGAAGCTGGCGCTGGTTCATCAAGAAGAAGAACAACTTCTGATTCTGAAGTCATAGATTAGGATATAGTTAAATCGATGCAGTAAAAAACAATTGGCTCTTTTATTAGTGAAACTATAAGATCCACATCAAGATGAAGAAAAAAAATCAGAGAAAGAATGCGGCTACTTCTTAGAAAAGTGAAAAATCAGAAAAATCAGAAAAATAAGAAAAATAAGAAAAATCAGGAAGCTCAAGATAAGAATAACGGAGTCAGCCTAGGGGATTTGAGTCAGCCGTGTGGTACAATAGGAGTCACAATCTTTTGACTTCGGTTTTTCTGTTTTTTTTTGCTACGATAATAAAAAAAAAAAAATGATAAAAAGAATAAAAAATATTTATAAAGAGAATTTTATTTATCTTTTTCTTTTTCTTTCCGTTTCGGAGATATTTCACTAAAATTCAACTGTTATTTCGTTGTTTGATTTCTTATAATCAAAATCAATTTTAGCATAATGGATAGGCTACTAGAAAAGACTTCTAGATTGGATATAGATTGCTATGGGCAAAATAAATTTTATGCCAAGTTAAATTGGGGTGCTAAACAAAACATTGTTGATTCCACAGGAACAACGCAAACGCCAGCAGCCGATTTTTTTTCAAGACTTGAAACACAGCAACAAACACAGCAAAACGTAAAAGAACCAGCTCGGAGAAAATGCTTGAAAATACCATTACCAATGGTCACTCCACAACCAAGCTATGGTTTATTCAGTAAAAAAATTCATACCTCTATTCTTAAACCAGGTGCAAAGTTTTCAGGATTTCAAGAGTCTGGGATACAACAATACAAAGTTGATGTTGAGTTGCTTGAAGTTGATCTGACAGGCTCAACTTTGGCTGGTACACTTACAATCTATGGACTAACACCAACACATCCAGTCATAAAGACTTTTTTTGAAGGTGAAGTTATAGGCAGACATCATACTTTTGAAACAAAAAATAAAAGTTGGGGTTCAACTCTCAGAAATGATATTCAACATTGGGCGAGATTTCAGCCATGGAGATCACTTAATTTAGATCTTCTTAACCAAACTAGTTATGATATTCAAGATTATTATCATGAGGATTCCTTGAAAAATGAACACGTTTTTATGAGATGGAAAGAACTTTTTTTGTATCCGGATTCATCTGTAAAAGATATTAAAGGTGCTTCATTTGCCGGGTTTTATTATATTTGCTTTAATCAATTGACTGGCCATGTGTCTGGTGTATATTTTCATAAATTAACAGATAAGTTTCAACAATTAACGTTATCATTTTTACCAGATAACGGTGTTACTCAAGTATATAAGTACTCCTAAAAACAATTGTGTGCCTACATTAAAAAAATACCCTTTAATAAATTCTGTCACGTTTACATTTTCTCTATAGATTTGTCTGTCTATTTCTATTATCTTATAGCTTTACATTTATAAAACTGCATTTCCAATAATAATTACAATAATAATAAAACAACCTTTTAAATCATATTGTTAATTAATTTAAACTCATTTTTTGAACCAATTTCAAGCTTCTTGGATTTGAATGTTTCAACTTGTTCATACAACAACGTTTTCATATCACTGGTTGATGTTACTTTCCATTCGAAGCTAAAGTCAAAAGTACAATCACATCTAACTTCTTCATCCTTGTTCCGAATATTTTCTAAATAGGAATGCTCTAACACTTGTTCAATACTATAACGATCTGAAACTTCCCAACATAGTAGTTTATCTAACAAATTTTGTGCACCACTATTTGCATGTGGATACAAATGACCCCATTCCTTTTTATCATATTTTGCGGATGGTTCTGAAAACAGTTCCCATGCAATTGTAGATCCATAATCTAAGATGGTTTTTTTTGGTGGTGATCCGATAATTCTGCAAATTTCATTAATTTGTTGAATTTGATCGTCACCCATAAATATTGGCCTTCTACCATATAATTCGGCAAGTATACACCCAATAGCCCAAATATCAACCGCTTTTCCATATGATCTTTTTGCCAATATTAATTCTGGCGCACGATACCATCTGGTTGCAACATAGTTTGTAATATTACTGGATTTATGATTATGCCTCATATATTCTTTACTGATACCTCTTGCTAAACCAAAATCACAAACTTTTAAACAGCCTTGTGATGTGACTAAAATGTTGCCTGGTTTTAAATCACGATGAATAACATCTGCTGAGTGCATATAATTAACTGCACAGCAAATTTGATAAAAGAAAGATATAATGTGGAATTCGGAAAACTGGACTGAACTGTGAATAACTTTTGCTAGATCATAGTCAATCAACTCTTGAAAACAATACAATCCATCATATGGTTTAATGTAAACAATATCTAAATCGATCAAGCCAACAATATTTTTATGACCTTTGAAAAAGATCATTAGTTTTAATTCCCTAATCGCACGCTTAAGTAAAACTTCCTTATTGAATACATTACACACTTTTTTAATAGCCAACAATGGTTTATCTTTTGCTTTGGTGTCAATCGCAGAACAAACAGTACCATATGACCCTTTACCCAAAATTTGCTGAACTTTGTATCTTGAATCTAATAAAAAATTGGCTTTTTCAAAAATTGTACGATTGTCACCAACTGTTCCGCATACATCTGGTGTAACACGATTGAATGTTTTTCTTGTTTCATTTTCTTGACATCCGTACAATGCAGCTTTTGCATTGTATAGTTTGTGAACTCCATATTCTTTGTTAAAAATATCATTAATTGTCATGGTAGAGGAAAAGCAATTGATATTATGAATTTATAGTAGCAAAGATGGCAATTAAAATATTCTTAGCTCAATTATTGGGAATCTAAAGACTTGAAAGTGCTAATGATAGAAAGAATAAACTGAAAATCTAAAACACAATTTCAAAATTGGTAAACCCATTTTTAATAGGGCAAGATTTTTAATAATTGAGCACCTTCTTAATCAGGAAAGACAAATTTAAAATTCATGTTGCGATTCTTATTCATTGACGCCGCAACCAGTTTAGCATCTGGCTCTATGTGATTTATTCTATTCAACAGAATAACTACAGTTCAATTCTGTTGAATATGGAATTTGACTTTTCATTAATATCTCCTACAGCGCATACAATTGCAACATCTGCTTACATCGATTTTTTACCCTCATTGCAATATTCAAAACCATTAGGTACATCAAGATTCTTGAAAACAATTCAATGCTTATCACCAAATGGTTATGTAGTTGTTAAACTACTCGTGAAATCAACAGAAAGTGAAATTGATATGTTTCCATATTTACGCAGATTAAATGATCTTAAAATAAAGCTAAAAGATATACCAAACACGTTGCCATTTGAAACATTAATAGATTCTGATAGAGCCACATATTTAATACGACCTTATGTCAGATATAATTTATATGATCGCTTATCAATTAGACCATTTTTTGAACTAATAGAAAAAAAATGGATTGTCTATCAATTATTAGTTGCATTGTCTAAAATGCATGATGTTGGTGCGTGTCATGGTGATTTAAAAACAGAAAATGTGTTATTAACTTCCTGGAACTGGGTACTTTTATCAGAAATTGGACTTTTCAAACCGGTTTATTTACCAGATCATAATCAATCACAATTTTCATTTTATTTTGATACAATTCAAAGGCATTCCTGTTATGTTGCGCCTGAAAGGTTTAAAACGCAACTTGAGATTAATGAATTGATGAAAAATCCAGAAAATGTTAAACTAACCTTTGCTGCTGATATCTTTTCACTTGGTTGTGTCATTGCCGAATTATATACTGATGGTTTACCCATTTTTTCATTGCCACAAATGTTTAAGTATAGAAAAGCAGAATATACGCCAAATTTAGATGCAATAGAAGATACGAATATAAGAAAACTTGTTCAAAGTATGATCAGCTTAGATCCAAATGAAAGACTTTCAGCTAAGGACTATCTCAACAAATTTAGAAAAATTCTGTTTCCCGATTATTTTTATACTTTCTTGTATAATTATGTGAAAACTCTTACAACATGCACAGCGGCGGATTCAGATTCATCCACACTATCCTCAATGTTTCAAAAATGCGATTATAGAATTGATCGGTTATATAAAGACTTTGATAAAATTTCGTTGTACTTAGGCTTCAAAGCCAATATTATAGCAACTGATGAAAAAAATAATACAGCAAAGAAAAGCAAAGGTAGTTTAATACCCGTTGAGTTAAACCTTCCTGGAATGAACAAACATATACCACAAAACACGTCAACTATTTTTACTGAAAGCTCCAATAATGATTCTTCGTGCTTGATTTTGTTATCCCTATTATGTCATAACGCAAGAAATACAACGCATGCCTCATACAGAATCAAAACATGTGATTTGATACTTGCGCTTGGTGAACAGCTACACGATGAAGCTAAGTTTGATAGATGTTTACCTTATCTTATGAATATGATTGATGACCCAAGTGAAAATGTTCAAGTCGCTGCATTAATCAGTATCACTCAATTATTACAAATGATTGACACAGTTACACCAATCAATGTCCATGTTTTTACTGAATACATTATACCTAAACTTCAACTATTTCTTAAAAGGTCATATCTTAATACACATAAAGATTCACTGT
This sequence comes from Pichia sp. NRRL Y-12827, assembly GCA_030570315.1. Lineage (NCBI taxonomy): Eukaryota > Fungi > Ascomycota > Pichiomycetes > Pichiales > Pichiaceae > Pichia > Pichia sp. NRRL Y-12827. The sequence goes on from JAJLVN010000002.1 coordinate 150,530, forward strand.
TAAATACAGTCAAAATATCACAATCTATTTCCACAAATATTGATGATTCAGACCAAGTTAGCAAAACTCCTGGATCATATGTTAGAATGATTTTTGCATGTTGCCTTCCACATATAGCTATGGCATCTAAAAAGTTATTTGAAATGTCAATGTTGCTCAAAAATAAAGTTGGTGCTTATCGTGATCCTGACATAGATAGTATTGTATTTAACTCCAAAGATGGAAATGAGACTGAATATGATGAAATTGTTGAAAGTTTTGAATATCTCACCATTCAAATTTTAACAGATAATGACATTTATGTTAGGATTGCACTAATGAAAAACATTCAACCATTGTGTTCATTTTTTGGTAAAGATAAAACAAATGATGTTATTTTAAGTCATTTAATTACCTATTTAAACGATAAAAATCCCCAGATCAAATTAGCTTTTGTTTCAAGTATTGTTCCATTATCTATTTTTGTTGGAACCACCAGTTTGGAGCAATATATTTTACCATTATTAGTACAAGCAATGTATGGGCCAGAAGAAACCATTGTTCTGACGTTATTAAAGGTTCTTTCGCAGCTAATTGAGTTAGGTTTAATCAAAAGAGAAGTTTTTTGGGATTTGGTTAATTTATCAATAGTTCTTATCCTTCATCCAAATGGCCTTATTCGCCAGTCTGTTATCAACTTTATTATTACCATTGGTAATCAGTTATCAACAGCTGATTTTTATTGTTTATTGTATCCAATAATTCGACCTTTCTTTCAACACGAAGTTACCACATTCACATGGGAGAGTTTATATATTGCAGCACACACACCATTATCCAGATCTGTTTACAACTTATTGAAACTCTGGAGTTTATCAAATCAAGAAACATTGTTTTGGCAAAGAACTATTGGTGGTGATGTTTCACATAATATCGATTCCTTTGGTAATACAAAAATGAAATTTTTGCGAAAACAAAACTCCACAACTAATATGAGCTCCAACACGATGTATCAAGGCACTTCTAATGATAGAATGGAAGACTATGTCCCAAATTATGAGGTTCCATTGAGTACAACGGATATGAAACAAATAGCAAAATTGAAAAATTTAGGTCTAAAGGCCAATGAACTATGGAAAATTGCTACTATGCGATCATACATTTTTAAAGTTGCAAGATTGAACTTGAGATTATCAAAAAACAACGATAAAAGTGGAAGGTTGAATTTGATTCCAAGAAATGTTTTTGTTGATGTTACCCATAAGTATGAACCAATTTTTCAGGAAAGAGAAAATATTGTGAGCTTAGAGTCGAACAGTAAAACTACAAAAGGGAAATCATTGAATCTAAAAGATTCAAAAGGGCCATTGATTCTACAAAATTTGAAAACACCCAAGCCAATTGTGACAACAAGTGATAGTGCTGTTTACTCTAGTCATCCACGTATTGTTCCCCCAAGTCTGACGAATACATTTTTTGAAGATTATGGTGATGCTAATGTTTTTGATGAAACGATGCAATTAAAAAAGATCACAACAAATGTTTCTTTTAGTTATCCGGGTAAAAATCCATTTATCTTGAAATTTTTGAGGAGTTTAATATTTGAGCCTGATTTGCAGGATTACGAAGAATTTGGACATGTTATTTCTATAGATTTCCCGAAAAATGACTCATCGAGTGAACTCATGAAACACCCAAGCTCTACTTTGATTACAAAATTACTGGAGCATCAATCACCAATTGTGAATATAGTTGTTTCTCCTGATAGTCAATATTTTATTTCGGTTGATTCACAAGGTACTTTGAAAATATGGGAAACACAAAGGTTGGAAATTGATGTCTGTGGAGAATCCAGTTTATCTGTAAATTTGGGTTCTTCAATTAAATCCATTTGTATGATGAAAGATAGACATGTTTTTGCAATTTCCAAAAGTGATGGAAGTGTTGACATTTTTAGAGTTGACTTTGTAGCTGCAACGAGAAATACATCCATTAAAAACGATCAGCAAACCTCAATTACATTATTAAGACATCATAAGTTAAAACCAGAATATTTTTATGCAACTAATTTACAGTTTTGTTTGGTTAAAGGTAAACCATATTTTTACATGTTGACACTAACAGGGAAATTAATTGGTATTGATATCCGCACAATGAGTGTGATTTATGAGTTTCAGAATAATGTCCTGCATGGAAATTCAATATCATTAATTGTTGATGATCATCAAAAATGGGCAGTTATTGGAACCAGTAAAGGTGTGTTGGATTTAATTGATTTGGATGCTGAACTTTGTATTAAGTCCACAAAATACAAAAGTAGCTCTTATGCAATCACACAAATGAGTAAACTTGATCGCATATATCCTAACCCTAAAGACAGTAATAAATATATTTGCTTTGTTGGGGGTAGTGGAGATTCAGATGTAACAATTTGGGATATTGAACGATCACAGCCAAAAATTATTTTATGTTCCAGCTATAAGAAATCATTTTCAACGGTTGAAATGTATACAGTTAAAGAAGTTAAAGATGAAATAGAAGACGAAATATTAGATTTATATGTTGATAGGCAAACAATAGAGAATAATCATAGTTGTACAAGTGTCAGTTATGATGTTTCATATAAGATGAACCAACCAGGAAAGATCACATGTGCACTACATAATATGAAAGTTATTGAATGGGACTTGAGTAATTTTTCAGAATCTCGGGTTGTTGTTGATGCCTTTAATGAAGAAGGATGTTTAGGAAAATTTCCAACATACACAGAAACCCAAGTGAATTCAATGCTAAGTTTTGTTCATGAAAAATACGTTGCAACCAAGGATGCAAACAAAAATAAATTTCAGTCAAAAGTGATCAACAAAGCACCATTAGATACTATTAATGCGCTTGCAACTATTCATTTTCCTTACAAAATGGTTGTTTGTGGAGATAGGTCGGGTGTTATTAGTATTTACAAGTAAATTATATATACTATTTATATATACTATATATATATATATATTACCCTTTTGTTGAATAAACTTGAAAATGTTGTCCGGGAAGTGATTTCTCTAATATCTGTAAAAAAGAAAAAAAAGTACTTTTCCACACATCGTTCTTAAACATTTCCGATCTTCGTAACATATACCTATAAAATAATCGCAAACATAAAAAATGTCTGATTATAGTTACAGCTCTGACAATGAAGTGTATGATAACTCATCCTTAGAGTTTAGTGATGATGATGACATAATTCAAGAAGAATCAGAGATCAGAATTGGATATTCATTTCCAACATCTGTCACATCTGGTGGTATCCCAACACATAGAATGAAATACTTGAATTTGGTTATTGATGATATACAGCAAGAATTACAGTCCAAAATTCAAAGTTTAAGTTCTATGTTAAATTTGGATTATGGCAAATGCTTGATTCTATTACTATTATATTCTTGGAATGAAGATAAACTATTAGATGACTATGTCAACTCAAGAGATCAAAAGTCTTTTTTAAATGAAAAAGGTATAACTAGTGATTCTATATCAAAAAATTTAAGTACTTTACTAACAACAGAAACTGATACTGAATTATTGTGTGGTATTTGTTACTGTAGCCCCACAGCTGATGAACAAATGAATTTTTTCAAATTAGCCGGATGCTCACATAAATTCTGCACAAATTGTTACATTCAGTATATCAACTCTCAAAATGAAGAATTGAAACTATTCATTAATTGTCCCTTTGTTGATCCAAAATGTGGATTTAAAATTACCACAAGTGAAATGAAAGTGTTAAGTGATTACCATGAAAAGCAACAAAATACTAGACTACATAAACCTATGATCAAACCAGCCGCAAAAGTTATATCAGAGGAAGAAATCAAAAATATGTATACTTTAGCATTTGAGGAAAAAGAAGATTCGGGGTATCATTCAGACGGAGACATGTCACAAAAATCGGTTAATACTGCAGATGAATTACCGACATCAGAAATAAAACTAAACAAACTTATTTACGATTTTCAAAGTCAGTTAAAGGAAAAGGAAAGACAAGAGCTTAAAGCAAAGTATAATAGGACTATTATATCGAAATATTGGTACAATGTGAGTAATAACTACTGTGTCACACATCAAAAAAAATACAAACACTGTTCATACCCCGATTGTGATGGTGTTGTTAAATTTATGGGTTTTGAATCGAATGATATTACAACTATTGAAGAACAAAGCGAACTTTTATTGATTCCGCTTGTCAAATGTAGTAATCAGCATCAATTTTGTTTTGGTTGTGATTCAGAGTCACATTCACCATGTCCGTGTAAAGTAGTTAAAATATGGAATCTGAAAAATAAAAATGATACTGAAACGTTGAAATGGTTTCAAAAAAATACAAAAAATTGTCCAAACTGTAAAGTGATTATTGAAAAAAATGGTGGCTGCAATCATATGACCTGCAAAAAATGTCATTACGAATTTTGCTGGCCTTGTTTAGGTAAATGGTCACAACATAATAGTGCTTATAGATGTGATAGATATGTTGAACCAACATTAAATGATTATGATGCTCTTAAAGAAAGTTTACAAAGATACAAGTTTTATTCCACGCAATTTATTAATCAAAATGTGTCCTATAATAAAGATAAAACACTATTATCACACTTTGAAATGAAGATTAGAGATTTATCTATTACTTCAAGTGCATCATGGATTGAAACCGCCTTTTATAAAGAATGTATCAATGCATTATTGGAATGCAGACGGTGTCTTAAGTGGTCCTACGCATTTTTGTTTTATATTCCGTCGTGTCGTGGTAAACAATTGATTGAAACTGGTCAATGGCAATTATCAAATAAAGTTGAACAATTATCGAAATTGTTTATTGATGTACCAATCTCAGAAATTTTGAGTCGAAAGAATTCGTTTATTAAGGTTAAGAGCTCAATGATTGAAATGCAAGACAAGTTTTTAGAGACTTGTATTGATATTTTCTCTGATACAAACACCTTAAGACGCTTTAAAGCCCTTCTTGCATAATTAGGTTACTGGAGATTTGATTTGGATTGTTCATTATTTTTTTCTTTATCTTTAATTATTGCGCATGCTGAAGTAAATTTTCATCTCCATGGATCAAATCCGATGTTTTTTTTATTTTTAAGAAATACACAAAATACTAGAGCAGATAGAAACAAATATGTAAATAGAAAAAAGTAATGAAAAATATGAAGATGCACAAAAGTTCCAATATCTATCAAAGACTATAACGCATTTTTAATTTCATCTTCTAATGCTAAGACTATAGCTGTTCTTGCTGGTAAATAAACTTGAATAAAATTACTTCTACCATTCCATTCCAAATTAGTAGAAAAAAATGTAGTTTTTTCTTCATCTATAATATCATGACCACCATATAATGCTCTATCAGTGTTCAAAATGATTTTATAAGTACCTGGAATATTGACTCCAATTCTGTAATCAGTGTAACTATTTGAATGATGAAAATTAAATAAAAAGACTTTATTTGCTCTTTCAAATGCAATAACTTTATCACTATCATGCTTTAGAGTAACATACGCTGGATCAGTATTAAGCCATGGAAACTTTGTTTCTGTTTCATTCATTGCTTTATCAAATTGATAAAGGAATTTATATCTTAATAATGGATCTTTGATTAAATTGAATTGTCTCCTTGCATAATGATAAGACTCTTCATTACCAGCTCTTGGAAAATCTAACCATTCAGGATGACCAAATTCGTTACCTTCAAAATTTAAGTAAGCTTCACCACCCAACGCATTTGTAATTAATCTAATCATTTTATGAAGTTGAATACCACGATCAATTACTGGTGTTAAAGGAGATAAAACAGACATGTTTGTATACATTTCTGCATCCATTAGCCAAAATGCCAAAGTTTTGTCACCAACTAAAGCTTGATCATGAGATTCACAGTATGAAACACAACTTTCCTTATAACGACGGTTACTTAATGTATGAACAATATTTCCCATATCCCATTCTTCATCTTGTTTATGTTTTAAAATTTTAATCCACATATCTGGAATTGACATTGCTAGTCTATAATCAAAACCAACACCGCCATCAATTCTTGGGCGACATAGTGTTGGATAACCTGAAACATCTTCAGCAATTGTTGTAATTTTACAATCATTTTCAGAAGAATATTGAGAACATAAATCATTTGCAAGCATCATATAGGCTAAAGCATCTTTATCAACAGGTGCAAAGGAATTCAAATATTCATTGTAATCACCAGAGAAACCAGCTCCAATACCATGATTAATATATAACATTGAAGTAATGCCATCGAACCTAAAACCATCAAACTTGAATTCATCAAGATAGTATTTTAAATTACTTAATAAGAATCTTAGCGTTTCGTAACTACCATAATTAAATAATCTTGAATCCCATTGATCATGGACACCTTTACCACCAGAATGAAAATAACAATAATCAGTACCATCAAACATGTTCAAACCATCGTCAATATTTTTGGAAGCATGGGAGTGAACTACATCTAATAAAACTCTAATGCCTAAACCGTGCGCAGTATCAATTAATCTTTTCAAATCTTCTGGGGTACCAAATCTTGAAGATATCGCAAAAAATGAAGTAATTTGATAACCAAAAGAGGCGTAATACGCATGTTCCATTATAGACATTAATTGGATTGTGTTATAACCTAAATCTTTGATAATTGGTAAAACATTATCAGTAAACTCATTATAAGTTCCAATCTTTGGATCAGGTGTGGAAATACCGACGTGAGCTTCATAAATTTTTAAAGAATGAGGTAATGCAGGTCTTTTATTTTTAAATTCATATTTAATAGAAGGGTTCCAAAATCTAGCTTCATAGGATGGATTGTTATATTCCTTTGGAGGTTGAGTTGCTCTATTAATATAAGCCGGTAACCGTGCAATTTTTTCACCATTAGGTAAAGTAAGATAAATTTTAACTCTTGAATTGTGGTCAATTGCAGGAGTACCATCTAATTTTGGTGGGATTGTAATAGAGAAGTGGCCAGTTGGTGATCTTTTCATTTGATGAGTGTCATGTTTCCAATCATTAAAATCACCAATCAAACAAGCAGCAATAGCATTTGGAGCATATTCGTTGTAAGTAATTGAGTTGTCGTTATTAGCGTGGATGCCCATCTTTTTGTAGGAATCGGCAAACTTCAGAATACCATTATCATTTTTGTTAAAAGTGTCTAACCATTTATCGGCGACGGATCTTCTGTAATCAATTTCTTCAATGAAGGGTTTTAACCAAGGATCAATGCTAGTCAATGCCTTATATGATTCAGTTAAAGCGAAATTCGACATGGATAAATTTGGGTGGCAAAAGAAAGGATGAGCAGAACCGAAATATAGCTAGGCATTGTGCTGCTAATCTTAAGCGTGTGGAGTGGCCAGTTATGAGGGAGGCGGCTCGTTCAAAGTGGAAACACATTTCTCCATTTCCATTTTTTTTCCATTCGCCCTTTTTTCTTTTTTGTTTTCCAAGGCGCGACAGAACTATTTTTCACATTTTCTACATTAAATACTTTACTTCCTACTTTCGTCTACTGTGAGTTACATTTGTACACATGAATTTAAACCTACACCTATTTAGGTCTTGCCCAATCAACAGAGATAATCAAGTTCATGAAACCCTTACCATCTAATGCCTCCTTTACAGCTTCGGCACCCGCAAGAGTAGCCATGTTGACGAAGGCAACACCCAATGGTTCACCAGTTTCTCTGTTTTTCAAAATAGAAACTCTTTCGTATTCACCATATCTACTAACAATACTTTGTAAGGTATCACGGTCGACGGCTGTGTTTAAGTTAGTAATTCTTAATGCTGGAACTTCAGCAGCAGGTGCATGACCACCAGCTGCTAAACCTCTCATGTTAGGAGGAACATATGAAGAACCACCAGACGGTTTGATACTGGAAGTTGATTTTGATGCTTCTGTTGATGATTTTAGTACACCATTTAAACCCATTGTATCTCTGTATGGACATTTTGCAGTATAATGACCAGAGTTACCACAAACTCTACACTTAATACTTTTACTAGTAGTGTTTTTCTTTGAGAGTTCTTGTTCCTTTTCTTCGTCTGCTTTCCAAGTAGTACTTAAAATTAATTTTGCTTCCTCACCAATGGAGGTTGTCATTGTATCGACACCAGGATTTCTGTTGTTCTTTTCTGCACCAAATTTTGCCCATTTCATTCTTTGTGCAACTAATGGATTGACTTTTTCAATAGTTTTAACAAACTTGATCTTTTGAGTGACTTTAATTTTTTTCTTTTGATCGTTGTATCTGTATGAAATAATGGTTTTAGTACCATCATTATTGTCAATAACTTGTGTGGCAGGGAGCTCTACTCCTTCATCGGCCCAGTTGGTAGTAGACATGCTGATTATCCTTTTATAAAAGAAGATATCTTGCATGCATCTTAGTTGTTCTTATTCATATTTGGATATTTTATTCATGAGAAAGTGAAAATTTTAAAAAGATTCACTAAACCAGTGCACCCGTAAAAAAAATTGAAACATTACCCGGTTTAAAAGATTAGTTTTCCATATTTTTCATGTCACAAACTCTTTGTCGAGTGAGCAAGTGGAAAGTGAAAAGTTTTTCAAACCAACATATAACGTATTCTTCCTTCTTTTCTGTATTCATTCTTCTTTCTCTTTTTTCTTTCTGCATCCAAACACAAACAATCAAAATGTCCGCAAGACCACAAGTTTCTGTTGTTGCACTTACTGGTGAAACTACTTCCACCGCACTTCCAATCCCAGCTGTCTTCAAGGCTCCAATCAGACCAGATGTTGTTCACACTGTCTTCACTAAGATTAACAAGAACAAGAGACAAGCTTACGCTGTTGCTGAAAACGCAGGTCACCAACACTCCGCTGAATCATGGGGTACTGGTAGAGCTGTTGCCAGAATTCCAAGAGTTGGTGGTGGTGGTACCCACAGATCTGGTCAAGCTGCATTTGGTAACATGTGTAGAGGTGGTAGAATGTTTGCTCCAACCAAGATCTGGAGAAGATGGCACATCAAGGTCAACCACAACGAAAAGAAATACGCAACTGCTTCTGCTATTGCAGCTACTGCTGTTCAATCTCTTGTCTTAGCAAGAGGTCACAGAATTGAAAAAATTGCTGAAATTCCATTAGTTGTCTCTGATGATTTACAAAATGTTCAAAAGACCAAGGAAGCTGTTGCTGCTTTAAAGGCATTAAACGCTCACAGAGATGTCATTAAGGTTATCAAGTCTAAGAAGATGAGAGCTGGTAAGGGTAAGATGAGAGGTAGAAGATTCACTCAAAGAAGAGGTCCATTAGTTGTCTATGCTCAAGATAACGGTTTAGTTAAGGCTTTCAGAAACGTCCCAGGTGTTGAAACCGCTAACGTTAAATCTTTAGGTTTATTACAATTAGCACCAGGTGCTCACTTAGGTAGATTCATCATCTGGACTGAATCCGCTTTTGCTGCTTTAGACTCAGTTTACACTTCATTACCATCTAACATTGTTTCTAACACTGATATTACCAGAGTTATCAACTCCGATGAAATCAAGGCTGTTCTTAAGGCTGCTGGCGCATCCCAAACCAAGAAGACTGCTTCATTAAAGAAGAACCCATACAACAATAAACAAATCTTATACAGATTAAACCCATACGCAAAGGCTTTCTCTGAAAAGAAATTAGGTTCTGCAAAGGCACCAGCTTCAAAGAAGGCAAACAACTCTAAGTTCTTAGAAGTTTTCAAGTCTGCTTAATTGTGTTCTAGATAAACTATTAATCTATTAATCTTATAAAAATTAATCTTTTTTTTTTTTTTGTGTGTATATCTGATGTTATAACAGTAATGCAGTAACTGATGTTGTTCATCCACCATAATTGTAAATTTTTACCTCTGATTTCCCCGTGAAAAATTTTAACTCTTCCGGTCTCCTACGATGTTCCAGATGGGATTTTCGTGAAAACTCGGAATCCTGCAGGTATTGTTTTATTTTTTCTTAACTCCCCCAGCTTTATTAAAAAATACACTGAAGAAAAAAGTCAACGTTCCACAATACCAGGTACAATCCAAATACTTAGTGTTTCAATAATAGAAATATTACAGAGATGACTAAGAAACTACCCCTAGAGATTAAAATGTCTCGTAAACCAACCAGGGTTGCATGCACATTTTGTCATTCAAAACATCTACAATGTGATTCGACAAGACCATGTAAAAATTGTGTGAAAAGAAATATAGGAGACACATGCACTGATGCTGAACGTCGGAAATCAAAGGACAAAAGAAGTCGATCGATCAAGAAAAAACCAGCCCAGACCAATCATGACCCTGAGAATGTCACTGGTAATAACGGTGCTTTGAATCATCATTTACCTGAAATAATAATACCGGCCGGGCCAAAAACTGAATCATCAACACTACCCTTATTTCATAATAATAATACCAATGTAATACCTCTTAAACATGTTGATAATAATAATCATACTAACCCTCAACTTGGATTGCACGACCCATATGATCATTATAAATCTTTGTCAACATCAACTTCAGTATCAAAAAACCCGGTGATAAACACTCCGGGGAATCCAGTCAAGAAGAAAAGGGGTAGGCCACCTAAAATCAAAAAAGAAGATGTTGATGGTAATTCAGAAAGTAATACTAGAAACAATAAAAGGCAATACAAGAGGAGATGTAAGACTAAAAAAGAACCAATTGAAGAAAACAAGAACAATAAGCATTCAAATGAAGCACCTAAAATAGATGACAATGAAGTTGGAACGTTAAATTTTTTGCCACCAATATCTTTATCATCTAATCCTGATAGTGATATTAGTTTGAATGGTAAAGTGGAACGTGACAATGATCTTCATAATCATCATTATAGCAGTAATAATAATTCACATTTGCCATTAATTAATTTAGCAAATGTATCATTGAGTACTTTGCATCTCAATCAACTTAATTCATTACAATCTTCAAACTCAATATCTAATTCACCACTACCTTTACCATCTTTTTCAGATATGAAGCATCATAGTCAACTATTTGCAGGAATGGGGTTACAAGACATTAAAACTCCACAAGCACCGTATTCACCAAAGTTCTCAAATTCAAACATAAACTTAACTACCCATTTGGCAACTAATAACGCTTTATCTTTGATGGGATTGCCTACTCTTTCTTCAACTGGTATACACAGTATATTGAATACTAACTCAAATTCAGAACTTGCAAAAAATCCAATTCCAGAAAATATAGACAACATAAAGCAAAGCTCGAACTTGAGTTTCCAATTACATCATGAGACTGTAAAACCAATGAATGAAACTAGAGTTGATACTCCAGATTTACCTTTGGAATTTAATGTAAGTAGTACAAGCCGTACAAACACAAATACAAGTAAAAATGATCATGAAAATGAATTAGTTTCGTCAAACAGTTCAATCAAGAATTTTGAATCCAAGAATACAAATGATGAGTATGTTCAACTTACTGGCTTAGTGGGATCTAATTCACCGAACCCTGATATTTCAAATTTAGTAGACAATAAAATGCAGAAACCATATGAATTAATAAATGATAAAAGCATGGAATATTCAAATTTCCATAATGATAATTTATTTACTAATATAAATATTGATAGTGACATTGACGATGATGATACTGGAACAAGACCATTTATATCAATTAATCTTGAAGATAATACCATGATCTCATCATACCCAAATAACTCAACTCCTAATTCTTATGCATATAATGCAGATCATTCACAAATACCAAATACAGCGAAAGAAATACCTAAGGATCTGGAACAAAATGATGACTATACATCACCATTAATTATGAGACATGTAATTAAACAGCCTGATGATATTTATCTTACTAATACGGTTAAAGCTTATCAATATCCAAAAGCATATCATGCGTTAATTGCTTATTTGAAAAGAAGATTTAATAATAGACAACTACTGGAGATTGCAAAATGTATGGCTAAATATAGGCCAAGTTTTATTAGTGCAACTAAGAATTTGTATGAAAATGATTTAATTTTTACTGAAAGAAGTTTACAAAGAACCTTGTTAGAATATGAAAGCTTGATTTCCATTTCTTCATCTCCTACAATTATTTGGAGACGTACAGGAGAAATAGTTGCATTAACAAATGAATTTGCAGTGATGACTGGATATTCAAAAATGAGTCTATTAACAAAACGTACATTTATTGTTGAACTAATGGATGATGAAAGTACAATCAATTATTTTAAAAGTTTTAGTGAATTTGCTTTTGGGGATTTAAATGCAACTTATTTGACGGATTGCAATCTTAGAAAAGCTGAAGACAATAATTATCTCAGATGCTGTTGTGTTTGGACGATCAAAAGAGATGTCTTCGATATACCAATGTTGATAGTCGGACAATTCCTACCTGTATTGGAATAAGACAAACGGGACCTGAAAGAGACAAAAAGTTAGTAGTTTTTGAATTTGTTGATCAAAAATGCGTTTTATAAATTAATGTATTTAATAAATATACAAGATATCCAAAATGGAATAATAATGTTTAGAAAGTAATCAAATAGCGTAAATTATTTTCTGATTTATTTTTTCAAGATTTCATTAATGACTTTACCGAAGGCAACAGTTTCTTCATCAAAGTATCTTCTTGCTGTTAATTGGAAACAGATTGGTGCACCTTCAAATAATTCAGGAATATACTTATCTTGTTCAATTTTATCAAGATCTGATCTTGGAACATATGATTCATCCTTAACATCAACTTTTGGATCTTGAGACAAACCAGTTGGAAAGACTAACGTTGGTAAATCAAGAATGTTGAAAAGTGTGGTGTAACCCCAATAGTAAGGACCTGCTATGCCATCATCGATACCAACTGGTGCAACACCGACATAAGTTGGAGAAATAATGAAGTCAACCTTTTCGTTAACAAAATAATCATTGTATTTCTTTCTTAAAGCATCTCTTCTGTAATTTAATTCTCTGTTTTCGGTAATAGAATACTTTCTATCACCCTCACCAAAAGATAAAGCCCACTTAGTTAGTGGTAATAATGGTTCACCAGAAGGTCTAATCATTTCTTTTTGAGCATGATTACCATCACATGAGTACATTTCATTAACACAATTATAAGCCTCCTTAATATCAATGGGATCAAATCTAACAACATTAACGCCAGCCGTCTTTAATTTGGATTCAACAAACTCTAAACCTCTTTGAATTGGTGGATGTGGTTTAACTTCACCGTCATCATACATAATTGCAACTGTAATAGTTTTTGGGTTTGGCTTTGCCACATCCCTCCAAATGACTGGGATACACCATGGATCTAAATCCCATGGTTTACCGTCATTAATGTAAGATTTCATAAATAATTCAATATCTTCAGGAGAGTTTGTAATTGGACCTGCAACTGCAACAACTGATTCTTGACCCTTACCGGAAGAGACACCACCTAAACAAGAAATCCTTCTAGTGGATGGACGTAGACCCCAACAACCAGCAAAAGCAGCCGGTCCTCTGATTGAACCCCCAATATCAGTACCAACACCAATTGCTGAAGCACGAGCTCCAACACAAGCACCTTCACCACCGGAAGAACCACCCGGGGTCAATAAAGAATTGTATGGATTTCTTGATCTACCAATGATGTTATTATTTGAATCTAAATGCATCAAAGTTTGTGGTTGGTTTGTTCTAACGTAAAAAGTTGCACCTAATTTTCTTAAAGTTTTAATTGTGACTGCATCTTCAGCTGGAATATTATCTAGCCAAGCAACCCAACCACCATTTGTGATTTTACCACCATAACCAATCTGTTCCTTCAAGGAGATTGGTAAGCCATGTAAAGGACCAACGGTTTTACCATTCTTAGCTAAATAATCATCTAATTCTTTGGCTCTTTCAAGACCTTCGTCAATAAAGAAGTCCATTGCAAAATTAGTGAACTGTTGAGTAATAACAGCTCTATGGGCAAACGCTTTAAGAACATCAACTGCAGAATATGTAGAATTGGCAATTTTTCCAGCTAAAACGGAAGCTGTAGAGTCGGTGATCTCTTTTTCAGTTGCAGATAATACATCAGATTTCGATAAAAACTCAACAGTATTGAAAATTTTAGAATCTAAATCCTTTGGAATATCAGATTCTGGAACACGATATTCAGCAAGGGTATTTCTGTCTAAAGCTTCACGATAAGCTTGAATCTTTGGTTTCCAAGATTCGAAAATTTCCGGATTTGAGACATCGTCTGTAAATTTATAAAAGGATTCGATATTAGCTGGTGCACCTGTAGTAATCATTTTCTTGGTGTTTTTTCTTAATTGTTTGAGCGATTAAATATATTAAAAGAAAGAAGAATAAGGATATTAAAAATATAAAAATAATAAAATGAGAGAGAAGATATATCAATTCAGAGATAAACTCTTGGGAAAAATGAGAGACTTAAATAGCAATTGATCCTTTTATTCCCGATTAACAATGTCGATATATTTTCAAATCCAGTTAATTGTCAGAACAGTGTTATCAAACTGATATTAATCCTGAAAATTCCTCTTTGGGTTAAGTCGGCTAGACGCGTGCACCTTCTCAAATAGGAAGCTAATAAATTTGCGGTCGATCGACGTGAAATTTTAAAGAATTACATTTTTTCTCTTCATTTTCGATTCTTAATTTCACTTGTCAACTTTTCCTTCTTTCTTCTCCTGAGAATCGTTAGACCATTCTTGTGTGGGTCAATAAATAACCGTTGTGGCTTTCTTATTTTTATCGTACTTCCTAAACGTCACTTCTTTTAACACCTAGTCTGCAATATTCTCAATGATCGTCACTGACGCAAAGTCAAGACCTAAAAAACCTTCACAGAGGGCCCCTATCAGACTACCAAAGGCTAGAACGAGATCAGGATGTTTTACTTGTCGTAAAAGAAAGAAGAAATGTGATGAAATTGGTCCAATTTGTTCTGGTTGTGCCAGAAACTTTTTTCAGTGTGTTTGGCCTGAATCTCCGACTGCCACTTTACCAAAGGATTTCAAAATTTCAACATGTTCAGATTCTTCAACTCATTTACAGAAAATAAATATTTCAAATGATTCTAAAATTCATCTGAATAAACCGATAAATGGAATCAAAATTTCTATTGAAAATACAAATATCAAAAATGATAGGATAATAAATGATGAAATTATTGAAAAAGACTCCGAAATTTCCACTGTTCCTTCAAAGTTTTGTTCGGTTCTTGAACTTCAATCTTACAAACATAAAATTCCATTTCCACTATCAACTACGATACCTGAATCAATAGATTTTGTTATCGATTCAATATCAGTTACAAATGAACAAAATCCAACAACTGTTTCACCCATAAGTTCTCCATTATCTTTATCACGCCTAGTTTCACCATTAGATGAGTCGTATGTAAATCATCAATCAATTACAGATTTATTTGATTCTTTGTATCATGAGTCCATTAAAAATTCACCAATACCTTCAGATACTGATGAATTATACAATGATTTGTTGAACTATACTCCAAAATCAATAACTATTCCAACAAACTCAATCAGAAACCCAATTATATCATCGTTTAGAGAAATCTTCTATGCTAGAGGTTGTAAATTTTTTGCAAAGAATAATGTTTCTAATAATGTCAATTTATCAATACAGTATAACCAAGCTGCAGAAAAGCATTATGATAATGCAATATCAATTATTTCTGGCAATTTACCAATGAAATCATCAACACTAGTTGAGCCTTGGTCTTTATATACAATTAAGAATTTATGTGCTGTTGATAAATTGTTGGGTCTAGTTTCTGAAAGTTGTGTTTTGAATCAGATTTCTACAAAATTAAAGTTATGTATGAATGACTCAAATTCAATTTTAACTGGTATTGTTGATAAAAATCAAAATCTTGATGAAGTATTGTTGTCTGAACTTTTATTTACATACCCATTTTTGATATACTTTTCAGACTTTAATGCGTTAATGAAACTAAAGTCTCCCGATAATTTATACGAAAACTACAGTTCAGAAATGGTTGAAATTTTTTTCCTAAATAATAACATGAAGGAATCTAACACTGAAATAAATATGGGTTCTGATCATCGGACTGAAAAAAATTGGCTAGAGAATATACTTCTAACTGCAATTATCAATATTAACCAAACTTTAACAAAATTAGTTTGGTTATTACGTGTGAAAGATTCAATTAAATTAATTGACTTCAATGATAATTTGAAGAAATTGAAATTAGAAATATCATTAATTTTGACCACCATTCAAACTGCTGAAATTCAATTTGATACTCGTAATCATAATGAATTGATTGAATTTGCAAAATTTTCTCATATGTCACTGGAAATCCTGCTATTAGCAATAAGTGATCCCTTGATAAATGCCTCAAGTCCGATTATTGATTTTTACTTAGATCAGTTTATCATAAGTTTTAAGAATTACTCAAGTTTTGTTGGCAACGAAAATGACAATATTTCAACCATCAGCAAAATGCCAAGATGTTTTACTATTTTACCATTATTTATTTCTGCATGTGCATCTCAAACTTTAGCTCAAAAAGAATTCATCAGTAAAGAGTTATACCTAGTTGCAAGAAACTTAGGGCTGGAATTCATTGAATCATTAACTTCAGCTATTGAAATTTCGTGGCGTGATGAACAAAATGGTGGTATTAAAACTTTCAGAAAACTTGTTTCAAGAGACGAGTTTGCAGCTTTGGTTAATGTTTAACTGACTAATTGGGTCTATTAATGATTCCAATGTTCAATTTGGTATGCTTTATTGTTTCTTTTTTTTTTTTGTTTTTTCTTGTTTCTTCCTACTAATTATTATGTTAGTACATTCACTGTGTCTAGCTTTTATGTCTATCTTCCGATTTTTGCTGCTTTTTCAATTTTTCCATTTGCTCTTCTTTTTTTTCTATTTAATTGTTTAGTCGAACAATACACAATCTACATTCTAATAACTATAATTACCCCTAAACTGAATTAATTCTTTTTTTGATTTATTTCCCTTTGTAGATCTAAGTTACCATTATTATAGCCAAGCTATTATTGTCAATCGTAACCATAAGTAAACAGTAAATAATATTTCAACTATGACATGCATTTATGAAAAAAGCTTTAACATGCGATTATTTTACGAAATTTTGTATGACGTTTTTCGCCTTTTATTATCAACAATCAATAACCCAACAATCTCTTCCCTATAAACTTCAATTTATTGAAAGATCATGCAAAGTTATACGATACCTGATTCACCTGCTCTTCCGAGTACAGAAAATGAAATTATACCAAATACTAAAATTCCTACGCAATTAGGTGCAGACCTTGACCTTGATGATTTTACTGATGACAACACAACTAATAATAATGATGAAAATGTCAACATGACAGACATGGATTACAAAAAATCAATTGATAATTTTAAACAATTTGAACATTCTGATTCATTGTCATCTACACCCGAAATGGACATACTTTTTTCTTGTATACCAAGAGATTCAAACTATATTACACCAATGGCAGATTTTTCAGATCCAACAAAAGCTCCAATTAATGTAATTAATCCATTTGGTGCAAATGGACAATTATCATCATCTGATCCAATACCAATTGTTTTGCATGACAATTTAAATATAAGGAGATTATCGGATTTGCAAAAACAGAAATTAAGTGATTATATCGATGAACAACTATTAACTATACAAAGAGGATTTGTTAAATATTTATCATCAAAGTCTGAGAAAGATAGTGAGGGTTTGGAGCTCAAACAAATCATTCATAAATTAGATGATATGATTGAATTTATCTGGTATTCAATTTTTCAAATCAAAGGTATACCGATTGCTTATCACGGTAACATCATGGTTGACACACCAATTCAAGTTTTGTTTAATTATGAGGAGAATGAAATAAAGGCAGAAATTTCCGATGTTATCAGCAAATCAACATTGTTTTTAATTCAAGATGATTTTAAGGGCTTCAATCAATTGAGTTTGCCGAATAATATTGAAAACTCGGTCTATGTTTCATACTTAATTAAAATCTTAGGTGATCTGATTGAATACGTTATGAAGTACGAATTTTTAAGGTTTAGTGATTGGTTAATTTGCCTTAGATTATTCTCAAAACTGGATAATGTATTGTCAATAATTATAGATTATTCCAGTTTGAAAACAATTACTATTATAAATATAACAGAAAAAATTAGAATTTCTTCAATCATTCAACGTACAAAAATTGTATTAGTTGAAGTATTTGATCAGTTCTTACGAAATTTGGGACTTGAAAAGATTGAAAAATACCGTTCGGCTATAGATGCGTTCCAAGTATTTGTTGGGGAAACTTATGAGGGACTTGTAGATAGAACATCTTTGTAACATGCGGAAATGTTTTTTATATATTGCTAAATGGATTAAGGTGAAAAATTACTAATATAATACGTTTGTAGTTACTGGAATCTAGAAATGGCGTGCGCAAAGACCTTCTCTTTTAGGAAAGTGTAGAGCGAGATAGCACTACAGCGCTAAGATTCTAGTTAACACTATTAGCCATAAAAGGAACAAAATATCCAGAATAGAAATTGTTACATGGCTTTACTTAACGTTTAATTTCTTTTTAGTTTCTTAGACAATCAAACAAAACTAGAATTGAATTGAAAAAGAAATAAAAATGACATCTACTGAAGTTGAAATCTTTATTCCCAACGGAAACAAACATCAACAGCCAACTGGTTTATTTATTAATAATGAATTCGTTGAATCCGGAGATGGCAAAACTGTCGAGGTTGAAAATCCAGGAAATGGTGAAATAATTTGTTCTGTTCATTTAGCAAATATTGATGATATTAATAAAGCAGTTGATGCAGCTGAAGATGCATTTTTTAATAAATGGTCAACAATTTCTGGTAAGGCTAAATCTGAGTATTTATATAAAATTGCAGATTTAATTGTTAAGTATTCATCACATTTAGCAGATTTGGAAGCAATTGAATGTGGTAAACCTAAAGAAACTAATGCAATTTTTGATGTATTACATTGTGCAGATGTTTTCAGATATTATGCGGGTAAGGCAATTAGTGCACAGGATGGTAAAACTATTGAAACTGAAACTTCTAAGTTTGTTTACACAGTTTATGAGCCTTACGGTGTTTGTGCTGCAATTATTGCATGGAATTTTCCAATGAGTACTTTTGCATGGAAAGTTGCGCCATGTTTAGCGGCTGGTAATACAATAGTTGTCAAAACAGCTGAATTGACACCGTTAAGTGCATTAATGATGTGTAAAATTTTTCAAGAAGCAGAATTACCTGCTGGTGTTGTTAATGTTACTTGTGGTTTGGGTTCAGTTGCGGGTATTGCATTAAGTGAACACAAGAAAGTTCATAAAATATCCTTCACTGGTTCAACGGGTGTTGGTAAAAGGATTCAAGAAAGTGCAGCAAAATCAAATCTTAAATATTGTACTTTAGAATGTGGTGGTAAATCTCCATTAGTTATTTATGAAGATGCCGATCTTGAACAAGCTGTTAAATGGGCTGCCTTTGGTATTTTCTTCAATAAAGGTGAAATTTGTACTGCAGCATCGAGAATTTATGTTCAAGAAAGTATTTATGAAAAATTCTTAACAATGTATAAAGATCATGTTGAGGAAGCCTATGTTCAAGGCGAGCAATTTGTTGCAGGTGTTAATGTTGGTCCAACTGTTTGTAAAGCTCAACAAGAAAAGATTTTAGGTTATATTGAAAGTGCAAAAAAGGAAGGTGGTAGAATCATCACTGGTGGTAAAATTCCGGCAACTACTAATAAGAATGGTTACTATATTGAACCAACTGTTGTTGCTGATTGTACCCAAGATATGACTGTTGTTAGGGAAGAAATATTCGGGCCTGTTGTTACAGTTTCTAAATTCACAAGTGATGATGAAGCAATCAAATTAAGTAATGATTCCGAATATGGCTTAGCAGCATATTTATTTACCAAGGACATTGTTAGATCCCAAAACTATGTTAGAAAAGTTCAATCAGGTCAAGTCTTTGTTAACTTTACCTTTGCGGCTGATCTTAGAGTTCCATTTGGTGGTTATAAAATGAGTGGTAATGGTAGAGAATTAGGTGATGAAGGTTTAAAAGCATTCCAACAAGTCAAGGCTGTTCATTTCAATCTTACTGCTAATTTATAATTTATGATCTATAATGATTTTTTCGTTTACTGTATATTAAAATTAAATGCTTTTGACAAGCTATAAACCTGTATTGTAAGTCCACTGAATCGGGAAAGTGCAAGATGTAACGAAACATGTTGTGAAAAAATGTGGAAAATGAAAAAAAATTGAGTTTTCTCGAAACATGCAGTTTAATTAGTATTTTTCATATTGAAGAGATACAATTGGATCTTTCAAAGTTCAGTTTAGCTATCGATAAACAAACAATACGGTATTGAATTAATATAGTGTATTCCAAACAAAATACGCGAGACTTACTTCACATTCGTTATAATTCAAATTACACAGATCAATCTTTTTGCTATATAATACTAAACCTCAAATACATTTTTATGAATCTATTTTTTTATTCATCCAACTGTCTACACTATACAATAATTTAAAAATGTTTTATCCGAAGGGAAAAATACGACATTTTTTTATGCTTAGACTAAATTGTAATTTAAAATCATATCAGTATATAAGATTTAATTCAGGTTTAATTATAAAAAATGGTAATGTTGATGATAAGAATATTGCTCCAATCAATAATGATGATGAAACAACACAATATGAATCTGAATTTGCATCAAAGGTTATATCATATGTTAAAACCCCTGAAGAAGTTAAAACAGAAATCCAGTATTTTGTCAATGGAGGTTTTGAAAATTTTAAACCATTTACAGGACCATTAAATTCAAATCAGAGAGCCCTCCCCCGAAAAATTGACTATAAAAATTTCAAAAGCTTGAATGGATTGATGGATAATAACCAAATCAAAAAGGCAATCGAAACTGTTAATTCTACGTTTATTAAAGAAAACTATTTAACATTATATGAATTTCAAAACTTGTTTATACAATTGTTACCATTCAATTGGTATGCGTATAGATTATTACAACTTTACAAAGATAAAATAGATTTTAACCAAATAAATGCCAAAATGTTGGTATTATTTCTAAAAATATCATATTCAAATTTTGATTATATACTATTCAATAAATTGTTTCAGATATTCCAAACCAAAAACGATAAGATTCCAGTTGATATTCTGTTATCTGCAATTCAAATATATTTGAAAACTGAGAATATACCAATAGCCACACAATTATTTAATCAACAAGTGTTAACAGAAAACGAATTACCTAATAGAGTATTAGATTTGTTCATTTCAAATCTTTATAATCAGACTAAAAATATAGATTTATGCCTAACATCATACAGATTATGGCTTTCCAAAAATTCAAATACTAATATATCAATTGATTCATTTATGTACAATTTAATATTAGAAAGTGGGAATAAGCATGATATCAAATGGATTGAAGATTCATTAAGTGAAAGAAACAAGTTGAATAAATTTTCAGTACAGTTTGGTAATTTATGTAATAAGCTATCAAAGAATTTCAAAGCTTATAAAAATTTTATAAAATCGTCTGAGATTAACAGGTTTAAGAAACAAGCTGAACAAGAAAATGAATTTTCTTTATTTTTGAATAATTTAACATATTTACATCTACGACACTCGAATTATAAACTAGCACTAGAAACTTTTAAAAATGTAAGTAATAGAAAGGATTTACAATTATCTGTTTTCTCTATATTAAGACATTTTGAAAAAGAACAAAGACCAGAAATGATATTTCAAATGCTGAAAAATTTAAGACGTGACTGTAATTATCTAATTCATTGGTCACAAATTTTAATTTATTGGAGGACAATTATTAAAAAATATCCGCATTTGGGATTAAGTTTCTATAAGATATTTCAGAGACGCTTAAAAAAATCTAGGTACCATAGATATTCATTTTTAGCTACAATTTTATTTATTAATAAACAAGCGAGTAAAGATATTAATGAGCCAATATATTATCCTGTTATTAAATATGATAAATTAGACACAGAATTAAAACCATTAAACTCGTTACCATATTTAGAAAACATTAAATCAAGATTAAAATTTGGTATTTTACCAAATAGTGAACTATTAAGAAAGAGTATAAAGCTAACCAACAATCGGTTAGATTTTTATGCACTAGTTGAGATTGCAAATGAGTTGAATTTAAAAAATAATTCTGAATTTAAGAATATTGGACTAAACGTGGAGATTTTTTACAAGGAATGTTTATTTGGTGGATCTAAAGTATCAATTAAAGATTTTATAAATGAACAAATCAATTTAATTAAAAGAACAGAATTTGTCAATAATAAAGATTTAAGCGAATTATTCAAACTTAGTGTTAAATGTAAATTAGTTGATGAATCTATTTTAATTTTTAAATTATTTGATGAATTTAATTTTAAAGTAATTGGAGATCAGGAAATTCTCAAATTTTTATCAATTTTTATTAAATGGTGTTGGATAAATAAGAAATTTATCGACTTAACAATCATTTTAAATTGGTTAGAAAAGCAAAATGATTTAAAAATTGACAACTATTTCTGGTCAAACTTAGAAAAGGCAGCAAATGAAAATTTGATTAGAATAAATGATGAAATTTCACATTTCGATGTATTAGAACTGAATGACAAACAATTATTTGAAAAGAAAAATGAAAGGGATTATTATAAAAAGATACTTCCAAATGTTATTGAATATTATAATAAGACATTAAATAATATCAAAATGAAAAAGAAGGTTGAAACGAAGGAGATAATTAATGATGTTGATAAATGTTTCAATGAAATAATTGAATGGGTCGATGAAGATACTGAGAGGTATTTTGAAGGTAGTTGGAAAGATTAGAATTATGTAGCAGAGAATGTTATTATATAGCCAAAATTTATAGAGTACTTGTAAATAAAGAAAACACATGATTAAAGTTTATTCTTTTTATGCCTTTTTTTGTGTTTACGATGTTTATGTTTCTTTTTATGCGTATGAATTGGTTGAGAAGATTGCTGTACGTCTTCATCATCTTCATCTTCATCATCTTCATCATCTTCAATGATATTCTTGTTCTTTTTAGATTTTAAAGTTTGTATGAATTTTTCATCGTCTTCATCATTATCATCAACATCAGCATCAGCAACCAAATCAATTGGATTTTCATCATCATCTTCATCATCTTCATCATCTGAGAACGTTATTTTCTTTTTTCGAGTATTAACAACCCCGAAACCTGAATCGTCTGATAAATCATTGTTATTTGCATTTTGTCTCGATTGATCAATGATATCTTCATCGCCAGAAGCAAGAGTATCATTTATTTCAACATCCGATGTGTTAAAGTATTCATCGTTTTCTTCATCGTTTTCTTCATCTTCATCTTCATCTTCATCTTCATCTTCATCTTCATCTTCATCTTCATCTTCATTTTCTTCGTCGTCTTCATCAACAACAAAGCCATCATCACTTTCATATTCATCAAGACATTCATGGTTGTCATGGTCATCTTTCCCACTATTATCATCTCCTGATTCATCGGCTTCTATACATACAATTCCATTGGACCTTGTGTTATTCAAACCATTATCGAAATCATTCCAATCAGCATCATCATCGGAATCTATTTGAGTTCTTCTTGGATGCACAAGATCTTCATCATCTTCGTCCTCATCGTTATCTATGTCAAAATCATCCTCATCATTTAATTCATCACCGTCATTTCTATCTTGCCAGCCAACCATTCTTCTACCACAATTTTCACATTGACCATCAATTAACTCCCAATGACAAGCCGAACATCTTGGTACACCATCTTCATTATCTACAATTGCCCTCCCCCAATTTTGAGTTAACTTCTTCAGCCAAGGGAAATCCATAATCTTATCAGTTTCAAATTCACTGTTCTTATCAAGATACCAATTATCAATGATTGCAACAGTATTTTTAAATTTTTTCAGATCGTTTATAACTGAATCGATTATCTGTTTTAATTGATGGTTTAAGATTGGCTTATTATCATTAATTAAAGATCTACAGATAGGACAAGTTGGATTACATTGAAACCAATATTTAATACATGAATAACAAAATGAATGACCACATAGAGGTAAAATATAAGGTTGAGTTGGTACATCTTGACAAACTGAACAGTTTAATTGTAGTAGTAAATTGTCTAAAAGTGGATGAAACGACGGGTTTTCATCATTAATTTGAGACAGTATTGTTTGGAATGTATTTGGCATCGTTGAAATATAGATGTTTGCTCGATAAAAAAAAAAAAACGAAAAATGTCTTGAATAACTTACATCTACTAACTATATTTAATATTTATGAATAGGGAGGGTTTCATGTGGAAAAACAATATCAGTTTATTTTGCGACAGAATGCATTGTTGTGAGTGTTCTTACGTAATAAATAAATAGATGTGCATTTATATAGGTGATTGCATGGATATATGTTAATAGAAAAACTGCTATTGCGTACATGACATCTGTATTTTATATAATAGGTTCAAAAGAGTTTGAATAGTAATGTTTAAATTCATTTTGCTCTGCTTTCAAAAAAAGTAAATTCAATACTTAATAAGTTTGAGAGTATATTTCAAAGTGCTTTTTTCATTTTTTTTTCCACAAGAAAATCTACACGGAAAGGTGTGATGTTTGTTTACGTAAGCAACATGTCGACGCGACGATGAGAGATTAAAAATGAAAAAAGAAAAGGAAAAACAGCAGAACAGCATAGAAGAACTACGAGTGCGAAATTTTGGAATTTTCTAGATCGTGCAAAATGCGGATTTTTCTGCGATCGTCATCGGTTGAGAAACCAGAAATCAAAAACCCAGATAGTGGTGATTAATACTTTAGATTAGGTGGAGTTGCGATAGCAGAGGTAGAGCACGGTAGTAGACAGCACTAGCGGGGTAGAGCAAGAAAGCACCGGGCCTCTAACCATTGATTGGACACTTGAGGCAGCAAAGGTTGAGCGCAGAAGCTGGGATCAGGTATGACGTAGTGGTACGAATGGATATGCGATTATTATAAACTGTTTAATGTAGTAGTAGCAGGAGATGAGTGGTTTGTTGCGGTGTGTGGTTCTAGTAATGCCAGGGCAGATAGGTAATCATATAACCGGTTTCGGGAGAAAAGCGGATAGAGCGATTGGATGTGCCAATCGGGAGATTGGCGTGGAATTAATATCGAGAATGGAGGTTGAGGTGCCATAGGGCAGACGCTTTTCTGGGTGTGTTGTTTGTTTGTGTTTCGCTCGATTGGGCGCACACGGGGCCGGTGTTGCTCTGTGTGCAGTGCGCGAAATAAGAAAGTGCGAATCGCTCCAGGGAACCGCCCAGCGCGCACGCTCATTGGCCCGCGTGTGTTTACCGCCTGCCGCATTGGGCAGGAGCGCGGCCCGGATTGCGTCTTTTTCTCGCCTTTTCTCGTCGTTTTCCTCGTTTTTGCCCCGTTTTTGCCCTGGTTTTGCCTTGCTTTTGCCTTGTTTTTGCCTTGTTTTGCCATGTTTTGCCATGTTTTGCCTTGTTTTGTCCTCGTCGTTCCTCGCTGGACGTCGTTCTGCCATTTTGGCGAGGGTGTGTGCTGCTTGTTTCCCATTTCCGCCACTTGTTTGTTAGTTATATATTTATTCCCATCTTCTGCTCATTTCATTTCTCTCCCATCTTTTCTTCTTCTGGTTCTTTTCTTTTCTCTTCTTCTTCCTCTTCTTTTTCCTTTATTTTCCTCTCTTTCCTTTCTGCAGTCTCTTATATTAAGTATCAGATACCCAAAACAACAACCAAAAAATAAACAACAAGAAAACAATTATTCTTAACAAAAAAATTTAAAAGTTATTTCTTAAATTTAAAGTTTTACCTCTTATTTTTTTGAAATTCATTCGTTCCTACAATCTAAATTATTAATATATCTTAATTTCAATATTATAATTTACATTTTTAATAGTTTTTAATACATTATTTACCCCCCCTCCCATTATCCCCATTTATTTGTTTGTTTGCTTACTTAATATAATTTACAATGTCTGAGAAAGAAGTTCACGAACCAATTGCTGAAAAGCCTCCTCAAGTTGCTCCTGGTGCTGCATCCGACGAAGATGAAGACGAAGATGAAGATATCGACCAATTGGTTATGGAATTACAATCCAACCATAACGTTGAAGGTGATGATGATGAAGAAGAAGATGAAGGTCCTCATTCTTCCTCTTACAAAGAAGTTCCAGATGAATATTTACACACTGACCCATCAACTGGTTTAAACTCTCAAGAAGTTCAAAAGAGAACAAAGAAATTTGGTCTCAATCAAATGGCTGAAGAACAAGAAAATATGGTTCTTAAGTTCTGTATGTTTTTCATTGGTCCAATTCAATTCGTTATGGAAGCTGCTGCTTTATTAGCTGTCGGTTTAGAAGATTGGGTTGATTTCGGTGTTATTTGTGGTTTATTAATGCTTAATGCTTGTGTTGGTTTTATCCAAGAATATCAAGCTGGTTCTATTGTTGATGAATTAAAGAAAACTTTAGCAAATACTGCTGTTGTCGTTAGAGATGGTCAATATGTTGATGTTCCAGCTAATGAAGTTGTTCCAGGTGACATCCTTAAATTAGAAGATGGTACTGTTATTCCAGCTGATGGTAAATTAGTCTCTGAAGAATGTTTCTTACAAATTGATCAATCTGCTATTACCGGTGAATCTTTAGCTGTTGATAAGCATTTCAGTGATCCAACTTTCTCATCTTCCACTGTTAAAAGAGGTGAAGGTTTAATGATTGTTACTGCTACTGGTGATAATACTTTTGTTGGTAGAGCTGCTGCTTTAGTTAACAAAGCTTCTGGTGGTCAAGGTCATTTCACTGAAGTTTTAAATGGTATTGGTACTTTATTATTAGTTTTCGTCATTTTAACTTTATTATTAGTTTGGTGTGCATGTTTCTACAGATCTGATCCAATTGTTAGAATCTTAAGATATACTTTAGCTATTACCATTGTTGGTGTTCCAGTTGGTTTACCAGCTGTTGTTACTACTACTATGGCTGTTGGTGCTGCTTATTTAGCAAAGAAGCAAGCAATTGTTCAAAAATTATCTGCAATTGAATCTTTAGCTGGTGTTGAAATTTTATGTTCTGATAAAACTGGTACTTTAACTAAGAACAAGTTATCTTTACATGAACCATATACTGTTGCAGGTGTTGATGCTGATGATTTAATGTTAACTGCTTGTTTAGCTGCTTCAAGAAAGAAGAAGGGTTTAGATGCTATTGATAAGGCTTTCTTAAAATCTTTAATTGGTTATCCAAAGGCTAGAGCTGCAATGAAGGAATACAAGACTTTAGAATTCCAACCTTTTGATCCTGTTTCTAAGAAAGTTACTGCTATTGTCGAATCACCAGAAGGTGAAAAGATTATTTGTGTTAAAGGTGCTCCATTATTCGTTTTAAAGACTGTTGCTGAAGATCATCCAATTCCAGAAGATATTTTAGAAGCTTACCAAAATAAGGTTGAAGAATTTGCTTCCAGAGGTTTCAGATCTTTAGGTGTTGCTAGAAAGAGAGGTGAAGGCCATTGGGAAATTTTAGGTATTATGCCATGTATGGATCCTCCAAGAGATGATACTGCTCATACTGTTTCTGAAGCTAGAAGATTAGGTTTAAGAGTCAAGATGTTAACTGGTGATGCCGTTGGTATTGCTAAGGAAACTTGTAGACAATTAGGTTTAGGTGATCAAATTTTCGATGCTGAAAGATTAGGTTTAGGTGGTGGAGGTGATATGGCTGGTTCTGAATTATACGATTTCGTTGAAAATGCTGATGGTTTTGCTGAAGTTTTCCCTCAACATAAATATAATGTTGTTGAAATTTTACAAGATAGAGGTTATTTAGTTGCTATGACTGGTGATGGTGTCAATGATGCTCCTTCTTTAAAGAAGGCTGATACTGGTATTGCCGTCGAAGGTGCTTCTGATGCTGCAAGATCTGCTGCTGATATTGTTTTCCTTGCTCCTGGTTTATCTGCTATTATTGATGCTTTAAAGACTTCAAGAGAAATTTTCCACAGAATGTATTCTTATGTTGTTTACAGAATTGCTTTATCTTTACATTTAGAAATTTTCTTTGGTTTATGGATTGCTATTTTAGATGAATCATTAAATATTGATTTAGTTGTTTTCATTGCTATTTTCGCTGATGTTGCTACTTTAGCAATTGCTTATGATAATGCTCCATTTGCTCAAAAGCCAGTTAAATGGAATTTACCAAGATTATGGGGTATGTCTATCATTTTAGGTATTATTTTAGCAGTTGGTTCATGGATTACTTTAACTACTATGTTCTTACCAAAGGGTGGTATCATTCAAAACTTTGGTTCTATCGATGGTGTTATGTTCTTACAAATTTCATTAACTGAAAATTGGTTAATTTTCATTACCAGAGCTGTTGGTCCATTCTGGTCTTCAATTCCTTCATGGCAATTATCTGGTGCTGTTTTAATTGTTGATATTATTGCAACTTGTTTCACCTTATTCGGTTGGTGGTCACAAAACTGGAATGATATTGTCACTGTCGTCAGAGTCTGGATTTGGTCATTCGGTTGTTTCTGTGTCTTAGGTGGTGCTTACTACATGATGTCTGAATCTCAAAAGTTTGATGATTGGATGAATGGTAATTCTAAGAAGGATGAAGGTAAGGGTAAGTCATTTGAAGATTTCGTTGCTGCAATGAAGAGAGTTTCTACTCAACATGAAAAATCAAATTAAGTTTATTGATTTTACTTAATTAATATTCATTGAATTTCTCACTCTTATTATTATCACAATATATTTTTTCAATTTAATATTATTGTTTTACTTTTACAAAACTATATTTTAATTATTAATTTTTAATCAAAGTTTTTTTATAACTTTAACTTTAACTTACTCTCAATCATTTTTTTTTTCAAATTCAAAAATTATTTACTTTTTCTTTATAATAATAAATTTAAAAAATAAAATTTTAATCACATAAATTTTGAGAATTATTAGTTCTTATTATAATAATCCATTAGTGTAATTCATTGATACTTACGTTTTAGCATTTTGACAACTATGTACAGTCTATTTTCAAAGCTAAAAATCAATCTATACCTCTTTGTTCTATATACAACATTCACTATCTACTATTTATTGAACTTACTAAAAAAATCCTCCCTCTTACCTCTCAACTCTTTAGTATACTTCAAAAACTTATCCTTATCTTGTACATCATCCACATTTTTGAAATTTGCATTAAACACAAAATCTATATCCTTAGCTGCATTTTTCATCTCCTCAATATCATTCAAACTGGAATAATCATACAATAAATATGCTTTCTTTTGGATTTCCGTACAAGCAATGAAAAACTCACTTAGTTTGGTACATTCATCAGACTTTAACTGCGTGACTGAGCTTAATCTATCCCATACGTTCTGTGTACCTAAACATTTATAAAATTTGTACTGTATTTCAGAACAGTTGGTTAATATACTTTCCTTCTCATTATTCTCTCTTAAATACGTTTCGATTTCATAATTTAAATACTGTTTTGGTTGATTATTCGACTTTGTAGGTAATTTCAGATCATCAACATTTGTAGTCTCTTCATTAGGTTTGTTTTGAATCATGGAAAGAAAGTTTGACCCCGTGTCTATTCCTTCGCCTTCTTGTTCTTTTTTCACTGCATTTGTGTTTTCTGATTGTCTACGTAACAAGGATTTGAATTCTCGGTTACTTAATTGCGATTCTTTGGATTCAAGGTAATTCGTCAAATCGTCTGTCATCGGCGTTGGAGTATAAGGCGGAGCAGCTTCATTGGCTGCTTGATCTTTTGTATCTGATTTGTTGGTATTCCACCATAATAAGCCCATATTGCACGTGGTTGAAGTTGTGGTTGTGTTCAGTGGAAGAAACTACTGTATTGTGTGTATTTTATTTGAGATTCTCAAAATTTAAAAATTCATGGTCCATCATCACGATTATTATCATTACGGCTCAATCTTTCTTTTTTCTAATATTAAACACTTAACTGATCTATAATCTTTAAAATTATACATTTCTATTTATTAATAATTTTCAACAAACGTTCTATAACCTCCTCATCTCTAAAATCTCTATCCTTATCCCTTTTTAGCATTGTATCAGGTGGAAGTGCAAGCCATTCCATTGGTTCAAAACTCGGTAAATTTTCAATAAAATTAACATAATCAATCGAAATGTTTCCATTTGGTGCATATAATATCACATTTTTGGATAATGATAGTAAATTAAATGCATCCGTTAAAATTTCTTTTTTGAAAAGTGAATCACCAAGTTGAATTAAATACTCTAAATCTTTGGAACTATCAATTTTACCTCCAAATATCAAGTTACTTATCATATATCTGATAATTTGAAAAATACCATCATTCATATTATAATCACTTTTAAATGATTTAATAAATCTAATGATGAAATTTTCAGCACTTTTCAAATCAGATTGATTAATTTCATATTTTTTGGAAAATCCAATATTTGCAAATCTCATTCTTGAAGTGATTATTGAATAATACCAAACCAGGGTAAACAAAATCTTTTTCAAAATACTTGGTTGAAGATTAGATAGTTTGTTAATATTCAGAGAGCTCGATTCGCTCAACATAAGTTCAGAAATACCTCTCTTCAAATTGATTTCATTCTCAATTATTATTTGCCTGCATGATTTTACAAGTAATGTTGGTATATCAGATTCGATATTTGTGGTCATGATCAACTTAAATCTAAGACTCTTCATATTATCTTGTTTCAACCTTAATTGTTCTATTATATCTGTAATTAATTCTAAAAACTCGTTAGAAATTTCAATGTTTTCAATAACCAACCATACATTTGAATCTTTATTCTCATTTATAAGCCTATTTGCAATACTACATCCATCACTTGACCCAAGTGCATACTTAATAATACTGACATCTTCATAATTGGCGGCTAATTGTTCAACAAAAATAGTGGAATCACTACCTCTTTGGGTTCTAAGAATTACAAATGGTTCTTTCAAAATACTCTCCTCAATACTCATATCTTCACTGACTTCCATATTGGTTAATTTAGTTACTAATTTTTGGAACAGTTGTTTATCTCGTTGTAATAGTGATGTCGAAACATTCCTTGAAACTGATTTTAAAAATTCAATCTTAACCACATTAACCGGTGAATCAATAGTTTTCTTTAATGCATAAAAAAAAATGTTCTTGATGTAATCATTTGAAAATTTGTAAATTTTATTAACTGCTGATAGATTGTCGAATAAGGCATTCAGTTGCGCATACAAGCCTGCTAAAGGTTGGAACTTATCTCTAACATCATTATAACTGAGCATCATGGTATCAATTTCATTCATTTGAACTTCTAACATCTCAGTTTCTTTTTTGATTTTCTCAAGCTTCGTCAATAAATTATCGTCATCTAAAATATTATCTTTACTTGAACCTAATATTTCCAATAAATCTTTTTCATAAAATCTTAATTGTGATTTATTTTCGTTAGCTTTTTTCATTAATTCAAGTCTTTTGTTTTCAATTTCAGATTCTCTAACCTTCAAAGTAATATTTAGAGATTCATTAATAATGGTACTTTCAGTGAACGTGTAGTTTAAAACTTTCATTCTACTTGAAATGAAAGGTGTCAATTTTATGCTTGAATCTTTTGTTGAAATATACAATTTGAATTCAGGTGACATATCAATCTCTTTATCACCCAATGTGATCATCATTCTACCAGCACCCATAAATGAAATATCATTGGAGATTAATTTATTGATGATTGGATCATAATGCTCACCATCTTGAATTAAAATTGAGCCACCGAATTTGACGCAATTCTCAAGTTTTTTGCTAAATTCAGGATCAAGGAAACTTGAAATTATTAGTTGTTTTGGTCCAATTAATTTGGGCAAAAATTTAACAAATTGTCCCGATGGATCAATAACAAAAGAAAAACTATCATCTATCATAGATTTCAAAATTGCAGTATTACCAATGAATTGGTCATCATTTGGTAAACCTAATTTTTGCCATTGAATAATATCGTCGGCTGAAAAGATGCCTGGTATACTTGATAGGCTGATGTTAGGATCAACCAGTACACCATTATCAATTAGTATGCCCTTCCATTTGGTCATTAATTCATCCCTAACCAAAGGCAAAACAGAGCCACAATAAGCACTAAATGCAGCCATTATAATTGTATCACCAATAAGATAATCTTTTTGCTCTTTGTATTCACCAATATTAATTTCCCATCTTTGACGTTCACTCTTAAGACTTTTAAGCAACTTAACACTACGGTCTAGTTTTGCTTTAACGCTCTCCATTTGAGCTTTAATATTCTCTTTAATTCTAATATTTTCACTATAGTAAACTTTATATTTTTCAACTTCATCCTTTAAATCAGCAATCATTTCGTTGATAGCAATTAATTTAGCCTTGGTGTCAACTAACTCATTTTCTAGCTTATGTAATTCTTTTTTTAATGGTCTGACTTTAAACACAATCGATGAGAATTTCAACTGTGCCGTGACCCACATTAATAGAGGTCCACAAGCCTTACTGGCCCTATTTGCAGCTTGATGGTTGAAGTTGCTTTTGCTCATGTATGTACGTTCCATATAGCTAATTAAATCAGTTGTAATTTGTTCTTCTCCATTGAAACTAATAATATTTGCAATAAAATCATCCTTTCTAATCACCTGCTGTACATCTCTCCATGAAGAAACATCATAGCCCAACATGATGCAAATGGATTCTAAAATCATTTTAATGGTTTCTGGCGGATTATGCATAGATCTTAATTCAGTTAGATGTTGCTTTTTAATATTAAGAACACCTTTTTGTGCTTCCTCAATCAATAGTTCAACTTCATTTAATTCTTTGACCACAGTCTCCCTCCTTTTTAGTATTGCCTTTTCTTGATCTGCAAAAAGTTCTTGCATCTTCATAGACATGTCTTGTTTTCTTTCCGATTCATTTTGATCCATAATCATTTTATCAAGAATTTTCCGGGATTTATCTTCTTCAATTTGTAACTGTACTCCTTGTTTTTCCAAAACTGCCCCCAAATGCTTAACCTTTAAAAATGTCTCTTTCAAATGATTCAACCCTCTACTGACATGAGAGTTCAGTGTTTGTATAATATCTTCTTTTTGAATGAAAAGAGCAGTAAAATTGTGTATAAATCTTAAAAATTGTAAAGGTGAAATTTCAACGGCCAATTGTTGATTGTAGCTCGAATGAATCAATACCAGAATATCAATAACAACATCCCTTAGACCAACGTCATTCCCTTCCTTTTGAACTTTATAATCCGACTTATCTAAAGGAAGAGCTGATGTAATTTCTTTAGCAACATCTGACAACGATTTGTTTGTCCATGTTCCCATCCAATTGACCACACATCTATTAAATAAAGCAGATGAAGAAATGAACGGTTTTGAGTTCTCCGAATATGGATCACTCATTGTGAACACAACATGAAAATTCCGAGAAATTTGTTTAACAAACCAACTATAAAGCTCATCTGATGAATCCAATATTAAGCCTTGACTTTGAGACGCTTTCAAGCACATATCCATAAGAGAATCATAATAATCACCATCGAATAGACCAGGAACTTCTGCGTTTGCCAGAAGAGTGTTCATTTTTTCTAAAAATGAATCTTCTAGAATGGTTGATTCATCTATAATAAAGCAAATCTTTTCATCTTGGACAGCACACTTGATTAATAAATCTCTTAATATTTTTTCAAAATCTGTTAATGAAAATAATTTTGAAACGTTTAATTGAAAAACTCTGATCCCATTCATCCAAGATACAAATCTGGTTAAAGTGGTTTTTCCACTTCCACTTGGGCCAACTAGAATCATATGCCCTTGATCATTTTTAAGAACTCTATCAATTCTAAGAAGATGGTCTAGTAAGTCATCATATAAAACAATGTTAACATTTGATTCCTCTTGATTGAAAACATTGAATCTCTCTTTAACAAAGTTTTTCAAAGTTTTTTCATCAACAGATTGATATTCGTAGGTTAGCCAATCTGAAAATAATATTGGAATTTTTAACGCCTTTTGTACGTTTATATGTGGAAAACTTTGTTTTGCAACGTCACACAACATTTCATAAACCCAATCCCTTTCATCTTTCTTAATCAACTTGTCATGAAATAATCTTAAGCCTTCATGTGCCCATAACCTCACAAAGTTTTCTAAGGAAATAGAAAGAAGTTGTTTTAATGCAAGATACAAACTCTTTACCCATCGAGTCAACTCACGAGGGGAACATATATAGTGTGTGATTGTGGAGCCTGAAAAATTGTTAGTGTAATTAACGTATACTTCTACCATAGCATTAGATAGTGCATCACTAAAACCAATCATATCTGGAATGGTTTTCAGTAATGCCTTGGCGTAAACTCCATATATGGTTCTCAAAGAGTATGTGGATGGATAGTCTACCATTATTGTAGTACATAAATTTGAAAATCTATCTGATAATGCATATCTATTAGAGGTCGAAGTTGGATTACATGCTCCAACAAATTGAACATTTTGTATTGTTATCCATATATTTTTTTTTGGATGCCAAAAGCCATGCTGAATAACCAATTGTCTCAAAAATTCAGTAACCAGCTGTGTACCATATTTATCAGGTTTAGGTAAGTTAATTTCATCACAGAATAAGACTACCCGCTTTCCAGGAGTTTTTGGACATAAAATCAAACCATTAACTGATTTTTTATATTGACAGAATTGCTCTAGTGCTTTCAAAATTGTCTCAATTGTGGTTTCCATTGAAAAGTTCATACTTAATAAATCTAAATAAGAACTTTGTCTAATAGCTGCCAACAAAAGCATCGTTTTACCTGAACCTGGGGGTCCACATAATATTAACGGTTCCTGTTGATCAAGCATGGAAAATATTAAACGTTCATATGTAATTGTGTCAATTGTTGGAATGACAACATTAGTTGCTAAGATCATATGTGGTTGTAAATCAATTTGTTTGACATATTGTTTTAAACTTCTAAATGTACCATCAATTGGATCAACTGTCATGTGAAGCAAATCATCAGCAGATGCAGTTTCCCTGATTTTTTGAAACTTAGGAATTTCCAATATTTTATTAATAAAATTAATCTTATCGCTTTGAACAAACTCTCCACCAAATGACCAAACTATTGCTAAAAATGTTGCATTAAAAAAATATTTTGAATAATCACCATGACTTAAATAAGTGTTTTCCACAACATGCTTAATTAAAAGATTGAAAAATTCGTTGATATATTTAGTAATGTTTTTAATAACCTTATGTTCTGTATTTTTTAAAATTGCCGGAAACAGTGAACAATATCTCCATAGACACATGAGTGTTGCATCATCTAATGTTTGGTAGAGTGAATTTATCAAAGCAACTTTCAAGTCTTTAACAGAAAAATTAGTACTTATTAAATGCTTGTCCATTATACTTTCATTTTCACTGCTGAGGTGTTGGAAATCTGTTAACAATTTTTTGAACAAATTAGTAATTGTAAAGTATGATTTATTGAATAAGATTATTCCACATCTACTGATAGTTGCAGGTGTAGCATGTTCCAAATTATCAACTTCAAAAACAAATCTCAGATTTGCAGGTATTGGAATTCTTTCACCGCTTGGTAGAGTTAAGAGTTTATTATCATCTAAAACACTGTTTAGATTTTCAACCCAAACAGGATCAATGTCACCATCAAAAATAACCCAAATATTTTTTGTTTCAAATCTCTCTTGGTTTTCGTCAATTGTACGTAGCATGGATGTCAAAACACCATCTTTCCACTCTCTCGTAGTATAATCCAATTCCCCAAATAATGTACTTTTGTAAATAACCTTGGGATTAATACGAAAACATTCATTTGGTTTCTTGCTAACAGCACTGATCGCTTTAATGGAACAATCAAAACATGTAGATTTTCCGGTACAAGATGTACCAACCAATATAAAACCATGATTAAGTTGACTAATTTCATATATTTGATTACATTTCAAAATCCAATCATCTGATACGGTAAGTCCTTCTAATTGTGCAATACTTATCAAAGACCTAGTAAACTCATCATTCTTATTTAGGTTGATGATTGGCCTATTAAACACAGCAATTTCATTATAAAAAACCTTTTCATCAGAACTTATAAGCCTTGGTAGAATAACATCGTAACAACTTCTTTGAATAATATCCAGTTCATCTATGTTGCTTACAGAATTATTAATAACCTTTCTATTAATCTTACCAGAATGAATGATAACTGATTTCAAATTTCTTAGACCAAAATCATATTGTTTTTGTTGTGAACAAAATGAACGCATATTCGCAAAAAATTGAACCAGCTTGCTGGATAAATCAGCTGCTTGAACAAATCCTTGTGTTGAAAGAAGAACTTTCGTAATAACTTCAGAATCAGGAACCATCATGCTGTATGTTAAAAATTTACTTTTTAAGTTATCAGGTAAAGTGGATCTGCCTTCATAATTTGGATTATTAGTAATAAAGATACCAGTATTAGAGTTAATTTTTAACAGTTTACCAGATATCTTAGCATCACAATTGTGCATTAAACCAGATTGAATTTTTTCAAGTTGTGTTGAAATACTAGACAATATATTGTTATCCAATCTATTGAATTCATCAAAACACCCAAAAGCACCAATTTGGGAGATACCCAATAATATTCTACCAACTGCTTCAACATCAAAAGATTCATCACAACAAAAAACGAAAACAACTCTTCCCAGATTATAGCCAAGAGCTTTAACAGTTTCCGTTTTACCAGTTCCTGCAGGTCCTAAAAGTAGACCACCTAGATTTTGAGCCAATGATTCAGCTAATAATGTGAACGTCGAAGTTAAAAGTGATGTGTATGCAAGTTTTCTAACAGCACCCAAGTACTCATATGCATAGTTTGTAGAAAAACTACCATGATTAATTGAAACGTTGTTGAGTAAGTCTTTATCACGATGAAAATAAAACTTTTGCTCTGAAAACCAAGCAGTATTATCAAGAGAAGCCACATTATTTCTTTGTAATTCATGTAAAACGTCAAATTTATGAAATAGTTCAGTAAGTAAATTTTCAACTTTGAGCCTTGTTAAGCTATTTAAGTGTGACTTGATTAGAGTTGTAAGGAAAATAATAGTATTATTTAATCTCTGTACATGATTTTGATAATCACAATCTAATATGCATATTTCAATTATTTTGGTCCATTGAATTTGTAACCCTAAGGTCAATAACTGCGTTGGATATGATTGTAAAAGTTCCAAGAAAGTTTCTTTATCATTTAAATCAAAGGAATAATTATCTAATCTTGGGATCAACTCAGTCAAAAATGAAGCCAAAGTTAATTGTATATTATGTTCTAAAGTTTGTAGCCATTCAATTAATCCATGATCCTTGATTAAAGAAACCGGTTTAGTCAAAAGAACTTTTTCATTTTCTGCAGAAGTAATACCAGTAATTAACATACCTTGCTCGTCGTATTCAATTGCAGAAACACCAGGAAATATTTTTTTTATATGCTTCATCATAACCAATTCATCTGTAGAATTGCCTATAAACTCCAATAAGTCATCATTACCAATAAAATAGAAACGTGGAAATTGTTCTCTTTGCTTTTCTAAATAGCTAACAAGTGATTTTCTAATCTTACATAACACTTCTGAAATTCTTTTCACAGTAATTAAAACATCAGGAATGTCTATAACGCTAATAACAATTGAAGTTTGAAGAATAGTGTTTATTAAATATTTAAACTCATGTGATACGTTTTCAAAACGTAGTAAATCCATTGACATTAACCTCCCTAACTCATTTTTATCTTTGAAAACACCTAAAAGATAGACCCATTGTTTTTGAGCATCGTAGAATATTCTGGCAATTTCTGATAATGCATTCAACCTATCTTCAAAAATCTTGACACGATGTGAAAATTTAGCATAGTGAGAAGATACTGAAATAGATTCCAACGTATTGAGATCATCTTCAATTTTGTTTAATAAATCATTAGAGCCTGAAAGGAGCGTGATTTCTGAATTTAGAGAATAAGTTTCAAATTTTTGCTGATCCCAAGATGATTCAATTTCACTGATGGATTTGTCTAATAACTTTTCAGCTTCTGCAGTCATGATAATGGATCTAATATATTTTTCATGTTTGGATAAATTCAAATCCAAGACATCTCCCAAGAAAATAACATCGGGAGATTTTTGAAGTTTAATGTGTTCAAAAATTTCATTCCAATGATTCTTATTCAATGGACCATTTCGTAAAATTGCTAAAAGCGGTATCAATTGAATACAGTTTTTTAAACTTACTACATGTGATTCCAATGCAGGGTAAATCTTAATTTCTTTTGGTAATGATTTGACAAATAACAAAGAATCATCCAATGAAGATCTGACTTGAGATAGCTCAACTGTATTCCATTCAATATTTCTAATTTCATCAAAAGAACTTTGCAGTTTTATGATGATATTCCAAACATATTGCAAGTGTGACAATGATTTCAAGTCATTTTCTATACTCAAGTTACATGGCAACTTTAAAACTTCACATGCATCACAGAGTTTTTCAGTTCTTTTACTCAAATCATTAAAAACACGTTCAAAGTTTTGTAAAAGAGCAATTGCACTTTGAATCGATGTGTTTTCATCTGGGTTTTGATTTTTCCACTTATTTCTTGCAATCAAAATTGCTTTTTTTAGCTCTTGATTTTCTTCGTCAATAGCCGATTTAACAAGTCCAATATGATTGTTTAAATACTGTGAGTTTTGTAAAATCATCTCTTCAAGGATTTTAATACCATTTGGTAATTCTGAAAAATGTAACCAGTCTTCCGTATAATTGAATCTATATTTTGTTAAAATTGAATTTCCTTTTTTCAGCTGTAATATCAAATCATTATTTTTCAATAAATATTGTTGACTTTTACAAATATATGATAAAACTGAAATGATAGAAGATGTGTTATTCAGATCAAATGAAAGACTTTCAAAATTGGAAATCAAGTTGTCCAAATCAGAACGAACATCCTTAAATGATTTTTGTAGCACTGTGCCAAATGATTCAATAAGTTTACGATAGCATGAACTAAACTGTGTATACACTCTTCTCTGTGCTTGTTCATAATCAATTTCGATAAGTCCAAAGGTTTTATATGTATCAACAGTATCAAATGTTTCACGAATTGTTTTGAGTTTATCAAAAAGTTGTAACCACAATGAAATGTTTTCCTCTTGTATATCACCTAGTTTAGATATTTCAATATCCCATATGAATTGCAATGAAGTCCATCTAAAATAAAATTCTTCTGCACTTGCAAAGCTTTGTAAAATAATATTTAAACAGTCTTGATATTTTGACATGAATGTTTCATTTTGAAAATTGTAATATAAATCACCACTACCGCTTTCAAGATAGTTTAAAAATTTTAACTTTTCTACATTCTTGATAACCAGAATAATTGAATTTAGTGTTGCAATTGAATCTTCTTTTGACAGTGTCAAGATTGGATCAATAGAAGTGAACAAATCTTGCACAACAATTTGATGTTTTTTTCTCTTATATAAAAAGGACAATTCATTGTTTGACCACATTTTATAAAGCTCACTAAGTTGATTGTTACATTTTTTAATCAAAATGCTTTCAATTTGTTTATTCAATCTAACATTGAATTCACTTGGATCAAATAACTTCATTTCCGAAATTTTGTACAAAATCTCTTGAATGTCTGATACCTTTGATGATATAATTTTCTTATCATATTCACAATCACACAAGTTTTCAATGGATTGGTTAAATTGTTGCTTTGAATCATTTAAAATTATCATCTGATCAATAATTATTGAAACATATTGTTGTAATTGTTCTATTTTATCTAATACAGTAGAATAGTTTATAGTAACACCCTTTTGTTTGATTTCTTCAGTTTTATATACTTCTAACCAAGTGTTCTCTTTCATTGAATTAATCAATTCTAAAACATGTTTAACTGTGGGAACAATCAATATTTTTAACGAACCTAATTTTTCAACTGAAGATAATAGAGAATAAAAATGTTTTAGACAATCACTTAAACTTGAAGCATATCTATAGACTATATAAATTTTATCAGAGTATGCCTTGATATTGCTTGGAACACTAAAATTCAAAGTTTCTAAGCATTTGATTTCATTATTTAGTTCTAAATCATTACAATTAATATTGACAGAGTATTCTATTTTATCTCTTTTTGGCTTTTCTATAAACAATGAAGAGTTCAAAACTGATCCTGAAATTCTAGTTAATGTACAATTTAACCAGTCATTGTATAAAATATCAATATTGATTTCTGATAATAAAGAGGATATTTTTGTGGAAAATCTTTTACCTTCAGGATAATTTGACCAATCCTCAGTTAAAATTAATTCTAAGTGGTTAAATATTTTAGATATGGAATTTAAAACTTGTTTGATCCAATATAATTTAGAAGAAAACGTTGGAAATCTGTTACAGGATATAATTTCAACGATTTTGTTTTGGTTTTTACATTGAAATTCTAAATCCTCCAGTTTTTTCTCTGTTGCTTGTAATAATATATCATGAAATTCTTGTAGAGTTATTCTAACCTGGGGTTTATTTAAAATCAATTTGAATTGTTCAAACATTTCGAATAAAAGCTCAGAATCTCCGTTAAACTGAATCATTGTATTCTTGATTAAGCCCGCAATTTTCCGTTCAATAAATGAAAGTTGTTGAATATAAATTATTTTTTGTGAATTTATTAAATCCATTTTTTTAGAAAACAAAAATTTAGTTTGAATTGATGAAATAGAATTAAATGAATTGTTAGCTTCTATGTATAATTTTTGATAAATATCCATTTGGTTATTCGATTTGGAATCCAAATTATTCATTAGTGATAAGATAGATTCATTCATTTCGTCATGCAAATTTCTTATATTTTTGATTTCAGTTAATACATCTTTGATATAGTTTGGAGTTTCATTCTTAATTGGAATAAACACATTTGCTTGTTTTCTTAATAATTCTCTTAAAATGTTAATTGATAATCTTAAGTTACTATCAAATTCTGATAACACTGTAAACGACTGACACAAACTTTCATTGAATTCTTTGAGGTCCATTAAAAATAGATTGTTAGTGGATATTATATTAATCAACTGATTCTCAAAATCAATTGTGATTAACTTTATAAGATCTATTCCTCTTTCAACGGGATATTTGGATAACTTAATTTTTTTGAAATTACTGAAAAATGATTCAACAGACAATTGAAGTTGTTTGAACGATTCAGAAGTTATAACATCATCAACACTCAAATATTTTAGAAACTCATTATTTTGAGATGCAATCCTCAATGAGTCTTTTAACGAAACATTTGCAAGCAAAGCAACTGCAGTATGCGTTTTCTTTTTAGAGTACATAAATTCAGATAATAATGTAATTTTGGGTGATTCCAGTTGTTCTTTTATTTTCACTAAAACATTTTCTTTTGAATTCCAAAAATTTATTTCATCAGAAATTGTACCATTTAATGGATCATAAGTCAATTCTATTATTCTTTGTAATCTCTTAATCCAATCTTGAATATTTGCTTGTAGTGAATTTAAAAAAACCGGATCATTGTATAAAAGAGAACTTTGTTGAACTACGTCACTATGATTTTTATTGTAGTTTTCTTCTAGCCAATGCTGGATTTCAATGGGTAAAGTGGTCAGTAAGTCTGGCACTTGAATATATTGTTGTAAACTTTGTATATCAAGAAAAACTTTGTTTAATTTATTTTTAGTATTATCAATTGCTTGCTGTGAAAAATCATCGAATGTTCCATTTGATCTAAGTAAGTCAAAATATGACCCAACACCATATTTTAGTAGTAGCTTTAGGTTGTTTATGTTGAAAGTATTTGTGTCCATATTTGATGTGGGAAGATTTAAAAGTATCAATTGATTTTCCAAATTTGTTTCTCTGCTCCATTTTAATTGTCTTTTTATTATTGCAATTATAGTTGATGAACTTAATATCCTTGTATCATTTTTATTAATTGTTAGAAAAACTTTCACAAAGGTAATAATGTTAGTATTTAGTTCACAAAGGTCAAATAAAGTTGCTGTTTATGCACATACCCAAGTCTTCATGTTGAATCATAAATATTATGTTTGTTTCTTCGTTGCTTATGAATGCTTCAAGGTCATCAATCTGATCTAAAACATCTTTTCCAAATGTAGCTGAAGCTAGCTTTTTTAGGTATTCTCTAAGTGCAGTTCGTAAATTCTGAAGATTTTCTGTTTCTTCGGCCATTGTTGATCGTATAGTAATAAATTGTTGCTAAAAAAAGACGTAGAAAAGTAGTAAATCAGATGAAGGATATTATCAGATTACTGAATTATTAGAGAAGGTAAACATTAAAACGTAAACAAAAGATCAGAAAAAGATGAA
Source organism: Pichia sp. NRRL Y-12827 (assembly GCA_030570315.1). Lineage (NCBI taxonomy): Eukaryota > Fungi > Ascomycota > Pichiomycetes > Pichiales > Pichiaceae > Pichia > Pichia sp. NRRL Y-12827. The sequence goes on from JAJLVN010000002.1 coordinate 193,180, forward strand.
AACTAAAAAAAAGTAAAAAAATGTTGAGAGTCGTGTTTTTAGTGGAGATCATCGTTCGGATTCGGAACAAATCCATTCATTATTTATCTTGTTGAAAAAGGTACCACTCAAAGAACACCTTTTTAGTTTGGGAAGAACATCACCCATTTTATTAACATAGTTTTGTAAGAAATGAACAACACATGTGGTTGCAGCAAGAAATGCAGATTTATCAAAGTCACATGCATTGATTATAGATTGGATATCATACGGTGCCGTATGGAAGTCCCAATAGTTGTTCAAAAGTGGCAATGAATCATTAAACAATGAAGATTCGGTAGCTAATCTAGTTGATAAAACTCTAGCAACATTTCCAAATAAAATTGGGGAAATCATATCAGTCATATGTGACTTCATTTCATCGTAGTATTCATGGCCTGAAACATAATTATCAAAAAGTGGCAAATAATCATCACAGTGTGTACATTTGCAACCATTCCAAAGTAAGTTTGAAATCAATTGTTCATAACAGGCAATAGATTGTAAGAAAGTTGAAGATGTGAATGTTTCTAGCCCAACTAATAATGGTAATACATCGCCATATAGTTTTTTTCTATGTAAATAATTACCTTCAAAACCGAAATCAACATTGAAATCTTCTGGTGGTAAATGTGTAATAACCAAATGTTTCAAATTTTCATGATTCGGATATTTCTTCAAAAATTCAGTAACTAAGAAATCAAATGCTTCAGTGTAATTGTGATCTCTTCTAACAGTTTTCTGGATAATTGATAATTTTTGCAAATTAATATTTCGTTCAATCAAGTAGTTAACAAATTCATGTAGACAGGCACATGTTATATCATTACAGCCAAGAACAAGCTCCAAGTTTTTCAACATTTTCATATCAAGGGTATTTAAGAATGAAGTAAGTGGTGAATATGGACTATCAAAATTATGATAAAAGATGAGCTTTAAACTTTCTAGCTTTAAACTTTCTAGCTTTATTTTTAAGTTGTTTATACGGTTTAATCGATTCAAAACAATAGCTTGTGATATTTCATCATTGAAAATGAGAGTTTTTAAATTTTTGAAGAAAGCTGCAATTTGGTCATCACTAAACGAATCCAAATTGAATATATGATCATCGAATTTTAATTCTAAATGTTCAATTTTTATATTAGAAGTTAAAACATTACCAAATTTTTCAAAATTTGATAATTGCAAGTAATTTAAAGATGGAAGGATGACGTTTGGAATCGTGGCATTTAGAGAAGAGAATCGTTTCAAGTTTGGACAATTAGATTTGAAGAAATTGTACAATTCCGGAAGAATCATATCTTCAAATCTATCCAAATCGGTGAAATCGTGATTTGAAAGGACTCCACAAACAATAACATTTTGAACATATTTTGTCAGTTCAGGATTGACAGTCAAGGAATCTAATAGTATCCATTGACGTGATCTTGCTGTTTTTTCATTTAAAGCTTCTGTAGCTAATGGTGTGTTCAAACCACCAATAACAGTATACAAGGATTCTTCAAATGTGTTGGGACATTTCAATGCAGATGTCACTGTAACAAGCAAGTTTTTGTATAGCAGTGGTTGTACTAATTTGTAGAAATGATAATTTGTGTATAAAAGATTGATTTTATCCTGTTGTGGAAGAAAATCAATAATCTTGGATAGTATATCATTTGGCAATTGCTGTAATGAAACGGAGGTCATTTTGTTTAAGGAATAGCTAAAAGTGATAGAGTGAAAAACTTCTATACGACCAAAATTTGTGAATTACGTATACGTATATAGAATATGGAATGTAAAATGTAGAATATAGTATATAGTGTGGGCCGATTCGAGCGTCTTAAATCTTGAAGCATTGCAAGCTTCCTAATAATCTAACTGGTAAAGGAATATCTTGACCAGTAGTTGATCTTCTCGGGGGTATTTACAAGGGACAATTTTGTACGTTGGTTTTAATCGAGGTCACTGATCTTCAGTGTAGGGCTTATACCAAGCGTAGTGTAAACCTTTTTCTTTCATCAAGCATAAATTTGAATTGTGCATTTTTTAGCCCTTATTTTCAAATCCGAATCAGTTTTCACACTTGAGAACGTTAGCCTACAATAATGGTCAATTATCACCGAATCATCAACGATTATTCACTGTTTTGGCAGTTACATATTTGGACGCTTTATTTATTCTATTTATTTCAATCTTTACGGTAATCTATTCTACATAATCACAAATGAACACATTAATTACAAACATAGAGAAAACCAAAACTGTTTTGGACATACAGTCACATGTTGTACATGGTTATGTCGGTAATAAAGCTTCAACATTTCCTCTACAAATGTTAAATTGGGATGTTGATGTTTTGAATACAGTTAATTTCAGTAATCACACCGGTTATGGCTCTTTCAAAGGTTCATGTTCAACTGCAGAAGAATTGTTAGAAATTTATACAGGATTGCAACAAATAGGCCTAAGTTATGATGCTTTGTTAACTGGTTATGTTCATGGTTTTAAAACTTTAAAAGCAGTTGGAGATATTTGTAAAGATATTAAATTGAAGTCTTCCGAAAAAGGTAAGAAGGTGACTTGGTTATTAGACCCTGTTATGGGTGATGAAGGTCAACTATATGTTGCTGAAGACGTCATACCTGTTTACAGAGGCCTATTAGACTTCAAACTAGTTGATATAATAACGCCAAATCAATATGAACTGGAACTTTTAATTGATGATAAAATAACATCAATGGATACACTTAAGAGTGCATTGAAATCATGCCACGATAAATATGATATAAAACATATTGTTTTATCTTCTTTATTCACCAATAATATTGTCGATCTTGAAGGAGATTCAGACAGCTTTTATTGTTGTATTTCTTCCACTACTATTGAAAACAATTTGGTTTTGTTCAAAATTGAAAAGATTGGCGCTTACTTTGTAGGTGTTGGTGATTTATTTGCTGCGCTTTTATTAGATAGAATCACAAAGTTAGACGATGACATTGTAAAATCAGTTAATGAAGTTTTATCAATAATGAAGCGGGTTTTAACAGTCACAGCACACTTCAGTAAATCAAAGGGTGTTATTGGTGATCCAAATATGAAAGATTGTGAGCTCAGAATTGTTGAATGTAAAAATCTGTTCCTGGATCACAATGAAGATTATACACCAATTTACATGACGAAATGAGCCAATAAATCAATTGATTAATGAGCATATTTATAAATACAAAACAAAATCATCTAATTTTATAGAGTTTAATAGAAATAAGTTTTATTCTAGTCAATGGAATGATTCGACTTCACCTCCATAATCTTCTTCTGAACTTTCACTCAGGGATGATAGAACACGATGCAATCTATCAATATTGGTATCCTCATCATAATTGTCTTCATCATCATCATCATCATCATTACTACCTTCTAATTTTTGTAATATTGTACCATCATTTATTTTTCTATTGATATTAATTTTTTTCAAACGATCTAAATCAAAATCAACACTATAATCAAAAGCCCTGGTATCTTCTTCCAATAACACATCATCATCGTTATCCTCAGTAGTCTCCTGTCTTTCAAAAATTGAATTTAAAAGTTCATTTCCAAGCTGAATATTTTTATTCAGGTTGGATTCAAAGAAATTTTTACTTTTGGAAAAAAAATTATTGGAATTCAAATTATTTGTAAACTGAAGTATAGAATCAGCAACCTGCTTTTGAGTTTTGGTAAATTGATCTTTATTTATTTTTGGGGTGTTTATGGTCATGTTCATAATTGAAGTTGATTTTCTAATAGTTGATGCCACTTTTAGCGGTGACGATGGAACATTTGAGGTTGAGTTATCATTCAATTCAGGTGATGCAGCATAAGTTAAATCTTGATATCTTTTTTCTAAAAGTGATAGCTCGTCTTGTGCTTGTTTCAATTGTTCTGTCAAATCAAGAATTGTTCTTTGCTTGGAAGCCATTTCAAATAATAAATCTTCCGACTTTGAATTGCTATTCGACGGTGAATTTGCAGTGGCGGTATTTACCTTTGAGCTATTTGATTGATCTATTGGAATATGAATTGGTAATTTATTGAATGTTTCATGATCTGGATGGTCAAGTTTATTACCTTCTTCAATCTCATGCTCATCCACATTGAAGTTTTCTTTATTAGTGGTTTCAATTTCGTTTGTTAAATCAATAGTGTTGAATGTAACATTTTCAGAATTTTCTGTGGTTTCTTCAGTTGGTTTTTTGATAGAAAATTTTATCAGGCCAGTAGACTCACTTACAATTCTTTCCCTTACAGGCTTTATAGTATGTTGAACCTTATGATTGTTATTACAATTGTTTAATTGGTTTAGTGATGAACTAGACAATATAGATAAAGATTGTTTCTTTGTCAATTTTGATGGTGAGGGCAAGTCAGACATGTTTAGTAAATGCTGTGTAATGTGATTTATCACTTTTTATTTAAAAATGTCTCCTTTTATTTTGTTCAATTTCTTTTATCGAACATCAACATAGTTATTTTATCAAACTTACCTCAATACAGAGAAGTAATGGACCAAGTCAAAAAATTGCCTCATTCGGAAAAATATCAACACGCTAAACATAGGCACGTGATACACCTTTAATTATCACGTGTGTGTTGCCGTAATTCTTGACCTGTCCGAAAACGGCAACTCACCGCCACAGTTATCTCTGGTGGGTATTTTTATCATTTTTTTCCTTATGTCACTCGTTTCACACTTGTACGTGTCCTGGCGGAAACCGTTGACAATTTTCAGTGAAATTTGTCCATACTACCCTTCCATGAGGTTTATAAACAGGGCTTTCTGCTGTTTGTGAGAAGAAAAATCCATTTGTTGTAACTGAATCGAAGATTATTAAATTCTCTTCTTTCTTTAAATCTAATTTTTCCAATATTATTCACACATAAAAATGTTAACTCCTCACGGTGGTATTTTACAAGACTTAATTGAAAGGGATGCTTCTAAAAAAGCTGATCTTATTGCTGAAGCAGCAACTTTACAATCACTTGATTTAACTGATAGACAATTATGTGATATAGAATTAATCCTTAATGGTGGTTTTTCTCCATTAACTGGTTTTAACAACGAAAAAGATTTCAAATCTATTTGTGATGACATGAGATTAGCAAATGGTCAAATCTGGTCAATTCCAATCACTTTAGATGTTTCTGAAGAAACCTCTAAATTATTCAAAACTGGTGAAAGAGTTGTCTTAAGAGACCCAAGAGATGATGCTCCATTAGCAATTATTACTATTTCTGATATTTACAAGCCTAACAAGGAAGAAGAAGCTAAGAAGGTTTTCAGAGGTGATCCTGAACATCCTGCAATTAGATATTTATTTGACACTGCAGGTGATTATTACATTGGTGGTGAATTAGATGCAATCAACTTACCAAAGCATTATGATTATACCGAGTTCAGAAAGACTCCAGCTCAATTAAGATCTGAATTCCAATCAAGACATTGGAACAAGGTTGTTGCTTTCCAAACTAGAAACCCAATGCACAGAGCTCACAGAGAATTAACTGTTAGAGCAGCAAAGGACAAGTTAGCAAACGTTTTAATTCATCCAGTTGTTGGTTTAACTAAACCAGGTGATATTGATCACCACACCAGAGTTAAGGTTTATCAAGAAATTATCAAGAAATATCCAAATGGTATGGCTAAACTTTCCTTGTTACCACTAGCAATGAGAATGGCTGGTGATAGAGAAGCTGTCTGGCATGCAATTATCAGAAAGAATTATGGTGCTTCTCATTTTATTGTTGGTAGGGATCATGCAGGTCCAGGTTCAAACTCCAAGGGCGTTGATTTCTATGGTCCATATGATGCTCAAACTTTAGTTGAACAATTCGCAAAAGAATTAGAAATTGAAGTTGTTCCATTCAGAATGGTTACTTATCTACCAGATGAAGACAGATACTCCCCAATTGATTTAGTCCAATCTGGTACCAAGACTTGTTCAATTTCTGGTACCGAATTAAGAAAAAGATTAAGAGATGGTACTGAAATCCCAGCTTGGTTTTCATATCCCGAAGTTGTTCAAATTTTAAGAACTGCACATCCACCAAGACCTTCCCAAGGGTTTGCATTATACTTATCGGGCTTACCATTCTCTGGTATTCATGCTTTAAGTTATGCATTACAAGCAACCTTCAACCAATTCCAAGGTGGTAGACATATTACTTTACTGGATGCAGATTCTGTTTCTGCTGAAAGTGCTCCATTTGTTGTCAGTGAATTAGTAAGATCTGGTGCAGGTGTTATTATCGCAAATGCAAAGGAAGTTGCAACTGCAGCTGAATATTTAAATTTGAAGAACGCTGTTTCAAAGGCAGGTTCTTTCATTACTGTTTCAATTAAAACCCCTCTAGATGTTTGCAAGGCTAACGACAGATCAGGTTTCTTTGCAACTGCAGACGGTGAAAAGGCTATTGCAACTTTCAAACCAATCGAAGATGCCGAACTTACGACTGATCTAAGTATTGAAGATTCTTTAAATGTTGCAATCCAAAAGATTGTTTTATACTTAGAAGAACAAGGTTTTTTCAGATTTTAAAATTCTTTTTCTTTTATAAAATTTTCTGTATTTATATTACCATGTGTACATCCTAATTTCCTTTCATGATTTAAAACAAATACGTTGCATTATAAAACTAAGTTATACTCTCTAAGAGTTGATATTGATCTATGGCAAAAAAACTGTATAAGTAATCACGTGACCAGTTATATGGTGCACGGATGAATGGTTTGGAAGAAAAACTTGTTGCCCTTCAAATAATGTTGTTCACTTTAATTTGCCATTTTGGACAACAGTCATTCCTGTTTCTTCATCAACCTGCTTGTTGACACTGTGCATTCCTCAAACCGCTCCAGGAGACACCCCCAACACCAGACATTTCACTCTATTTGATCTCATCCCTACAGATTCTCAAATCTCGATCCTCACCTAGAGCAATAATTCCACAGCCTTCACACATCGCGGCACATATCAAGACAACAACAACAACAACAACAACAGCAATACAACAAGAATATCTTCATCACACAATAAATTATTTTGAAGTCCATGAGTGGTAATACTAGTATATACTATTATGTCAATGGTAAAATATCTACCTGTCGTCGTTGTAAACGTAAAAGAACTTTAGATGAAGATCCGGACCATTTACAATTTAAAACCTGTTACCGTTGTCGTATGATTGAAAGAGATCAAAAGAAGTTTAATCAAGCAAAAAGGAAACTCAATGCTGAAGTAAGTTCTGGTGGTAGATCTAATCCAACCAGAGAAGAAATTGAAAAGCTTGCTGAACATTTGAAAAACACTTCAAAGACCTATCAAGCAACCAATAAACAATTCAATCCAACCGCTACTTCTGGCCCAACAAAAGTTTCTTTACCAATTGCGAATAACTCTACAGTAAATACTTTACCAGGTACTTTACAATTCAAGAATAGCACAATTCAAAACAAGGGTACCTTTGTGAATGATTCAGTTAATTTCAACCCACAAAACTTAGATCAATTTTCATTTTTGGAAAATTCAGATCTTCAATTAGACGATGAAGCAGGCGGAGATGTTGATTTAGCTTACAATGAACAATTATTTTCGTTTAATATCTTATCAATTGACCCGAAATTAAACCCCTTAACTTTAACAGCTGAACAGCAATCTCTACTTCAATTGTCATTTTTAGCAAAGTATCATCATGATCAATCCTCAAATTTCAAAGTACCACCCCACTCCTTATCACCAACACAACCAACCATTTGTTTATCATGTAAGTGCAATTTGTCAATTGATAGGTTAGGAAAACAAATATGTTTTGAATGTGAAAACAAACAATCAGTTTTAAAAGATTTCAACCATTATCTGACAATACTAAAATTAAATAAAACTCAAGATTTATACCGTATTATATTTATGACTAAGTTAACGTTAGACGAGTTATTGAAATCTTCTTTGTCAGATAATAAGTCACCGTCAAATGTTTTGAAATTACTCTACGATAAATTTGTTATTCCAATTAACGAAATTACAAGCTCAGAATTTTTGTTACCAAATGATGATCAAGATAATACCGAAACCCCAACTGATATGATATTGAGAAAAGTACTTAAATGTGCCTCTGATCATTCATCAATATCGTTCACAGATTCAGCTATTGATCCAGAAGCTCTTAATTTATCCGGCAATGAAGCTGTCACTCAAGGTACAATTGAATGCAAGTTCTCTCAACTTTGTCTGAATTATGATATGAATACTGGTGATTTAGTTTTATCCTTCAGTCATTCCTGTCACTTATAATATTAACAGTGACGTTAGTATTAATGATACTAATCATAAATATATTTCAAAAAGACCATGAAATTCTTAATGAAAGTTTCAGTTGAAAATTTACTAACCTGATGATTTATTTTTATATTTTGTATAATTCTATTTATGCTTGTTCTTGTCTTTTCCCAATTTTTGTTTTTTTTTTTCAAACAAAGGTTCTTTTTACTTTACTTTTCATTCCAGCTACTTACACTCCTTTATATAAAAAGAATATCAAATTATATTTTTCAGTTCATAAACGAATATTCTTTACTTGCGTTATTAAAAATTATTAAACTATATATTTGAATTTTATTGCTTCCATTTGTAATATACTCATTTAATACCATTATTAACAATTGTGTTGGGAGTTCCATACCTAATTCTCAAACTTTTATTAGGAATTGCATCCCATACAGCCATACTTTTGAGCTGGTCATTTACCTTTTCATAGCTAACACCCTCCTCTAATAAAATGGCCGCAACCCCTGCAACTATTGGACTTGCCAGTGAAGTTCCACTCAAGATTTGGACACGATTTTTATTTTTTTGTGTATTTAAACTATGCACCTCAACACCAGGTGCAAAAATATCAACACATGATCCCCAATTAGAGAAGTGTGCAATCTTATCATCTTTAGCATCAATTGCCCCAACTGTAATAGCATATGGTGATCCAGCTGGTGATGTACGACAAGCATCAACATTATTATTACCTGCAGCAACAACAACTAACAACCCATCATCATGTGCAGCTTTAATAGCAGAGTCTAAAATGCTACTCTTAGAAGCCCCCAATGACAAATTTGCAACGGCCCGGATACCATTTTCTTTTTTATGTTTGACAGCATATTCCAAACCAGATATAACAGAAGACAAAGATCCTGCCCCATGTTTATCTAATACTTTGATAGAGTGTATTTTGGCTTTCTTTGCTACACCAAATTCTCTAGAAGCTAATACACCTGCAACATGTGTACCATGCCCAATATAATCAACATTTCTGTAATCTGTGGAAAAATTTGGACCTAAAGTTGCTCTTCCTTCAAATTGTGGATGATCAACGTATACACCGGTATCAATAACGTAAACAATAACATCTTCACTTTGATTCTGAGAATAATAGTAGTAATGCATGTCCTGATCATCATCAATTGGGTATTCCTGAGATACTCTAACTAAATGAGAAGGTGCGTCTTGTTGTACTAAAATTTCATCTAATGCTTGAATACTCAAATCTTGTGTGATTCTTTCAACTAAAGGGTTTATTGCAATCTTTTCAATAACATCTTTTGAAAACTCACCAACAAAACCCTCAAATTTACCAAAAGAAAATATCTTTTTTATTTCTTTACGCAAATGTGAAAACTGTTTTACTGAATCATATTGGGAGCAAAATGTGTCTACAGAATCAGGCTTTTTAAGTTGAATAATATACCTCTCTTTTTTTTCTAGTAACGGAATGGAGTTTACACAAGAAAATAATGTCATCAAAAGTATCAAACAATGATACAATCTCATTTTATGAATAAATTAAGTAAAGTGTACTGTGTCCGTGTAGGTTTGTGGTTTGTATTATGTTGTGTTTTTGGTATTAACGAGGTTGTTGTTTTATATCAGTTGAATATGCGTATTTAAGCAAAGGTAGTTTACAGTATATAAAATATAATATATTTCTTATTTTGATTAAACTTAGAAAGGAAATTTACGTCCCTATCTAAATAGGGCAAATGAGAAAGATTTAACACTATTTGGAAAATTGCAATGTATTCTACCCAATTTGGAAAATCAACATGTTTCCTTTCTCGAATTGTTATTTCAAGAAATATCAAAATTGATTTTTGGAAAAGAATAATTAAAATATATTTGATTAAAAGACAAAGTACAAAAATAAAACACAAATATTTTGTAAAAGAAAAATGAAGCTGAAAAATGGGGACATTAATTAATGAATCACATGAAAATAAATATTTAACAAACAAACAAACAAGACTTATTGACATATTACATTACTATTAATTAATGACGTTCATCTATTGAAGTAGTTTTAAAAGTTTTTCTTTCTCTTCAGCTGGTAATAGTGTCATAATTTCCGCTAAACCCTTAGAAGTATTCTTGATATCAGTCTTAAATAACTTAGCTAAAGTTTGCTTAACAGAATCACCCTTCAATTTCTTTAATTGTGAATCTAAAGATTTATGGTTTTCTTCAATCCAAATAGCGACATTTTTATCATTGTCAAGATCTAAGGTTGATGGGAAGAATGAGTTTAGTCTAGCATTCATTTCTAATCTAGTTGATGTTGGAATTTGTTCAGAAATTCTCTTGATCAAGTACTCTTCGTTTAATCTTCTTCTGACTCTCCAGAAGAAATATCTTCTCGATTCTGACCATTCTAATTCTTTTCTGATAACACCCTTAGCTAACATACGACCAGATCTATCGTGGAGATCAGCAAATTGAACTGAGATTTGTTGATAAATTGGTAATAATTTGTGATGTCTAGTGCTTAATTCCTTGGTTAACTTAGCCTTTTCTTCCTCAGTAGCAGCTGCATCAACCTTTGACTTTAATGCTTTACAACCATCATCTAATCTGTTCATAGTATCAAATAGCTTATTATCTCTGTATTTAATACCAACCATACCAGCAGGTTCTAAAACACCAGCTCTAGATTCAACATCAGCGTACATTTCCATCATATCTTGATTAATGGTTGGATCAACAACAACCCAAGAACCACCTCTTAATTCACCAGTTGGTGGAATATAAGTGAAGATTGGTTGTTTAAAGTCAACTAACGCATCAACAATGAATGAACCATATTTAAGAACTTCATTATACATATCACGTTGACCACCAGAGAAACCTCTCCAATTTGCTAAAATCATTAATGGCAATTGCTCACCATGATTAAAATCATTAATTGCTTGTGCAGTCTTAAAGGCCGAGTTTGGATACCAAACTTGACCAGCCTCTTGAACTAAAAATTCAGTAGATTCTGGGTTAGCTGGATCGGCTGGATACAGATTTTCAACCATTCTAGTTTCAACGCCAATAACACCCATTGGAATACCACCCAGTCTAGCTCTACCAATAGTGACACCTCTAGCCCAACCAGATAATGTTTCTTGAAAAGAGTCCTTATCGAATAAACCGTATTCAAAACCATTTTCGGTATTTCTACCTTCGATCATCCATCTGACATCATATTGTTCATTTTTTGTTGGTTTGAAGTCAACAGGTCTATCCCACGAATCAGTACCTTCTAAGATCGGAACAGGGATGCCTCTCTTTGCTGGGACGTAAGATAACCATTTCATAATTTTTTCAACACCATCTAAATCATCAGATGCAGTTAAATGAGAAACACCATTCTTGTACATAATTTGGGTACCACCTAATTGTAAGTTAGAAGAATAAACTTCTCTACCTAATAACTTGTTAATTGCCGGAGCACCAGTTAAAATAATAGGTTGTCCTTCGACTTGAATTGCTCTTTCACCCAATCTAACTAAGTAGGCACCAATACCAACAGATCTACATGTAACTAAAGTGATAGTGAAAATATCCTTGTATGCTCTGGAGGTTGCACCAGCAATCAAACCAGAACCCTTCAAACATTCAACACCTAAACCATCTTCAGTACCAACAATAGTATCAATAACATATCTAGTTTCACCTTCTTCAACAATCTTAGAAGTAATGACAGCTGATGATTTACCAATTTGTTCTAATTCAGCCATATCTTCTGGAGTCAAGTATAAGTAAGAGAAACCTTTTGATGGGTCGTTTGGTTCATTCCAGTTAACCTTATAGTAAGGTAATAATTCTTCAGCAATACCGATTCTTGCACCAGAGTTTGCAGATAAGTAGATTCTTGGAATACCAAATTTTCTAGCATATTGTGTAACCTTGTTGAAGAAGTCGTCTTCATCTGGGCCAAACGAACCAATCTTAAAAGTTATATCATTAGCAACAATGACAAATTGTCTACCCTTTGGATATTCTGGTGTCTTTGCACTAACCAAGAAACCAACCATACCAATGTTGTTTGCACCTGGTTCTCTACCAATTGGAGTAACTTCACCTGCATCATCGGTAATTAATTCTTCATAAGAAAAGAATTGATCAGTGACTTTAACACTTGGATCAAATAACTTCCATGAAGAAATCAGAGCTTGTTTGAATAATTCTGGGAAATCATAGACATAAGTAGTACCTAATTGATGAGCTCTTTGTCTTTTTGGTTGTAACCATTCCTTAGTTGGATATGGGGTTGAAATAGGTCTTAAATGCATTGAACCTGGAATGCCAATGGACTTAAAAATCCAATCACCCTGTGCATTCTTTTCTTCAATGTATAATTCGGATTTGACAACATAACCACTGATATTGTTGATAACTGCTCTTAATGGGAATGGAACACCAGATGATGAATCGGTACACATAATTCTTATTTCGGCACCAGTGACTCTTAATCTCCATAATCTTCTACCAAATCTTTCTAAGAAACTTGCAAATGCATTTTCAACATCTTCTGGGGTAATGTTAAAAACTGCTGAGAAATTGATAAAAATGTGATTCAAATCAGTGTTCGTTGTGTCAAGAATTTCGAGCTGATCTAAAATATCAGAAACTAATCTATGCGCTTCAGAAGTTAAATATTCAGAAGCAGTTATATCACTCTTGATTGAACCAGTTCTAATAATACCTCTTGTAAAATATCTCTTATCAATACCAGATGAATTCTTTGCAGATGCCTCATAAACATGAATATTTCTATTTGCAGTTGGAATTGACTTGATGTTGAAGTTTGATAATCTTCCTAATTCTAATTGGTAAGCTAAAGCTGGCTCAACATGTCTAATCATTTGATCTTCAACATATGCATCATATGGCTTAGTAGTCTTGAAAGTGAAGTATTTTGGATAATGGCCTAAATGATCACCAACAACAAATGTAACTCTTCTAATACCAACTTTACCTAAATCAGTGTTATAATCATCAGTGATTTGTTTCATTTTAGCCAAAATTGCCGCTTCATCGTCGTAACCGTCAGTTGATTTGATAAAAATATTACAAACATTAACTAATGCTGATTTATCCTTAATATCTTTTGCTAATGAAATTAAACCAGATGATAATGCACTTTCTGCTTCATCTAAATGTTTTGCAGAAACCAAAACACCACTTCTAACAGGTTGAGAATCATTTTTATTGATCATAAAAGTCAAATCAGAAACAGAAACAGCTCTGTTTAATGAATCTGGAATTGCATTGAAACTTGAAGTTGATAAACTTGGTAATTGGAAAGACCATTTTAAAATTGAAGTATCAGCAGAACTTTCTGCAATTTCATGTTTAACACCCTGAACAGAATAAGCTCTGTAAGCTCTTCTTGCATAAACTTCAGCTGCTGCAGCCGCTACCCATGGATCACTTGAACATAAGAAAGGAGTTAAAACATCAAACAAGGTGTATTTAGAGTCAATAATATCTTGAATAACATCCATTCTTGGTAATGTATGCTCTGGAACACCAGTTTCACCAAATTTGGAAGAAATGACTGAAGTCTTTAAAACGTGTTCTAATTGATTGGATCTTTCTGCAATTGATGGCATTGAACATTGAATTAAAATTTCTCTTGCCTTTAAAGTTGCCTTCGCAGTTGCTCTTGATTCTAATTCGACAATTTCTTTCAATGGAATCTTAAAAATTTCAACAGCAGTTGGAATACTCTTTAAGACAGATTGATAGTTGTTTAAGATTTCAATAATTAAATTGTTCTTGGATGCAATTCTTGAATGAGATAAAGCAGTCTGAATAACAACTGATAAGTTTTCTTTATTTTGGTCTCTTAACTTTAAGATAACATCTTCTTCTCTAATATTGTCTCCTGCAAATAATGATTCAACTCTGTAATATTCTTCCAGTAAACCAGCAAAAACATTAAATTCATGAATTTGTAGACCTTGCTCATAACGTGTTGCAATAGAAACTAATGGCGCAATGACTTGATCAAATAAAACGTCATGCGATTCTTCTTTTTTGGTCTTTTCAAACAATTGTAATATTTGTTTGGATGGGAATTCAGCATTTCTTTTTTTGGTTCTTTCAAGTAATTCAGTCAATTGAGAATCCAATTTGATTGGAATTCTTGAATGTAATGCAGAAATTTGGTTGCTCCATTCAGAATATGGTAATTCTGGATTTCTTAAAATTTCAATCAATTGTTTTAAAGTTGGCTTCATAACAACTTGATTATCAAAACCGTCTAAAATTGATGTTAAGACCTTATATAATCTTTCAAAATCATGTACCGGCTTGGCACCAATGATCATTGGAGCACCCATATCTGACAAGGTTTTGTCAAATGGTAATGCATGTTTAACCTTGGATGGATCATCTAAAGCTAAAATTGCTAAAATATCACCAGCATTAACAGTTGAACCTGGTTGCTTTAAAATTTGAACAGTACCGTCTTCACCAGCAATCAAGGGCATACACATTTTCATAACTTCAACTTCAGCATAAGGTTGACCTGCTTGAATGTGTTCACCATCATCAACTAAATATTTGACTAATTTACCAGGAGAAGGAGTTCTTAATTGAGTTGGATCATTTTCAACTTCTAATAAACAAGTTTTACCATCAACTGATAATCTAGTTGCAGAAACTTCTTCCTTCCAATAAACAGAGTGAGATTGACCACCAACTGCAACTAATAAACCACCATCAGACAATGATTTAACATTTGTTAAAACCCTTGAACCATTGATGAATAAAGTAAAATTTTCTTCACTTGATTTTGCAACGGTAAACTTGAACTTGCTGCCTTCATAAATAAATTCAACATTGAAAATAGTTTTCAACAATTCTTTTGATGGAACTTGTCCCTTCTCTAAGGATAAAATGTACTCAGTTTTACATTCGTCAGCTTGTAAATAAGCTTTGGTGACAGCCCCACAAATAACAGCAATATTTTGATCTGGTCTTTCAGCAGTCAATTTCTTAGAAATTAATTCATCCAACCAACCAGTTGTGATGGTGTTTTCAGAGAAATCTGGAGTTTCCAATAATTTGATTAAATATTCCACTGTTGTTCTGAAATCACCCCTGATACTTAATTCTTTTAATGCAACAACCATATGTTTTCTGGATGCTTGTCTATTTTCACCAAATGCAAAAATATGACCGAATTGTGAATCAGCAAATGAGTGAATTGAAGATTGATTAGCCACAGAGAAATAACCCCAAACATTTGAAGATGATCTGAAGTTTAATTCATGTAAGGTACCACCAGATGGTTTAAAACCTTCACTAGGATCTTCAGATGTAATACGACATGCAGTACAATGACCCTTTGGAGTTGGTCTTCTTTGAAGTTGTAAACTTTCTGGTTTTTTAAAAGAAAAATCAATTTCAGTGGTTTGATGAGGATCAACACCATATAATAATCTGATATCAGTAATTCTGTGCATTGGGATACCCATAGCAATTTGTAATTGAGCAGCTGGTAAATTGACACCTGAAACCATTTCAGTGGTTGGATGTTCAACTTGTAATCTTGGGTTTAGTTCTAAAAAGTAGAATTTATCATCAGCAAATGAATATAAATATTCAACAGTTCCCGCAGAAACGTAACCGACTAATTCACCCAATCTAACAGCAGCAGCTTCCATTTCTCTGAATGTTTCAGCTTTTGCAATAGTGACCGGAGCTTCTTCAATAATCTTTTGATGTCTTCTTTGAACAGAACAATCTCTACCAAATAATGAAATGTTGGTACCATATTGATCAGCTAACAATTGGACTTCTAAATGTCTGGCAGCACCCGCTAGTTTCATAATGAAAATTGGAGAACCTGGAATTTCATTTGCAGCTTGATCATATAATCTCATGAAATCCTTTTCATCATCAACTTTTCTGATACCTTTACCACCACCACCTTCAGAAGCTTTAATCATGACAGGAAAACCAATTTCTTTAGCTTTTTCCAAACCATCTTTAGGACCAGTACAACAACCTTTTGCGTATGTTTCATCATCAACCGAAACTAAACCGGAATCTTTATCAACCATAACCTTATCGACACCTGTACCTGACCATGGAATACAAGGAACTTTTGCATGTTGAGCAACAATTGTTGAAGAAATTTTATCACCTAGAGATCTCATTGCAGAACCTGGGGGACCAATAAAAATGATGTGTTTGTCTGCCAATTTTTCTGGTAAATCTGGATTCTCGGAAGCATGACCCCAACCTGCCCAAACTGCATCAACTTTAGTTCTTTCAGCAAGTTCAACAATCAAATCAACATTTGCATAATTATTATTATTAGTTCCCCCGGGAACTTCAACATATTGATCAGCCATTCTGATATATTCAGCATTAGCTTCTAAATCTTCTGGAGTTGCCATTGCAACAAACTTAATTGTTTTTTCATCACCAAAGGTATCATAAGCCCATTTTCTAACTGATCTGATTTCTTTAACAGCTGCAATACCATTATTTGAAATTAAAATTTTCTTAATGACAGTATGACCTTCATGTTTGACAACGAAATCTTTTAAAGCAGAAGGTTCAGCTTTATCAATTGTATTAAAACCAATGAAATTAGGGGTTAAAGCCTGATGTTTATTTGATAATAATGACGACATTTTTGTATAATTTTTATGATGTAAATTATAATTTAAGGTAAATGGATTTCTTAGTAAGTTTTTAAAAGAAAAAGTTCTGTATTTGAAATAATGTGATAAAACTGGTGTTAGTGATTTCATTCATAAGGAAAAAATGTAAAATAGTTGCAGGTCAGTTTTAATAATAAACTTTTCATTCAGTGATATTCCGTTTTTTTTGAATTATGTGTTTCTTTGTCTTCAAAATTTAGATAAGCTATTGTAGGTTGATTTCCAATTGGTAATTGTCTGTTGATTGAGGACCTTTGGCAAAAAAGAACTTGAAATGTTCGCGGTCCAACTATGCTCATATGAAATCTCTGGCAATCTGAAAAGCGTTGGAGGAAAATGTTGGAACACGAAAATAAAGAAAAATAAAAAATTCAAACGAAAAAAAACACGAGAGTGAAAAATAAACGTTTAAAGTAACAAATCGTGATTGTAAACTTGTACCAACTGAAATGAGTATAATGAAAAATAGAAAACTGACTCATTGCAATGTTAGTGAAAATGAAAAAAAATAATACATACCTTAAAAACACTGTTAGTTATCACAAGTAGATAAAAGTATAGTAAAGTAATAAGTAGATGTTAGGAATTTAAAATCTAAATCTAATTATAACAAGGAATAATATAAGGAATAAAATCAATTGAATTCTCTTTTATCAATTGAAAATATTAAAATATGAGCAAGAAATCGAATGAGTGTTTTCTTTTCAAATGACAATCAATCAGATATAATTAAAATGTCTTTGTAGATGTTAATATTTGAATTTTTCAAATATTATCAATCAATCAATCAAGTAATAAATGTAAATATTTATCGATTATATGAATGTGAGTAAAATTGAGTATTAAATATAATATAAATATAGATAATAATCAATCAAGTTGTAATAAATAGACAAATTTTAATATAAGAATTGAGTTATACAATAAAACTTGAATAGATAGGGATGTTTGTTTGTTTGTTTTGTTTGTTTGTTTGAAGTGTTGATTGACCGATCAGAGATGGATTAACCTTAGGAAAGAGGCAGGAAAGAAACGATAAAGTTGTGTCTCGAAACGAGCTCCCAAGTGGCCAGAGGTATACCTATATAGCGAATCTGACACCAGAAAAAGACCAACAACTTTTGTTGAGGGTATGGGGGAAAATGCGGCTCATCAGTTTTCGTCCTGTTGTTGTGCTGTTAGGCAGTAGTAAACAATAGACATCGGTTATTTGGAGGACAGGTAATAGCTGCTGCAGCTGATCAAAAGGTTTTGTTTGACAGCTGGGAAAAACACCGATATTTGTTTACATCATGGTGCAAGAATCGTATTACTTGCAGCCAACGGGCCTTTCCCTTTGTACGACATCCAGAAAACTGCCCAAGGAAACGCCCACGCTCCTTACAAATGCTCCCACTGTGCTCCCCACAGAATGGACCGCCCACAAACTTTCTTTCCCGGCAGCTGGCTCCGTTGAAAAAATCGACCGCTGCACATTTCTGACGTCAACTTCACATAGGCCAACAAAAAAACAGCAGTTTATGCGTCGATCGACCGTAACATGAATCTGAAAGTTTTATTCTGGTCTATTGGTAACATTAGATCTGTTAAATCTCAAAGCAACTTTCCTTTTTGATAAAACCAAGTAATTATGTCTGCCTCTGACGAAGCAGTTCGCTTGACAGATTATGATGCTTTGTCTTCCAGACTTTCTTGTTTTCTCAAAGGTTACAACCCAAACGATATTTATTTAATTAACCTTATTCCCCTAGTTCTTTATTACCAACTTTTGTCTATACCTTCCAAATTCAAACAATTTGCTGTTTCCAGGAAACTGAAGTCACAATTTTTTAACTTGTTTAATTTATCACATCCCAAAGTTGAAAATCTATTATCTGTTGAAGTACCAACTGTAAATAAGTTTACCCCTTTGAAATCTCCAATGATCAATCGTGGTACATATCTTAGAACTTCAACAATATCTTCAAATGTTGATGCTTTTATAGCTCTCTATCCATCAGATGAACCAATACAGATTATTTCCTTAGGTGCTGGAAATGACACAAGATGTTTCAATTTGTTAACAAAACATCGAAATTTATCATACATAGAAATCGATGTTCCACACACAACAAGAGTTAAAAAACTTGCAATTCTGTCATCACCCAAATTATCATCAACCGTCATGACAAGCTGTATAACCTCATACCCATCTACATATAATGAAATATCTACTGTGAATCCAGATTTACATACAGATAATTATCATCTCATCTCTTATGATTTGAGAAATTTGTCTAAACAAGACATTTCAGCACTACCCGCATTTTCTTCCATAAATACGTTAATTCCAACTTTGATAATTAGCGAATGCTGCATATGTTATTTATCTAAAACGGATTCTGATAATATGATTAGTTTTTGGAAGAAAAATATAATGACGGGATCATTGTTGGTATATGAGCCTTTGGGTGGTAACCCAGATTCATCATATAGCTATGGAGATGTAATGATCAAGAATTTGATTTGCAGAGGAATTGAAATGCCAACATTGATGGAATATGGCACTGTTGATTCACAATTGAAAAGATTCAATCGTTTGATAGGTAATGATGTTCAATGTGTTGATATGAAATGGGTATATGATAATACTATTGATATCGAAGAAAAAGATAGGTTAAGTAAACTAGAAATGTTAGATGAATTAGAGGAACTCAATCTAATTAACTCGCATTATTGTTTAATCACAGCAAAATGGAGAAACTAATCTTATCATTATCATTTTTTTGTCATTCGAAAAAATATTCACAAGAATTTGTACACATGTACATATATATACTTAAAATTAACACATAGCTGAAAAAAAAATTCATAATCTAAACTATCTAGTTTAGTAATTAGGTAATATGATTAAAATGATTAATTAATTAATCAATCTTTTAAATCCACACCATGATGCAGCAGCCAATGTCATCAAACCAGTACTATAACCCATTGCTTTTAAACCTGAAGTACTCTTGAAAATTGCACCAGTTAATGCACCAGAAACAATCGAATTAACATCATCGTGTCTACCTCTATATGCATCTAAACCCGAATCAATTATATTATATAATAAACCTAATGTACCGGCAGAGTTACCTAAATGAGGACCGTGTTTAGTAATTTGGTTTAAAACAGTATTTAACTTTAATTTAAATGGTGCAGATTTAATTGTTCCAGTAACAGGATCAGTTGAACCTCTTGGTAAATTTTTTAAACCTTCATTTAGACCAATCAGTCCACCCAATCCTAAACCACCCAAATATAATGTACCTGTACCGTAACATAAGTCATCCGACCAACCACGAGATGGTAAAATACCATTCCCAGTACCTTCAATACTACTTAATTTTTCATCATCTAAGTCTAAATACTCTAAATCTTTATCCAGTCCAGCTAATGGATGTAACTTTGATGCATCAAATGATGGAATTTCAAATGTTGGTGCCGTTATTAGTTGTGTTGATTCTGGCTGAAATTCAGTTGAAACAGGTGCAACTGATTCTTGTTCTTGTTTATTTTGATTTGATCCCCCGAATAACCACATAGTTAAATGTTAGTATTGTTATAGACAGAAATTTCTATTTGCCTCTTTCTGGTCTAGATGACTCTCAAAAATTTACCAATAATGAAATATCAGTTTCCGTTTAGCTTTTCTTTGAGATTTTTCGACGAGAGGATGAAATTTGAAAAAAAAAACAAAAAAAACATGAAAAATAAAAAACAAAAAAAAATAGATTTCCAAAGTATTTACGCCGATAGTCGTTTTTCTGAAAGAAGTCTCGAGACTGGGTTTATCGTTTAATTGATACTGGAATTAGTAATTTGGATTGATAAAACAAAAAAATAAATTTGTCGTTTGTAAAGTCAATGTTTTATCTCTCTGATCCTTAACGTACTAATATTATCCAATGTCACTCATTAACATACCCCATTCTACAGACCGATCTAGAGAGTGGTCTCTTGGATTGTTTTTCCTTTGTTGTGTTGTCGTTCTTTGGGTTTTATCCTCATTTTTGTTGAACGATTTATTCGAACAGGGTACATATTCAAAACCATTTTTAATTACCTGGTTTAATACTGCTTCATTTTCACTTTATTTAATACCCTATTACTTTAAAGATTATAGAAATAAAATAAAAAGAACTTCTACTGAGTCATCAAACTTATTTATACCCGATAACGAATATTTTATTGAAACAGATGAAACGTTAACATCAAATAAAAAATTACATCCTTTAACATTCCGTGAAACGTTAAAACTATCCTTTTTTTTCTGTTTACTTTGGTTCATATCCAACTTTTTTAACAATGCATCATTGCTGTTTACATCTGTTTCATCACAAACAATCTTATCATCCACTTCTTCATTTTTTACTATGTTAGTTGGTTATTTTTGTAGCCAAGAAACGTTCAATAAAACCAAAATAATGTCACTTATTGGTTTATTAGTTGGTGTTATTTGCGTCACTTTTAATGATAACCCACAAACTGCAGACTCTACACCTTTCAAAACAATTTTAGCGGGTGATTTACTGGCATTATCTGGTGCGTTATGTTATGGTATTTATTCAGTTTTGCTTAAATTGAAAGTTAAAGATGACTCAAGAATGGATATGAAATTATTTTTTGGTTTTGTTGGTGTCTTTAACACAATCCTTCTATGGCCAACATTGTTTATTGTTCATTATACAAACTTAGAAAGATTTGAACTTCCATCTTCACGTTCAATTTGGTCAGTTATTTTATTCAACTGTGCAATTTCATTTTTAGCAGATTTTCTTTGGGCTCGTGCAATGCTATTAACGTCACCTCTAACTGTTACTGTTGGTTTATGTTTAACTATACCGTTGGCATTGATTTGTGACGTTGTCTTTAAATTCAAATTTAATTCACCAATTTATTTTTTTGGTGCTTTATTGGTTTGTTTATCATTTTATTGGATTAATAAACATGAAATGGATGATTCAAACAATAATAGTTATGAAGATGAAATTTAATCCGATCATTCTATAAATATATATATGAGGAAAAGAAGAAGGTCCCTATACACTATAAATAATTTACTAGATAACCCCGGACTTTTAATTTGCTCTTTAAATTTATTTAGAAGTAATGCATATAGTTGAAAGGGTATGCGGGACTCTTTAAATGGTAAATATTTGTACCCAAGAACAGCAGACTTAGTAAAGAAAGACCACACAAACCGACTATTAAGTTTTTCACGGGTGGACTGAATGAGTTCACGCCTTTGAATAAGACGATAAAAACTAGTGTAAAACATATTTGCAGTAAACTACTTATGAAAACTTCTGATCCAAATTGAGAATTGGCTAATGGTGCAATCCATAAAATTTTACCGTTTTGTTGAGATACAAACGGTGATGCTCTTTGAGAAGTAAAATTAAATCCAGATAAACTGATAATTATAAGTACAAGTGAGAAGTACCCATATAATCTTTTGTCCGCTAAAAAGAATGTACCTTTTTGTTCTGTTGAACCCATTCTCTCATAAATCTTGTACAATATCATACACAGTGATGCTATTATAACAATATTTGTTAAAGTAAACTGGGTTTGTTTGATCTCTGGTCTAACTGCTGGCATCAAATCAATATTTGCTGTCATTCCAAAGAAATCTGCTAATTTATTAATAACAACATCCCATTGGTCACCCTGTGTGAGCTGGAACACGTAATGCTCTAAACCAATTTCATTCAAATCATACCATTCGGGATTCTCAAAATCTTCACCTTTAGAAGTGGCAATGCTTTTCAAATCTAATAACTTAACAACTTTTTCATATTTGTCACCTAGCACTCTTTCACTTTCAGGAAAACCCCAAACTTGTGGCACAGATGAAATACCCAATCCTTTCAATATCTCTAAATGTATTGAAGCTTCAACACGTGCAAAAATAATCTTATTCTTGTATGATGATGATTTCTTATAAATATTTTTCACCATTTCTTTGTAAATTGGATCAAATTGTGCACACATAGCACAATTGTACTTTGGCTCTAACGTTGTTATTAAGAGAATCAAATTATAATCTCTTATACCATGGAGTAATTCTTGAAACTTACCTTCTGGAACGTTATAAATCGGATTAGCTGCTGTGATTGAAGATTGTAATCCTTTTATATTTGGCGTTGCATCTGTATGATTTGGAATTGAAAATACAAATAACAATGAAAGTATATCAAATAGTATTCTAATTGGATTCATGGTGATTTTTTAATTGAAGTACAATCAATGAAGTACAAACATAAAATGGACAAATTGCAGTTTCGGTTCTTATACGCGGTACAATTATACTGTAATATTTTTTGTTCTAAATCTATTAAATACACAAATATACAGATAAATTACTACAACATATATACTTCATAAAAATAGTAATACAATATTATAATATACAACAAAGTTTCCACTCAACCAATAAAAAGTCATGTTAAATTCACATCAATGAAATGAAATATTTTTCAAAATATACGTACTCCCATCACCTCTATCCAACACATTATCATCATATGGGTCTTTAGAGATTATTGAAGAGTGTGTCATTGTTGATCTATTTGAATTCTCGAGAAATTTTTTTGATTGTGATAAAATATCCATTGATCTTTTCAATGTTATAATAGATTGTTGGTAATTCTGATCTTTTGTTTTCTGTGCTTTTTCAAGATTTCTGATTTTATCTTCTAATTTTTGAACACATGCTTTATATTCTTCTATTTCAGAACTCTGGGGTACTACCGATATTGAAGACAAAAATTCTGCGTCTTGTAATTTTCCATTCATTTGTCCTTTTGAAGTGTTCCTTGTTTCATCCTTTATGTCATAAATACTTGCTGCATTGTCATTGTACATTTCATGCGCTTTTTCAAGTTCATTCTTGAGTCCTTTAATCTCCAAAGACATGATATCTTTTTCATGAACCAATTTAGATATTTGTTCAGCATCATTGCTACGTGTCTCCATCTTATTTTTCAATAAGGCTTCTTGCATTTGCTTGAATTCTTTCTTTTCAGCATTTGCTTCTTCTAATTGTATTGTAAAGTTTTCAAGTAGTTCCTTTTGTTGTTGAACTTGTTCTTCTAACATTCTATTCTTCAATGTTAGATCTTCAATTTTTTCATATGCTCTAGAGGCAGTTAAACTCACCTCCTTTAGTTGCAATTCCAATAATCCCGTTCTCTTCTGCTCTCCACGTATTGATGCATCAAATAATGTTGGTGTTGTGGGCTTAAATGAAAATCCGCCAAGTTTTGGTTTGGGTGTAGCTGGCATCAAATCAGGGGAGCCAATATGTTCATCTGATATTGTTTCCTTCTTTTGGAACAATTTAAATTGCATATTGCTTACTGGTTATTGAGAAAGTGGCTTGGATTGTTACATATATATATAAATGGATCACGTCTGTTTTTCTTCTACATATACAAAAAAAAAGTACACCACCGCGTTTAATTAAGGTACAACATTTGTCAATTAAATAATAAATAACCAACAGAAAATGTTTGTTAATAACAAAATATAGAGAATATATAACTTAAAATTGGACAAACTACAATTAGCATGACTATAAAATCAAAATGCATTATACTCCATCTTTGAGTCTATTTTCATACAATACGGCTCTGTTGAAATAATCATTCGGATGAGATATTGGTGTTTCCATAACATTATGACCTTTACCAACATTCTCTTGAATGTTGTCACTATTTAACACTTCAAACACCTTAGTACACGCCAGTTGGTATTCTCGTTGATCACTTAATTCAATAACTTTTTGTAAATTACCATCATCTTTCAACCCCATGCTTTTCAAAAGAGCCGTTAAATTACTTGTTTGTAAATCTCTATAAGGACAACCGTGATATTCTTGTTTGTTTGGTTTGGGTTTAGACATAATTAACGAGCACCCCCAAGGTTTATAATTGACACGACCACCTTCTAAACCATAACTGTGTCTAATATTATATTTATATTCTTTGTTGAATTTATCGATTGTCATTGCACCAGGACCAGAAGTAAACATTTTTTGCCAAAATTTCAATGCTTCATTGGGTCCTAATCCAATACCTTTCAAAAATAAGGATAATTGTTGTCTACCCGTGTATCTTAAATGA
Organism: Pichia sp. NRRL Y-12827; assembly: GCA_030570315.1. NCBI lineage: Eukaryota > Fungi > Ascomycota > Pichiomycetes > Pichiales > Pichiaceae > Pichia > Pichia sp. NRRL Y-12827. The sequence continues at coordinate 218,365 of JAJLVN010000002.1, forward strand.
TGATTCAATTCCAATCCATCCATTAATCTATGTGCACAAGCTGGGAAAAACTTTTCAAACTGTTTAACATTGTTTGCATGAATTTCAGTATCACCTTCAATTGAATCCTCATAACCTTGGAATTCACTACTGATGTAACCTTTGGATAAATTGTCCAAGATTGGGATCAACCTTTCGTCTTCGTCTAAACCTGGCAGCAGCTTCAACGTCAACAACAGTTGCTCGTCTAGAAACCTTGAAAACTCATTTGCAAGTAAATTCATTTGCAAAAATTCCGGTACATAGGCGTAACCTTTATAGATTACAACTTTTCTTTGTGAAACTAAATCAGGAACCTCATTCCATGATAGCTTATTTAGTTTTTCATTTTTCAAACATTCCCAAGCAATATCTTCATTAATAGTTTTTCCAGAGATATATCCGCTCAATCCCAATGTTCCTTGTTTTAGGCCAATTGAAATATCATTATAATGTGTAGGTATCAATTTATTTTTAAGTTCATCTTTTTCAGTATCTGAAACTTCATTCCAAATAAAATCTAATCTAGAAATAAACTGTTGTTTTTCAACTTTTGATAAATGTGAATATCTTAACTTAAATAAAAATGTTTCCGAACTTATAAATTTTTTTCTCAACTCTTCACTTCTACAAAATGCTAAACGTAAAATAAAATGTGAATAATGGTCTTTTTTTCTTTCTTCTAGTAACAAATCAGGTTCGATCGTGTTTAAAGTATGTAATGGCATTAACAATTTTATTCTTTCACCCATTAACTTCAACAAATCAGCATAGTTTGTTCCTTGGCTTTGTAAATTGTTGATTTCAATTAAGATCTTTAATCTATCAATAGCATAAGTTTCGAATTGGTCTAATGTAATTTCCGTGGTTGGTGGCAATTTATAGAATGATATACGATCTGGATATTCGTTCAAAAGTGTTTTTTCTGCTGATCCAGACAACTGTGTAATTGGGCCTTCAAAATTACGGCGACCATGTGTTCTCCTCTTGATCTTCTTGAACATTTTAGTTTCTGACAAATTTAACGAACTAAAAAATGAACCAACAATATTTTGATTAATAAAAGAACATACAATAAAAAGTTTGGAGAAAACTACACGTTAAAAAAAAGAAAAAACGCGTACGCGTAAGTATAATAATATTCAATCTTTGATAATATATTCATAATTTATATACAGAAAGCTAAAAAGAAAATCAGCTTTTTTTTTCGTCGTTAACAAAAAAACTATATTGAAAGATTGTATTTTTTTTGTAAACATCAGTTTACTATTGATGTTTTCTAGGAACTTTAGTTTTCAAGAAACGAAACTCCAAGTACTATGATCAATTTACTATACTTTCAATCTACAATACTAATATCATGAAAACTTCTTTGATATGGTTAATATCATTATTTAAATCAATGTATTTATCAAAGATATTAGGTTAAACTACAGTAATCAAATTTAACTATAGCTCTAGCAAATAATCAATATTTTTTTGTGAATTAATAGAACCACTGAAATGTACACTAAAATAACTTACACACATGTATTTTCAATATTCTGCTAAGTTTTCATAACCATATGTATGTTCAATAAATTAATTACCAATGTTATATTGTATACATGCTTATAAATGATAGTACTAAAGAACTGTGGCAGCTGGAAGATGCATAATTATTTGCTTATCGTCATCATCATCCGACCATTTATAACAAGACCCATACCAAGTATACTTCAAACATTTTCTCGATTTGGATGTAGTTGATGTAGATGCTGAGGTAGATGTACTGGATGATAAAGAATGTGTGCCCTTTATAGTTGATGTTATACGTCTTTTGTCTCCCACGTGATCAACAAAAGTCCAATCGTAACAATCAATACACGGTGGAGGTTTCACACATTCAGCCGTTTGATTAGATACGGATAACAAGTTATCAATAATATTTTTCAATCTATGATTTAAAATATTAACATGCCAGCCTTTTTCTGTCACTGTATCATATGTGCATGTTAACCCCGAGTGACACATACTTTCCATTGCGTAGCCGCCAATACTACAGCTTGATGATGGACCATTACACACGCCCATAAATATTGGGTCTGCATTATTACCAAAATGCCAAACATGCTCCATATCAATGGGAATACCTGGAGGCATTGGTAAATGTAACCTTTTTGTTGCTAGCATTTCACCTGGCGCTTCAAAAGTAACTACTGGTAATCCATATGTTCTACCTAGTAATGCACTCAACGAACCACCTAATGAATGTCCCGTAACCCAAACTTCACTATTCGGATATAACTCATTAACATTTCTATAAATATCCAAAACAGCTTTATAGTATCTATCCGGATGCCTCAATGACTTTTCCAAACAATTTTGGTTACATGTATATGCCTTTTCGTAACAACCACATACAGTGCTCCATAACGAAGAAACTCTCGCACAACAACATGAGAATAAAAGGTTATCGTTAAATTTATCCATCTCAACAGTTTTACCATCATCACCAGTTCTACCACCTTCCCCATCATCATCACCATTACCACCACCTAATCCAGCGGCTGTAGTACCTTTGATGGCTATTATAACTAGGGGATGTCTGTTTAAAGCTTCACGTTTTATATTTTCAACAAAAACATGACCACGGATACCGCTTTCATTCCAGCCAAAACTGTCTCCAATATTAAAACCAGCTCCTAAATTAGAATTTGGATCTTGAACATCTCTCCAGGAAGGATCTGTTGGTAATCTTGCATACGCATTTGATGCAAGTTTTGCTAGTTGTAAAATTGTTTCAGGATCACTTATATTTGGAATCAGAACCTCATCAGTTGTCCACTCAATAGAATCATGGGTATTTATGAATGGATTCTCAAGAGAGTGGTATATAAATGACTCGATTAATTCAGGAGATCTATTTTCTAGTCTTTGTATTTTTGACAGTCGTGCTTTGAGATGAAATGATGTATCAATCCCATTACTGTTTAGCACAGATATAAAACGGTCACCAAACATATCTTCAATATCAAGTCTTGCAGATGATACGCCAGGTAAATTATTGTAAACATGTTTCAAATCAAAACCTATATCAATATGTTCATAATGTGTATTGCTTTGTATATTTGCGTCTTTATTATCTCGGAATGTATACCAAAGGAACACAAACGACACAATCAGTATTGATGCTTGTAAATATGGTGGAGTCATCGTGAACTGCATGTTTCTGATATTATTACTAGAAAAATTAGAGAAAAAGATAGTATTACTTCTAATCATGATATTAGAGATACAAAAATATTAATGCGCCACCCAAACTTTTTTCTCATACATTTGAAATGATCCATATCTGTGTATATCAAGTATTTTTTATAGCTCTTGATATTATTGTTTTATAAAATTTTATAAAGAATGTTGTGAGTAATTTTAATAATTAAGCTTAAACTGCTGCACTATATGAAGCTTCAATGGGTTTGTCCATCATAGCAGCATGCAAAAGAACAATCATTCCACTGAATACTGAAAGCCAGAAAACAGATGACAGTGGACTCCAAAGAAAAAACAATGGGACGTTAATCACTAGTAAAATAGTGTACCATATATTTCTATGTAATGTAAAAAGTTTCAAATCAAATTCATCCGCTTGACCATAATGCTTTTGAACAAAGTAAACAATTGCAAGTTCTGCAAAAAAGAATAAAAAGAATGGAATGTTTGTCATAATGCAATATAAAAAGAATAATCCAACAATCGCAAGATAGTTAGAAGCAAAGTATGAAATGTTAAAACTTACTCTTTGCTGTAATTCCAAGATGCCAGATGGTTTGTTCATTCTTGAAATGTCAAAAAAATCATCTGGTCTTCTCATATTTTTTAAATTGCCAACAATACTAGAAGGGGATTCGTTCTATAGAGTAAATGTATGTGTTTAAAAAGATAATAATATGTTAGTATTCCGCTAAAAAATATCAAACAGTTGATAGACTTATCGTTATTTTCATTCATGCTTCTTAATAAACTGATATATACTTACATTGAGCATATTCAAGTCAAAATTGTTAGTAAACGAATTAAATTGTGTTGGAACAAAAGACATATCGATGTATCCTACCCTCTGATCGAATGTTCAAAAAAATTATAAAATGATAGAGAGGAAAGTAAACAAAATATATAGTAAGTTTAATCAAATCAACCACCAGCATAATAAGTGAAAAATCAGCGCTCCACGCGTTGGAACGGTTTGGTGTATTTCAGTTTACCGTAGTTTACTATGTAATAGACATTAATATTAACATTATTTATCTAAATATTATACAGATTAACCCAAGTTACCCATCTTGTTACCACTTCCCTTCTTATTCACATCGGTAAATGCATCCCATTCTCTTAGTCTATAAGTCTCTTTATCTTGCCATTTATAATCATCTTCATCCACTTCAGAATCAGGTTCAGATGGCTTAACCATACCACCGTTTGCTAGTTCATAATCAACGATTTCTTCAACTGACATTGTTGGTAATTCTTGGCCTGTACCAAAAACTTTATTTTTTAAGCTTTTTCTCTGATGATCGGAACTAACAATAGTGAAAGGTCTCAAAATCTTACCTTCTTTACTGATCAACTTATCTTTTGTAGTTAATGATTCCAATTTGTCTGTATATCCTTTATCAAATTTAGAAGATTTATCATTTTTATTTCTTGAATCAGAATCTTCATCTGTTTTGTCTGTTAATCTCAATCCATCAATTGAAAACTCAAGATCTGTAGAATTATCAACAACATTCGCAATCATTTCTCTTTCCATTGCATAATTTTCTAATAATCCAATACTTTCAATGACCGCCAACAGAACTTGATCTATTCTAGTCTTTCTGACCATTTCGTCACATGACTTCTTGGTATCTTCTCTTATATTTTCATCAATCTTATCTAGTATTTTAACCCTTTCATTTAGTTCTTTCTCTAACTGCCACTTTCCTATCTTTAATTCACGTCTACCCATTGGACCAGAATCTTTAAAATTTTTGGATTCTAGTTCGTTTAATTTAACGTATCCTTTATTACCATTATTTGAAATCTCATTGGATCTCAATTCACTATATAGTTTAACCCAAGTTAATAATTGCTTATAAACTTGATTATCTTGTCCGACAGATTTCATATAATCAAATAACTTTAAATCAAGAATAACTAAGCATACAAATTTCCAAAGCATATTTTCTACTACTTGTAATATAATCAATCTTAGCTTATTTCTCTTCATTGGATCAACATTTGAAGTCCCTAATTGTGAACTAACTGCATTTGAATCAATGAATTTAACATGTTCATAATTAACCAGTAAATATTTGATCGAGGATGTTGAAAGTTCTTTAAAATCTTCATTTTCTGAATATAAATCAGCTTGATCAATCAACGTTGATAATTTAATGAAATGTCTGTGGATTTTCTGGAATTCCTCAAATGTTAATTTCCCTTTTATTTGTTTTAGTTCATTCTGTACTTTTGTATATAATGATGATATGGTTTCTGGTATTTCCATAATGTGCTAGAATATGGTTTTGTGTCCGGTTGTTTTCAAATCAAAGAGCAGTAAATTTGTTAAGTGGCAAACACAGAAATTGAACGTGCATAATTTCTATACTGCGAGATTAGAAAAAAAAATATTGGTAAAGTTTGTGGTTTTTTACCATTAATAGGATTTACAAAAAAATAAATAAATAAACATAAGATACTAACATAGGAAGAAATTAAAATAAAGACATAAACAAATACACTTGAAGAAACACATAGCAAATCATTGAACCAAAACCTGACTAATTTTCGACTTTAATTCTCTTTTCAATTAAACTATCTTCACTATCATTAGCTGAGCGTTTTGCACCAGTTGAATAATTTTCAAATTTAGTAGGATCATCTTCAACTTTCATTTTCACTTGTGATTGTTTACAAACACTTAAAGCTAATTCTAAATCATTGATTTTACTGATATTCTTTTGACCGTTCAATTCAAGCTCATTGATTCTTGTCTTATATAAATCATTGACTAACTCAAGTTCACTTATTCTTGTACGTAACTTTTCATTTTCTTCTTGTATATTACTATTTATATTAAAGGTACTGATATTGCCAATGACACCCATTTTTTGATTTTTTACTTCTTCTTGGTTGTTTCCGTTGTTATACATAACATTTGATATTCCAGGCACATATTTCAAGGATGGTAATTGTGTGAGTGGTGGGAAAGGGGGTGAACCTTGATTTTTTTGTTGTTGCAGTTGCTGTTGCTGTTGTTGCTGTTGTTGCTGTTGCTGTTGCTGTTGCTGTTGTTGTTGTTGTTGTTGTTGTTGTTGTTGTTGTTGTTGTTGTTGTTGTTGTTGCTGTTGTTGTTGTTGCTGTTGCTGTTGCTGTTGCTGTTGTTGTTGTTGTTGTTGTTGTTGTTGTTGTTGTTGTTGTTGATGTTGATGTTGCTGTTGTTGTTGTTCATTTATTGGCTGTGCATTCGTTAATAATGCAATTGACGGTAATGATGTTGTCTCAGATATATTTTTTGAAGTTATTGGTGGTGAAGGTATTGCATTATCAGATTCCTGTTTTATTTCGTTTTTCAATTGCGGTGAAAGTATATTATGTAAATGAGTTGGTTCATTATTACTAGTAGTATTATTTAACATAGTTTCCTTTTCACCCGAAGTTAATAAACTGATTGGTGGTAATTTATCGTTTAATTGATGGTTTATCTTTGTTAAGTGTGGAGAGCTTAGTCGCATACCAGGAATATAATCAGATTGATTTGAGTTTGATGAAGAAGAAGATGCTTGCTGACTTAAAATTTCTAATGCACCAGCAGCATTTAACACAGCATCTCTATTTAAATTAGAACTATTATTGGAATTGTTAACAGATGAAGATCTTTCAGATGATTGTGATTGTGATGGGGTTGGATTCAGTTTTGGTGGGGTTGCTGTCGATAATAGTAATGGTGAAGTAATTCTATTTAAGTCAGAAACAAATTGAGTTGGGGTTGATGATGGATAATGAAGTGATTGAATATGTGTACCTTGATTTTTATTCAACCAAGCTGTTGTTGACGCATAAGTGTAAGGTGTTCCTGGCGCCAAGGTCTGAGAAGCTTGTCCTCTTGGCAACAGAGGCAATAAATTAGGTGAGGTAATTGAATGCATTGATTGGTTTGTAATGAAGGATGTAGATGTTTCAAGTTTTGGTTGTGAAATTGAAGTTGGATTTGATTGTAGTAACTTCAAAACTTTACTTTGATCTTTCAATAAGGAAGCATCAGGTTTTGACTGCTGCTGCTGTTGTTGTTGTTGTTTCTTTGATTTGGATTTGGAATTCGGTTTATATTGTTTTGGTAAAAATTTGGAAGAAATTTTCATGTTATTTGCACTCCCGTTGGCTTGAACATTACTTAAAGGTTGGTTCATGCTGCCATTAAGATGGTTTGATGATTGATTTATTTGGTTGTTGTTATTGTTACTACTTGCTGAATCTTTTGCTTTTAGTTCAGGTGTGTTTGGTGAAGACTTGTTATTATGTTTCACTCTATTTCTTGATTTAATAACATCACTTTTAAGTGAAATTGGTCTCGGGCGTCCATGCAGTTTTAAAAATAAACCACAAGCATTACATAAGACTTGACCAGTTTCATCCCTTCTCCAGAGTGGTGTAGTTTGAGTTTTACAATTCTTACACGTTGGAGTAGTCATATTTTGCTTTGTAGTTGTTGCACCATTTGATTGGGTAGTGGTTGTTGTCTTTGCATTTGGAACAATATGATCCAAATCTTTTTTTGAATTTTCATTTTCAGAAGATATATTGTTGTTGCTATTAATGTTGACACTATTATTTGGGATATCATTTCCTTGACTACATGTTGGAGTTTGAAGCATTTTGTTAGCAATAGAGTTTGTAACTGAAGATAACGAAGGTAGCTTTTGAGATTGAATACTATTTGAGGGAGTATCTACTGGTGTTAAACTAGATTCGTTATGGTTAACAATAAGGTTATTAGTTACGTTGTTGGTAGTATTTGAATCTGCAGTTGGAATAGCCAATGTTGATGAGATTGTTGACATATTAGTATTAATATTTGCTTGCGGATGTTGCATGGTTGAATAATTTCGTCTTGGTCGTTGCGTTGATATGAATGAAATTTATCTGCCTGATAATTTTTTGGGAATTTCCTTTTTGGACTCAAAAATTTTTTTTCAAGCACTGGAAATTAAATATGGAAAATAAATGTTGAAAATGAGAAAATCAGAAAAAAAGCTGAAAAATTTCCAAAAAAAATATCGAATATGAGTGATGACGATACCTGAAAATTTAACTTTTCTTGAATGATAAGAATTGTACCGATAGGATATCCGTTGATGAATAATATAAATCCAGTAATATGTATTGATATCAATAGTTTCAAAATACTTTAAAGAGATAAGATTCTGATATTTTGAAAAAAAAAAAGTAAAACAAAGTTGGAAAATAAGAATCACTGATACGATGTGAGCGTTGGATAAACTGTACTTCTAGATAAGCAGATATGAGGGATTATTTGGTGTAAGTAATTTGTAGACGATGTGAGGTAGCCCTATATATAACTAATTAGTATATGTGCAATGTGTTTTCAGTTAAATATCTGTGAGCAAAGCAGCTATGGGGAAAGATAGTGAACAAGATTACAAAGAAAGTAGTGCTGCTGACAAGGATCTGAGAGAGTGAGTGTCTATCAATCGCAGTCCTGATAGAAAAGAAAAGCTGAAATTTGAATTTGGAATTTAGGGAGAGAGGGGGAGGGGATAATTGGTAAAAAAAAAAAAAAAAATGTAGAGACTGCCCGCAGAAGTCTCAATTCCCGAGCTACGTGGGAGGCTGGCGAGCGAATTAATCGGCAGGCATGGCAACAGAAGGTCAACGTAAGATATATTGTTCTTTATGTCATTGGAAAGCTGGAAGTTTCATGAATACCATGGTATATTCTATTTTATAATATTTCAAACATAAACACTGCAACGTTCAAAACCTCATACCAAACAGATTCAACTCAAAACACGCGCCTTTATGGGCAACTGATATAAAGAAAAGAGAATAAAGCGAGGAAAGATTCCGATGGAATAACGGAGAACATTTAAGGCGAGACGGTGATACAAAGAGAGTGTAATTCATGAGAATCGTGAGAATGCTACGTTGTGTGTTTGTACTAGGGATTGATGTTGTGTTACTGTTAAAGGGTTTTATAAAGCAATGCTTATCAGGTAAGCCTTAGCAAATATGACCCAAAATCTGCCCATTTTATCTTATCTAACATTATTTCTTAACAAAGAGCAACACTGCGGATATTGTTGCAATTTGACACATTTTCACAAGCACGATAATAGCCGAAGTTGTTGTTACATCCGAATCACCGTGCGAAAATAACCAAAACGTATGATGCAGTATGGCGCCGATCGACGTATGCACAAAAATGACTTTACGTTCTAGTATGCTTTAGATTTAAAGCTAATAGCGTTTTTGCTTTTGTCAAAACCAGCATTAGCCATACTTCTTATATACAGCAAGCATCTATTTAATGAGTGCTGAACAAGCGTGTACTTATCTAGAAACTTTGTAATATTTAGAGTTGAAAGAAAAGAGTAAAAAAAACATCGAATAGGATCGGATGCTAGGCACTTCCGTACACTAGCAAATTATTGACCACCACGCTGATTGGCGAAAATATTTTACTTTTTTTCAAATAGGGCAACAGGGCAACTCAGAGCATGAAAAAAAATGTTTCTTCCTAATTTGGAGATCAGTTGCCCTCCACTTGCCTAAAATGGAAGGCAAATTAATGATTCCCTATATCTGTTAAATTTATATAACAAGCTACACGTTCCCACTTTCATTTATTTTTACAAAAACAAAACTATTATTCCTTTTTTTTTGTTTGTTTTGTTTATTTTTTTTACCAACTACAAGTCTTTGCTTGAACTCGTATTATCTTACTTACTTAATTAAAATGGTTGCTATCCAAAAAATTCTCTCTTCTACTTTATTAACCTCTGTTGTCTTAGCCGGTGAAGCTCCTATAAACACCGATTCTTCTAAAAAGGCCGTTGCAAAGGCACATCTTGATCATGGTTTAGTTAAAGGGTTGATTGAATTCACTTCTGATAAAGAAGGTATTGTTAATGTTCATTTAGATGTTACTGGTTTACCTCCAAATGCTGGACCTTTCCAATATCAAATCCATGAAAATAAAGTCTCTTCAAAAGATTATTGTCAAGATGCTGGTAATGTTTTTAATCCTTATGATGCGGAGGATATCTCTTGTGATGATCTCGAGAATGATTCATTATGCGCAGTTGGTGATTTATCTGGTAAACATGGTTTTATCAACACTACTTGTTTTGAAACTTCATATATTGACCCATTCTTATCATTGAATTATTACAATGAAGCATATATTGGTGGTAAATCTTTAGTTATAACCGATCAACATAATAATATCATTTCATGTGGAGCAATTAAAGCAAAAAAGCGTGGATTATTTAGAAGAGATTTAAATGATAAAGAATCAGCTCCATATCCGGTCATGAAAAATCAAACTTTAAATTCAACTACTTATGATGATGATTCTTCTGATGATTATGATTCAGGCTCAAATATGTTAGTTGCATCAGGATTGGTTGCTGCATTGGCTGGTGGATTTGCCGTTTTTATTTAGATTAGACAGTCTATAGTATAATACAATGTAATCTCATAATAACTATATATTGAGAAACACAATTTGTATAAAAAGAAAGAAAAGAAATGTTTGTTTTATTAGTGGAAATCAGCTTGTACACATGTGAATACAAAAAAAAACTTCTCACTATAAAATTGAGCCACCCTATGTTCGCAGCTCCAGTATAAAGTCCCAGACATAACTTGATTTTTTCTTTTGAATTTAACGTCTGATTACAACTTTATTCTCTTTACAAGAATCACAAAAGTATAGAGTCTGCACTTAATTTCTATCAATTATGACTATTTTTGTTGCCTCTTTGTATGTATCTAATTATGATGATTCATTATAATGAGATTTTTAACTAGAGAAAATCCCTTGCAAATTTTGTACAAGCCCAATTTTTTTGCCGGAGTTGCATACTAACATTTATATTAATTATAATATAGGTTTTTACCATACACAGTTCATTTTGAACTTGATTCTGTATCTGCAGCACAGCTTTCAGGTGATGATTCTCTGAAGGAAATTTTTGAATCTGTTAAAACAAACCAGCCTGAACCTACTCATGATGATGTTAATAAACGTATCAGAACATCTTCATTATTGGCTGCTGACAATGATGAATCTAACCTTTCAATCATACAAACATTAGCTCAGAACAATGCATCATTATCAAATATGTCAATTTCTGAATCGATTGAATCAGATGATGAAAATGTTGAGGTAAAATTTGACTCAGGAGAGTTAGATTATCAGATTCACGAACCAGTTGCAAGCGGTTTGACATCGGATGCAAACTCAATATGTTCAACTAGCAGTTTAGTTGATAATAACAAGTTAGAACATCATGCTGAATTATCTAATTCTGCACATCCTTTCCCAGCCCAACCAAATTCAGGACATCATATGCCGAATTATGCACATTCTCATTCTCATTTACCTTCACCATTGAACCCACAACATAGATTAAGATCTGCATCATCTTCATCATCAACTGTTCAATCACAACAAAACATGTCTGTTCAAGATTTTTTTTTCAATAATCCAAATAAGGCTAAAATGACATTGAGTGTTAACTCTTTTGATGATGTTCCGAATGTTCCATCTCCATCTGGATCAACTAGTAAATTGCATACTGAGAATCTCTCACATGGCCAATCCGCAATTTCCATGCATGACATTGACAACAATCCAACCTTGATCAAGCCAAAACCACTTATTAGAAACAATACACCACAAGCTTTAGTTAATGAATTTGTTCAAAAGAAAAGTTTATTAGAACCTAAGTTATCAGGTATGAGATTAAACAGATCTTCACATTCTAATTTAAGAGATTTGAAAACATCATCAATTCTTTCATTGGATAAAAAGTTGGCTCATGAGATCAATCAAGAAAAACAACAATCAAATACATTTAACAACGATACTTACAATCCAGATTCAGTGTCTACTAATTTTACTGATTTGTTGCAAAATGAAGAAGACAAAGTTTTGGAAATTTATTCTAATAAGATTTCACCTTTTGGTGGTTTTTCCAAACCCCATACATTTACTGATGATAAAACTTCAATTTTTGAAACAGCAAAATGGAAAATCACAGACTTTGAAAAGGGTAATGGAAGCTTAATCAAGTCAGTTGAATTGGCTAGAAGTAATGATGTTGATGATTTTAAGTGGATTGGTACAGTTTCGATGCCAACAAATATTGTTCCAGACAAAATTAAATCTGACATTTCAAATGAATTATCAACAAACTATAACTCTAATGCCGTTTTTATTGATGATGAAACATTTCAAGGTCATTACAATTCTTTCTGTAAACAAATTTTATGGCCAATTTTCCATTATCAAATACCAGATAATCCAAACTCTAATGCATTTGAAAATCATTCTTGGAAATACTATGAAAAGGTAAATAAAATCTTTGCTGAGAGAATTGCGAAAGAGTACAAAGAAGGTGATATTGTGTGGGTTCACGATTATCATTTAATGTTATTGCCTAAATTACTTAGAAAGACAATTCCAAATGTTAAGGTCGGCTTCTTTCTGCACGTCAGTTTCCCATCTAGTGAAGTTTTCAGATGTTTGGCACAACGTAAAAATATTTTAGAAGGTATGCTTGGTGCTGATTGTATTACATTCCAAAATGAGGAATTTATGGCACATTTCTTACAAAGTTCAAACAGATTATTGTTAGCAGATTTTAATAACGTTGGTGTTTCTTATAAAAATAAGATTACCGCTGTTTCTTATAACCCTATTGGTATTGATTTCAATCAATTAAATAAGCAATTGAAATCCAATGTTGTCAAAAATTGGCAAGATCTTGTTAAAGATAGATGGGCAAATAAGAAGTTAATTGTCAGTAGAGATAAGATTGATAAAATCAGGGGTTTGAAAGAAAAATTATTAGCATACGAAAAGTTCTTAGACTTACATCCGGAATTTATATTCAACACAATTTTAATATTAATTTGTGCTACAAATAATACTAATGATGATGATGATGATTATCAAAATGAAATTTTACAAATCATTGAAAGAATTAACTCGAGAACTAGAAATATCTCAATAGACCAACCAGTTACTTTATTGAATCAAGACATTGAATTTGAGCAATATTTAGCTTTATTAACAGAGGCAGATGTTTTTATTGTTTCAACTTTAAGAGAAGGTATGAATCTAACATGTCATGAATTCATTGTTTCAACTCAAGATGCACATTCCCCATTGATTTTAAGTGAATTTGTTGGGTCAGCTTCGGTTTTAACAGATGGTCCATTAATTTCAAACCCTTATAATATTAATGAAGTTGCAAATCAAATCTATAAATGTTTGACTATGTCTGAGGAAGAAAAATTTACAAGATGGAACAAAACTTTTCAAAGTGTTCTTCAAAATGATTCTAGATCATGGATTAGAAAGTGTTTAGGTGACATCAAGCTTGCTTGTAAGAATGCTGCTTATAATAAATCAGTAAATACATTGATTCCTTTGACAAAAGAAAAATATTCTGGGTTATTCAAGAAAACAAGTAGTAAAAAGTTGTATGTTTTGAATTTGGATGAATTGACAGATAAATTAGAGATTCATGGTCACAAAATCAGTTCTTTGCAACAACAATTGATTAACAAAACATTGATAAATCTATCTGCGGATAAATCAAATACAGTTTATGTCTTTAGTTTATTCCAACGATCAGAATTGCTAAGAATTTATGGTAGAATTCCAGATGTTGGTCTTATTGCGGAAAATGGTGGTTTGGTTAAACCTCCAAGATCAACACAATGGTATAAAATTGTTGATGATAAAGAGAGAGAATGGATTCCATCGGTTGTTGAAATTATGAATGCATTCTGTGAAAGAATTCCGGGCTCATATATTAAAAAGGAGGAATGCAACGTCATGTTTTATACTGGTAATTCTACACATATTGATAAGGATTACAAAAAGGGTTTGATTGGTGATTTAATTACACACATTAATGAATTATTTGGTAAAGATTACAATGTTCACGCAACCTTATCACAAGACATTGTTTTTGTTAAGGAAATGAACTCAATTAAAAAATCATTATCATTTATCTGTGAAGACTGTTTAGATGATGAAAATGTCACTACTTTACCTTTATCAGGAAATTCACATTTTTCATCACCATTAATTCAAGCAACCAACTCATCAATTGAAAATTCACCATTAACAATTACTCCAATTCAATTAAGTGCAAGTAGTACCTCTGTGATGTCAATTAATGAATTAGATTCATTTTCTAAGTTCTTTATTTGTGGTTCTATTACAACAGTGGATGAAGAAATTTATGAATTTTTCACTAACTATTGTGATACTAACAATATTGATAAGGAAGAAAATTTGATTACTATTAGAGTTAATCAAATCGATCCAAATAGAACAATTGCAGAATACTCACTTTCTGGTATTAACAATTTGATGACACTTTTAGATTAGTTTTGTTTTTTTTATAATTTACTTTTAGTTCATATTTTTGTCCTTGGCATAAAAGTAAATTTATATATTATATATAATTTCAATTAAAGTTACCATTATATTTAAGCAAAGTTACCTTTTACCTTTGTAATAATGATTATTTCTGTGTTGCTCATTATTATGTTTGTACCAATCGTTATCTGAATTAGCATAATAATTATTATGATTACGATTCCTATTATTACGATTATGATTGTTGCTCGTACTTTGGTTCGTGTGTGGTCGTTTATTTACATTGTAAAACAAATCATTCATATCGTAATTTGAATTTGATTGTCGTTTTTGAGAACGTGATTCTGTCTGCATTTGAGAACGTGATTGTTGTGCTAACCTCTCCTTTTCTTTTGCCTCTGCTTGTGACTTTAGTAATGTCTTTGATGGCTGTATGAATCTTCTCTTAGGAGCAGATGGTGCATTCTTAGGTGTTGGAAGTTTGGACGTAAACGTACATAATTGATATAAACTTTCCATCTCGTCAATTGAGGGTTTGTCGGTGATTGGATTATACTCGTAAGATGTTTCGTAAATAAAATTGAACTCATTGATGTCAATTTTATTGGATGTACGTTCAATTTCCCATGATGTTTCTTTACCCCTTTTCTGTCTTTCTCTATCAGCCTCGATTCTTTGTAATATCAGATTATGTGAAAGTTTCAATATATTTCCAGCTGATATGGATTGTGACGATACTAATTGTTGCGATTCCGGTTGAGATGACGATATAACAGGTATTTTTACTGGAGTTTTGGAAGGTGTTTTGGAAGGTGTTTTGGATAGCGTTTTAGATGGTGTTTTGGAAATTGGCATTGCATCACCAGGTACTGTTGAATTTTCAGAATTTGTTATATTTTTGCATTTAAATGGATCCTCAAACTCATCAATCAAGTAACCTTCATAAATACTCTGCCTTCTTTTATTTAATAAAAATAGCCAAGCATCTTTTAATCCTTGATTTATTTTTTCAGGTATATAGTTATCAAGAGTTCTTTTTTTTGGTGTATTATTTCCATTGGGCTGTTGTTGAGAACTTGAGTTTACATAGTCATCCACGTCGCTTGCTTTGGTTGCCTTAATATTCACAGTATAAAATTCAGAATCGTTGAATAGAGAACCAGTTTTTAAATTGATTTTGTCATTAGATGTTAATAAATCATCAATTGAATTTTTTGATGTATATAATTTCTTGAATGAAGAAAGATCTTTCCATTCCAAGAATTCAGATATTTGAGTTAAAATTTGATAACAAAATGGTAAATTTGATAAAGCTCTAATATGCGAAGAAGAAGTATTGTTATTTTCTTCTTTATCTACCGTTGTATTTGCAGGTATCACAAGTTGTAAAATTTTTTGCAAATCAGATATAATTAAAAATGCATAATTATAAATAATATCATTATCTTTCAGCTTCTTATCCTTTATAATCAGATATAAAAAGTCGTGTATAAACTGGAAAACATTCAATCGTTTATTCATATCTAAGTTGGGCAAAACTTGAAGAATTGTAGGATATAAATCTTCTTGAGAGACATAATTTCGTATAAGAAAGTTGCATACATCTAAAGATGCCTGTTTTGAAGAGTTCAAACCCATCAACTGATTTTTTAGTTGCATCTGCAATTCAAAAGAGTCCATTTTCAAAGTCAAGCAGTTCCTCCTTGTTTTCCTCCAAAATATCAAGCTTGTAGAAACAATATTAACATAAGTTTATTTGATGTTATTCCTTCTCAGAATTGTAAATGAAAATATTTATCTATATTGGTGCACAGATGGTGAATTTTTTATTTTGTTCAGTCGCAAGTGAGGAAATAAAAATCTGAAAAATTTGCTAAGGATAGGGCTTCACCGCAATAAAGGCTCCCTTTATAGACAAACACAACACCATGGCAAACAAAGGTAAAGGAAAAGGTGGTAAGAACAGAAGAAGAGGAAAGAATGAAAACACCACTAAGAGAGAACTTATTCTAAGAGAAGAAGACCAAGAATACGCACAAATCACCAAGATGTTGGGTAACGGTAGAGTTCAAGCAACTTGTTTTGATGGTAACGTCAGAATTGCCCACATTAGAGGCAAATTAAGAAAGAAGGTTTGGATGGCTCAAGGTGATATTATTTTAGTTGCTTTAAGAGATTTCCAAGAAGAAGCTTGTGATGTTGTCCACAAATATAACGCTGATGAAGCAAGACAATTAGTTTCCCTTGGTGAATTACCTGAATCTGCTAAGATTAACCAAACTGACACATTTGGTGGTGATGATGAAGATGATATGAACTTTGAATTTGGTGCTGAATCTGATGATGATGGAGAAGCAAGTGACTTGGATATTGATGATATTTAATGGTCTTTTGCGTCCAAAAATCTCTTTGATATACTTTTATTCATATTGTGTTTTTTTTCATTGCTCATACTCAACAACAAAAATGCGATTGGGATATTATTCATAGATAGATATACGTAATTTTATCTCTGTTTCATATATACAATGTGAATATGTTTGAATTTAATTATGGGGTATGGTTTTATAATAAAAATACATAACCACTATATTTATATTAAATAGAAACTTTATATAATTGAAATGTAAACTGCTAATCGTACATTTTTTAGATTTCAAAACTATCAGATCTTCTTGAGCGCCTAGGGGTACTTTCTAAGTCAACATAGTCTGCCGGTCTAGATTCTTCAATTGATTTTCTGAACTGATACGCCGAGAATTCACTATTTAATGGGATATCATTTAAGCCTTCATTGTTTGTTGAAAATAATTGTTTATTCTCAGTGCTTGGATTGTGTCTTGAAATATCTAATAAATAAACCCCGCTGAAAATAATTAAAAATCCTGATAATAATGAGATCACATCAACCATTGATGCAGTATTGAAACCACCAAAAAGAATAAATGAAGCACACAGTGTTGCAGTAGTAAAAGTAACATAATATAGTGGATTAACGATTGAGGTATCAAATTGAGCTAATGCTTTGTTAAAATAATTCATTTGAGTTAAAATACAAACAACAACAGTTATGATAAAGACATATGTTGATGGATGAGAAAATTGGTTATTCCCGCTCAAGGTTAACTTTAATGCAATTCCAAATGCTTTAATTGCACAAACAGAAATTGAACCAACTGAAGAGCAGATTGAAATGTAAATCATTGGATGTTTTGGACCAAATTTTGGTGCAATTTTCAAAATCATGAAAACAGAAAAAACACCAACAATAAACAAATATGCTAAAAATGCAGGTCTAGCAGCTAGTGATAAGATTTCATCAACTGTGGTAATTTCTTTATCTGGTGGTGCATGTAAAACAATAATCACGGAACCCAAGAGACAAATTGCGCAACCTAATTTACCTAAAACTCCTAATTTTTCTTTAAGAAAGATAGAAGCTAAAATGGCACCAATAATGACGGATAATGCACCCAAGGGGGTAACTAAAATTGGAGGTGCAAAAGTGTATGCTGCAAAATTGGCGATTTCACCTATTGCCATCATGGTTGTACCGATAATCCAGAGTGGATTAGTTAAATAACTTAAAGATTCACCTCTTGAGCCATCTTTTAACAGTCCTATTTTAGTTAAAACAAAAGAAGAACCAATTGCAAATGAGGAATTGATTGCTAAAAGTAAGCCGATGTATTTATCCTCCATCTTGTGTTTAATTTAAAAAATTACCTAAAAGACCAAGTGTTGTTTTTATTAACATGAATTTAGTTTCTCTTTTCATTCAATTCGTCCAAAAGTGGAAGTCGAAATTTGAGATTTGAAGCTTGAGTTTTATTTTTTTTTTTCAATTTTCATACCAATAGTGATATTTCTTAATTAACGTTCACAAACTTGTCGGTATTGGTATGTCTGGATATGATCAACATTTAGAAGAATTAGCTCTTTTAAAGAGGTCTGTTCTAAGCAGTAACTCTTTGCCTATTGAAGAGCAAAATAAATATCTTTTAGACTGTTTCAAGGAAACTTATAATGCAGTTACTAATAATAAAGTAACAATTATATATAGGACAAATGCGTGTGACATATTTTCAATTTGGTTGACAAGAACATTAAAATTACTTAACAAACGCTCAGAATATAAAGATCAATTTAAAACATTGTTGGATGAAAAAAAATGTACCTTTTTATTTCATTATGTTATTGATTTTTGGAATGATTCGGGTGCAGCCTTGGGTAATGCATTAAAAGAACTTTTTATCAAATTAATTGCATTCTTAACGTTAATTTTGGATGATACTTCATGTAATGAACTTTTTAAGTGTTGGCTATTAACGGTCTTGGAGTTGCCATATACAATGAGAGCATTTTATTTTATGATTGAACAATTATACAAATTTGTTAAACCTGTCAATTTTATACTGAAAGAAAAACCAAACTTTGTTATTGATTGTTTGAACAACATCTGGTCTAAAGCTTTATGCAGTATAGTTGGCAAATGTACATATCTAGTTTTGAAATATAACTATTCCAAAGATGCAGAAGCTGAATGGTTATCATTATGGGAAGATCAAGTTATTAATTGTTTAAAAAATCCCGAATTAAGAAAAGGTATTCAATCATATTTATTACCAAACTTATTTCAAGTTTCCAAGACTGCAACTATTACGTTTTTGAAGTCTGTTATCAAATTGAATAATATTCCCATCTTGTTATCTACCTTGAAAGTTGCACAAGATGCAGCAATTTTGATTGAGCCATTTATGGAAATTGATCCAATTACAAAAAAACCATTAATTAATATCAAAGAAATTTCTTCTTTACTAGAAGTCAATGAATCATCGTATAGAATTGGGGCATTTCAATTACTTGTTTCATCACCAAAGAATTCAAGACCTATTCCATTTGGTGTTTATGAAAATATTATAAATTCATTTGATATGATATTTAATGATCCTGATCTTGAAACAAGAAACGAAATGTATTCATATTTCAAAAAGTTTATTTCAAGAATTAAAGAATCCACATATGCTTCTAACAGAGATGCATTAAGTTTGACTAAAAAAAATTTTAAAAAGTTTGAACTAGAAATTAATGAAAAATTGAAAAATGCTGAACAAAGTAAAGTCTTTTTAAAAGCATTAATCAAATATATTGAAAACAATCTTAGACCTGGATCATCTTATTTGAGAAAGGAAATGGCTTATAAATTATTAATTACACTAATTAAATCCGGACTAGACACCAGAATAAATACTAAATTTACTGAAAAGTCTAAATCGGTTAATTTTGTTTATTCAATTGACATATACAACCCTTTATTAATCAGGTTAGTTATTGATAATTTAATGGACAATTTTGAGGATATCAGACAATTTTCAACAGAAGTTATCACTATGTCACCATTCAAACTAGATGATGTAGCTGATATGAAATTATTAGAATCCAGAGCACTGATCATGTTATGTGATATTAAAGGAAAAGATGTTGATTCAGGTGCAAGATTTTTTAAATTTGCTTTTAACTATTATCAAAATCAAAATAATTTGGAAAAATGTGAAGAAATAATCAAGCTATTATTATTCAAGATTGAATATTCAATAATGAAAGCAAAAAATGATTTTTCTCTTGCATGCATTAAATATAGTATTCAGGGTTATTTTGCAACATTTAAGTTTATATTTGAGATTATTGATTTTTCTAAATGTTCAGGCATTTTGGAATCTAATGATGTTTTTAATAAGCTTTTCAACTATTCAAATGATATTTGGCAAATTGTCAAAAAACTCTTACAGCATGAATCGCCTGAAGGCATTTTAATT
Organism: Pichia sp. NRRL Y-12827; assembly: GCA_030570315.1. Taxonomy (NCBI): domain Eukaryota; kingdom Fungi; phylum Ascomycota; class Pichiomycetes; order Pichiales; family Pichiaceae; genus Pichia; species Pichia sp. NRRL Y-12827. The sequence goes on from JAJLVN010000002.1 coordinate 238,864, forward strand.
GATGGACTTCAAGATACATATACCGAAGAAATGGAAGAAAGATATGGCAAAGCAACACAGATTATTTCAAGTTATTCTTGGAGAAGTGTTAAAGAATCCTCAAATATGATTAATTCTTTATTAAAATTGAAGAAATCAACACCGATTAGTAATGAATTAGTTTTAAAAATTGGTTCATTATTATTAGAGCAATTAGCAACAATTAGACATAGGGGTGCATTTTCCTCGGTTTATCCAACTTTTCTTTCATGTTGTTCATTATGTACTGTAAGAGAAGACATCTCAAAACAACCTGAAATCTGGCTCGATGAAAACTTAAAGTTAATTGAAGCTAGATCAAAATATATTACCAGACGATCAGCTGGTATACCATTCTTAATCACTGCCATATTGAGTAGTAATAAAAATTTAGTTAAATCAACATTCTATAAGTTATTAGAGATTGCCAAGTTGCCAGTTAAAGAAGAGAATGCCGTTCTCGATAATATCAATCTACCGCAAGTTAATGCATTCAATTGTATTAAAGTTATTTTTATTGATTCGACGTTATCAGAAGAATCAATTTATTATGTTGGTGAAGCATTTATATTAACATTAAATTCGTTCACATCTAAAATTTGGGCAATTAGAAACTGTGCAGTTATGTTATTCACAGCATTACAGAATAGACTATTTAGCAGCAAAAAAGTCAAGGCAAATTATTTACCAAGTTATCCGGCTAGATTATTCTTTGAAAAATTTGACCAGATTCATGAATTATTCTATAGTACACTTAAAGAAGTCAGTGGTAATGGTATTAGAAACCAAATTGAAATTGAAAAAATTTTCCCAATATTAACGATTATTAGTAGGTTAGAACCAACTCCTGGATATACTGGTCTGAATAACTTCATTCCCATTATAATCGAACTTTTAGAGAATAATATTTGGAAAGTCAGAGAAATGGCAGCTAGAAGTTTGCCATCAATGATTGGTGGTTTTGATAATTTTTCGGATATTATTAATGAGTTGTTAAATAATATTTTTGAAACCACAAACATGAATAGAATTCATGGTTCGTTATTAGCAATTAAAGAAAACATTATCAAATTCAAGCATTTATCAACTAATGAATCTGAGAGTATAATTAATGAATTATTGAAAGATGATAATCAATTAAGAGCTGAAATTTTATCAAAATTAGGTTTAGTGTTGCACCAAATTAATTGTTATCCCATTAAAATGACTTATTTCCAAATTTTAAAACTGTTAGAATTGAACAGTGGTGATGAAACTATTGTTGAATTGAAAACTTGGTTTTATGAAAATAACAAATTAGACAGTCAATTAGATGGTGGTAAACAATTAGCATTAAAAGAATTATCAGAAATTTTACTTGATTTTTCAAATACCGATGAAAAATTTATTCAAAATTGTATGCATTCTGATCTTTATGAAGTTCAGCTAAGTTGTATTAAATACTTCAGTAATGAGACTGTAGAGGATATGCAAAATATTAGAACACTCTTGATCTGTAATATTTGGCAGATTTTGAAGGTTTCAAATACTTGGAAATATGTCAAGTCTCAAGCATTAAAATTATTGAAAAATTTGCTAATTAAATCGAATGATTTAAAATCTAATGATTCATTAAACGAAAACACCATTGAACTATTGGAAATTTTGGAAGCCGAATACAATAAAGATATAAGATTAAGTATAGTTGAAACTTTGGGCTCTTATATTTCCAGATTAATTGTTATGAATGAATTAAAATACATTAATATGTTCAATAAATGGATTGAAATTGTTGAAAGCATGATATCAGATGATTTGGAATATATAACTCGATTATCGGCTATTAAGTCATTGATTGCATTTAATGAAGTTTATGCCATTAATGGTACGAATAAAATTATTCTAATGAAAATTCAAAGTTTTATTTTTGAATTCCTGACTGATGATGATGAAGACATTTCACATCTATCAGCAAAGCATTTATCTAAATTTGTTTTACAAAGGAAAGGCGATTCTTTATTACCAATTATTGTTGAAAAATATATGGTTGATTACTTCATTAATAATAGTAAGGATGTTGAATTGTTATCTATTTTAATTAATTTTGAAGGTTTCAATTTTTATGATAAGCAAAACAAATTCAAAAATATAACTACAGGCGATCTATTATTATTTGCAAGTGAAAAGTCAAACTTGGAAAGAAATGCAACCGATAAAATCAAAGAGTTGATTAAAGTTATAGATAGCACCAAAGTCAACAAACAAGAAATTGAGTCATTAGTATGTCAGTTGAAGAATAACATAAATGATATTACTAAATATTTAATTGATAACAAGATAATTGACGGATGTTTTGGATTGATGAGTAATGATGATTTGTTTAACTTTATATATTGCCAATTATTACTTTACAAATGTTTGAAATCTCATAACTTAATAGATTTTGATATTTCCGAACTAAGTGAATATTTGAAACAATCAAACATTTATTGTCATCCACTCATTCTGGAAACCTTATAGAACAAAAAAGCCTTTGTATAAATTAAAGAATTACGAAAACTTGGAATTAAGATTAAAAGTAAAATTAAACGAGATTATATATTGTAAACGATTGAAAATAGAATGAGGAAATGGTAGGGATAAATAGTACAATCAAAAAGTGTTTTTTTGTGTTTTTTTGTGTTTCTTTTTTGGTATCCTAACTAAACGATAGGGAAGTAACAGCTGACATTTAACTTTTTAACTAAACAACAGATTCGTCTTCAACTTTTTCTTGTTGTCTGTTAATTTTGAAAAATCTGATACCAGAACTTTCATGTTGACCAGGCTGTTGTTGATTAAATTCTTCATTTTGAGGTGGTAAAGCAGATGGAGGTAATGGAATTTGTTCTTGAGGTTCAACAACTGGAGTTGATTCTCTCTTATATCTGTTGTAAGAAGCAGAACAACAAGCGATAAAGAAAATAATTAAAAGACAAGCAGTTGAAGCCCACATCATACCCAAGGTACTAGCATTCAATTTACCAGACGAGAAATCTTGGAATTGATTTTTAGTCATAGCGGAAACGGCAGTAATCAAAGCAGAAGCAGTAATTTGGAAGATGAGAGCTAATGTGACAAAGAATATTGGCTTGGATGGAACAAGGGTAAGAATTGCAGAGAGAGAATAGACGATTAATGCCATTACAGTGAAACCAAAGGAAATAAAGATTAATGGAAAAGAAAATCTGGATAAATAGTAGTATGCATCTCTGTTGTCAATGAAATCTGATGGTAAATTTGATGACATACCAAAGTTATCAAGCGGGGAAATTGGGATATCTGCACCTGAACCGGAACAATTGAACTCAGATCCAGCAGCGTTTGCATCACCGTAACAAACACCCCAAAAGGTCCATCTGGCAACATCGGCATTGACTGTGGAAAGAGAAGAGACGTCTGCTTCAACCCAGTAGAAAGTATCAAACGGAAAGTGGTGAACTGTACCTGATAAAATGATAAATAATAACATAAGAGTTGTACCTGTAAGGAGCAAGAAGATTGTTGATTTTCTGAGTACAGTAAGGAGCAGCATTATCGGTTAATGAACGTGTATGGGATGTGGAATGCAGAGAGGTAGAAGAGCACGGAAAGAAGACACTGATGTACAAGTGCAAACAACAACAGATTTTTCAGACATGGTCAGAAACAGCACTAAATGGCAAGAACGCACCGAAGAAAAAAAATTAAATATAATTACCAGCCTTTGCACGGCCCAGTTAACGTCTTGCACTGTTGATGTTTTTCCCGTTTGGGCCGCCGCTGTTATTTTGGGTCAAAATGAGAATGCCGGCGATGAGAGGGTCGGTCGACGCCAACATGAATCGGCGATGCTTCTGTTGAGGGTCGTTGTGGTTATCGTAGTACATATGAAGTTTGCCAGCATACCAGACAACAAGCCCAGAATGGGTGTCTCCGTCATTCTCCTAGATTCGGACAGTGAGATATTATCTCTGCCAAACCAGAGTCACAATTGCACACAGCTCCTGTTGGACGATGACAACGAGAAATTGGACAACAGGGATAACGAAGTGAGAGAAGTTGAAGATATTGACACCAGTTTCCTTGAGAGGCTTGATACATCAAAGCCACAGAACAGCAATGTGCTAACCGGGCTATCAGGACTGACACATTCAGAAATAGTGGAAATTACTGATGATAACGATGAAAGGATCGTTCCAAAGTATCTCAATGAAAACAATTGCACTAATAACATATCCTTACGCTTTGGTGATATGAACAGTAGTTTTCACCCAGACGTTATATGTCTCAATGACGAGGAGGCTGATACAGTAGCCAGCAGCTCAAGTAATAGAATAAATAATCCAAATGTATACCCGTCGTCACCAAGAGAAAACCTTAATTCTTCTCCCATTTCAGTTCACAAATCTATCTCTTCTATTATACTGGACAGCACGCCACCGCTATTCCCGGATTTGGAAAAAATGAAAAGAAATGGCGAATTAGCTTGGTCACAAAATAAAAGACCAAAACTTTCTGAGAGGTCTTCAAGTATTGGTTCGATTACTTTGCCCAAAACAAAACCTAAAACAATAACCAGAAGTGCTACAACTCCTAACAACTCACCGTTAACTAAGATACCATTGTTTCAACTACAAAATCAAAACACGATAGATACCAATAAAAAATTAAATAGTGATGAAGTAGATGCCATTTTTCGAACGGAATCTTCAAGAAATACAACCAAATCTAATTCAATTTTCAGTACGAGGACCAACACTGCACAAGATTCACGAAATGGTACAAATTCAAGTAGGGCTAACCCAGGAAAAACTTTTGTATGCGACTTAAGCGATATAAACTCAAGTATAGATATTTCTGATGATTCTTATTTAGGTGATGAAATTCATAAAATGAGAAGACAAATGGAGTTACGACGTAAGCAGAAGTCAAAAAATGTTAAAAACTTGATATCTGATTTGAACAACCTACGAAACAATCAATCAAATGAGACAAGTGAGATCATAAATAGTTCAAGTGATAATATACCACTAAAGTTGAAAGATAGTTTTATGGATAGTGTCACTGATGATGTTAATCTTTTCTCGGACGAAAAATTGGATGAACTCTTGAAAAGAGCAATTTATACCGATGCAGATAATCTTAAACTTGTCAATAAATCAAAGTATTCGAAAGAAGAACTACTGGAGAAAGTTACATGTGTGATTTCATTGTCTTTGAACGAAAAATTAACCTCGTTGAATGAAAACTATGTTGATCTTTTTAAGCCTTTGAAAACTGAAACAAATCAAGATCAAATTATTCCAGTTATTGCATTCAAAAGATATGTAAAGGCTATTTTTTATGAAAGAAAAAAAACTTTTGTTCCAATTCAACCAAGATTTGTGAATGAAGATTATTATTTATTAGTTTATCAATCTAATGAAATACTGGATTTATTCAATAAGGGGTTTTTAAAAAGACATATAAATTCAATAAAAAGAAAGAATTCAAAGGCAAACATTTCAGTATGGATTATAGGATTTGATAATTTCCTGAAATATTTAAAAAATAAGGTTCAACGATTAGCAGTTGAAAATGTTAGAGGTAATTTACAAGAAAATGATATGAAAATTTCCAGAAAGAGAAAAGATTCAAGTTTGGAGGATTTAGTACATCCTGAACATATCAGACAAAAATTTCTGAAATATGAAGTTGAATATGATATTAAGTTTCAAAAATTTTCAGGATTATTAGAACTCGCAGAATGGTTGGTTTCATTTTCATATACTTTGAGCAGTAAACATTTTGACCAATTAGAAAGGAATCAAAAATATTCAAATATTGGTAAAGTTAAATCAGCAAATAATCCAAAAGATTGTATCGTGCAAATGATGTCCCAATTTAAAGGACTGACTGAACAAAGAGCTAAAACTTTCGTTGAAAAAAATAAATACAAATGTGTTGGTGATTTACTTGCTGATATTATCCATGGTATTGATTTTAAAGCCAATGGGTCTTTACGCTTGGATCATGAGAAGATGTTACAAAAGGTGTTTTTATCAAAGAATGAAGATGATTTATTATGACAATTAAGAAATATCTTAGTTAGCCCTTTTTTTTTTCTTTTTTCTATATAAGGTATTGTATCATTATTAAACTATCCTATATTACAAAAATTTATAAATTACCATTGAAAAATTATTAATTAATTAAATTGTTTAATTGGTTGATTTCCGATTTATTGAACTCGTTGTGCTCAATAGTAGTTAAATCATATTTCAATAGTTTTAATTCATCTTCTGTGAATTGATATCCGTTTTGTACTACGTATGCCAAAAGATCAATTATTCTTTCGTTTATGTCAAAATGTGAATCCTTATTCAAAAACTTCAAAATATGTAAGAAAATATTATTATTTTGAGCATTTTTAAATCTATCTTGTTTAGAAACAACTTCAGATTTGCCTTCTTCGATAACTTCATCATATAATAAACTTTTCAATAAGTTTAAAACTCTTAAAAAAACTTTGTTATCGTTTTTATTATTCTCAAAATTTCCATTCAATAAATTAGATAAAACATTCCAACCATTCGAATGAACGAAAAATTCATAGAGTTCACCATTATGTGCAACTAACCCACTGAGTGCATATAAAGCACGAGCTTTAACGTTAAAGTGATCATCATTTAATAAAGCTATAAGATCATTAAAACCGTTTTGTCCCGCAATTTTGATAAAATCATTTTGACATTTAGTATTGTTTTGAACTGCAGTACCAGTGATTAAAGCAGCTAAGCTTTTAAACTCTTCTTCTTCTTCGCCTTTGAATGTATATAACCTTACAATTTCTGGCCAAATACCCATTGGTGAAATATTATTTGCGTTATCCAAATTTTGTATTAATATTTCAAAATCCTCTAAAGCCGTCAATTTATCGTCCACGGAAATCTGTGGATCATTGCAAACCAAGACACTGATATCTTCTTTCATTAATTGTACATCATCTTTACCTGTATTAGCACCTAACACTTGTGCTAAAAGTTTGGGATCTGGAGCTGGTGCTCTTGCACGAACCTGAGGATCGCTTGATTCTTGAGCTGTTGACCATTGTAATAATTTTTCCATATTGAATTATATCTTTAGAATAGTTTATTAGTAGTTTAATAGAAATTTAATGTGCAAACTTAAGGATAATAAACCTTCTTTTTATGTGAAAACCCATAAAAAAAATAAAAAAAACATCTGGAATCTTCCATCTAAGTCACGTGCAAGGCAAAATTTTGGATCCAAAAGGGAAATGTCTTTAACTACCTTCACAATCATTACAACTTGAACCATTAATTTAACAACAAAACACTAACAAAATGGATGCCATCTCGGATAGGGCATTCACAGATACTACTGCAGGAACAGTACAAAACATACATCGAGTGATTGATGAAACCCCCTCATTATTAACAGTGATTCTAGATTTACATCCATTAGAATGGAAGTCATACATGGAAAAAAATGAAAATGTTAAACTTAGAGATGTTACAAGTTCCATGTTGGTTATGTTGAATTCACATTTGGCGTTGAACAGTGGTAATTTGGTTAATGTCTATGTTGCAAACAGTTTTCATCATGGTGCACAACAAATATATCCTGAATCTGAAGATTTGAAAAATTTTGAAAATTATAAACCAAGATCATCAAGCCCTGATGAAGAGGATGACGATGATGATGATGAAAAAATACAATCTAAAAGCACAATATCACAAAACAAATCTAGACTGTTAAAAAGTGTTGGAATTTATGGTCAATTTAAAATACTTGATGAAAAAATTCTTGAAACTTTGGATAAATTATACCAAATTGAACCTGAAAGGTTACGTGATATAGTAAATAAAGAACAAGATTTGATTAAAGGTACCATGACGGGTGCAATATCAAATGCTTTAACGTCAATTAATAAATTACAAAAAATTGAAGATAAAATAAATATGAAAGCACGAATAATGATTATAAGTGTAAGTTCAGATAACACATTACCATACGTTTCCATGATGAATACCATTTTTGCAGCACAAAAAATGAAAGTGTCAATTGATGTTTGTAAACTTGGGGAGAAATCCATATTTTTACAACAAACAAGTGATGCAACTAATGGTGTTTACATTGATATCAAACATCCAACTGGACTTATACAATATTTGAGTAATGCTTTATTCATTGAACCTTTGTTGAGGCCTATTATTATTCTACCTACAAATACTAGTATTGATTTTAGAGCATCTTGTTTTGTTTCTAATAAAGTTGTGGATATTGGATATGTTTGTTCCGTATGTTTATGTATTTTGAGTATGGTTCCTACTGATGAAAAATGTCCAACTTGCTATTCCAAATTTGAACATAAGTTAATTACAAAATTGAAGCGTAAACCAAAAGTCTTACCTTTAGAAGTTAAAAAGAAAAAGAAGGTGGCTGCATCATGAATTGCATCCACTACCACCTTCACAAGCGGATATATCTAATTCAGGATTTATAAGATTGTACATTCTCTTTTTTTTTTGGCGGTGTTTTATATAGAAAAAGTTTATATATATAAATGAAAGAATAGGATGTTAGCTTAGGCTGTTGTTGTTGTTGTTGCTGTTGCTGTTGTTGCTGTTGTTGCTGTTTTTGCATTTTCAGCAATCTTTGCAGCAACTGATTGTGGGTTTGTTTGAGGAAAGACTAATTCAAGATAAGAACTACCAATAGCAACTAGGGAAAAAATAATTCTAAACAGTGCAGGTTGTGATTCATCAGATGGATTTTTAATTAGTGGTTCATTAAGATAAGTTTGGACAGCAAAAAAAAGACATGCCCAAGCCAAAGCTTTGTTCTTCAAGAACATTGCTATAAGAGGTAAGTTTTGAGAGACGAAGTTTGCAGCAACATTATCTGGCTTATGTGGGACGTGGACGTATCTTTTAACGTTTTCCTTTCTAATGACTTCCTTGGCCATTCTGGGTGGTGAATATTCTATTTGTTACTTTGAAGGAAAATAGAATAAAGCTTCCTTGCCTTCTTTCCATTCTCGGCACAACTCTATTATTAATTATCGCCAAGGACAATTCATGTTGGCAAATTGCAATAGAAAAAAAACTAAAAGACAACGGTGCACAGATGTATTTCTCGTATAGAGTACGAGACGCGTTTTTTACCGTTTTTTTTTTTCTTCGCGCCCCAACGCTCCATCACATTTTTTTTCCATTATATTTTCACATCACATCAGGCCAGGAGGCTCTGGTAATTTTGGCTGTTCTTTTATCAATCTTACCTGTTTGTTTTTTATTAAACAAGCACTTCAAAAGCAGTTTACACTCCTAAAAGGAAATACTAAAGAATACACAACTCTAATTAAGTTGTTTCTATTTTCCAGTTAATATTCCACAATTGGTAATGACTTACTTATTTTCTGACATACCTGCTAATCTTGCCAAGTTTTGTGCAAGAAAGCCAATTCACGTTATTGTGACAACTGTTTTGTTAGCATCAGTTGCTTATTTGGCCATTTTTGACTCCTATATTGAAACTGAATTTTCTAGAAGTTCACATTCAATTAATTTCTATCGTGACTCGTATTCTAAAAATTGGCAACTGGTTGATTCAAATGATCAGTTAGATAAGTATTCTAATGCAGCTACAGAACATCTTTATATTACACCTATTAAATTTACAGGTAAATCAAACAATATTCCATCTTTTCCTAACACAATTGAATCTGATGATAAGAGGGAAAGTTTTTTTCTATCTGATACAGTTTTAGATGAATCCGTATTACCATATGAAATCGAAGGTGATGAAACTTATAAACGCAAATCTTCCAATAACAAAATTGGTAAGTACTTTGAGTATTGTAAATCACTACTCTCAATTTTGAAAAATTTGATTCTTGGTGCTGAACCTTTTGATATCATCCTAGTTTCAGTTGGCTATATTGCTATGTGGTTCACTTTTGTTCAATTATTTTATAGAATGAGAAAACTTGGTTCTCATTTTTGGTTAGCTTTTGGCTCAATTTTATCTTCCTGTTTTGCTTTTTTATTTGCTTTGGCTGCAACAACTGAAATTTTGGGTATTAAAATACCATTGGTTTCATTAAGCGAAGGTTTGCCATTTTTAGTTGCAACTATTGGTTTCAAACATAAAATTGCTTTCACTGCGCCAGTTACTGAAGCTCTGAATGCTAATTCAAATCAAAGAATTTCTGACATCATTTCAAATGTTGTTAGATCTAGAACTGCAGTTCCTTTAATTAGAGATCAATTTATCATTGCAGTTTCATTCTTAGTTTGTTCATTATTAGTTACTAACCTGCCAGGTTTAAAGAATTTCTGTATTTTAGCAACAATTGTTTTAGCTGTTGACTTATTATTCACGTTCACATTTTATGCTTCAATTTTATCATTAAAGGCTCAAATATTCAAAGTTCATCGTGAAGTTGCATTAAGAGAAGCTTTAGAAGAAGATGGAATTTCTTCAATTGTCGCAAAAGATGTTGCTGAACATTCCATTGATACTTCAAGAACTGTGTTGAAAAGTTACCGCAGAATTGTTGGTTTCAAACTTTTTATGTTATTTGGTTTCTTAGGTCTTCATTTATTTGTTTTAGGCACTTCTTGGTTATATGATGATTCTGCTGACTTCAAATCAATTTCTTTTGATAATTCAGTGGCACTACCAGATCCAGTTAAGAATTACTTTTCATCATCTTCTTCAAAGAGTATTCTTTTAACCATTTTACCGGGAAAGATTTACAGAAAACAAACTATTTTAACGGAATTAGAACACTATGTTGTTGTAATTTTTACTAAGTTATCCACGGCTATTGCTGATCCATTAATTTCCAAATTCTTATTCATGGTTGCTGGTATTTCTGTGGCAATTAATATTTATTTGTTGAATGTCGCAAATTTTCATTTAATTTCGTCATCTATTATGAACAGTGTTAATCATACACAAGCATCTGTCAAAATTGATTCTGCACACTCTTTAACCATTTCTTCGGCTACTGCAACTGTTGAAGATCCAGCATCCACTAAATCAAAGAAATCAAAGAAGAGATCAAAAAAGAAAAGCAACGATAAGAAGATTGAGGAATCTACAGTTGTTGATTCATTTAATAATAGTGGCGACAACGTAAAAGATGGTCAAATCATTGAAGAAGTTAGTAGTATTGAAAACGATTCATTAAGTGAATTTACTGAATTAACAACATGCGATGAAACAACTGTCCGTCCATTGGAAGAATTAATTGAAATTTTAAAAGCTGGTAATGTGAAAACGTGTAATAATGCAGAAGTTTTGGAATTAGTTGTTCAAGGTAATTTGCCATTATATGCATTAGAAAAACAATTAGGAGATAAATTACGTGCAGTTGTTGTTAGAAGACAATCAGTCGCTAAATTTGCAGATGCTCCTGTTTTATTAACTGAAAAATTGCCATACAAAGGTTATGATTACGATAGAGTTTTTGGTGCTTGCTGTGAAAATGTTATTGGTTATATTCCAATTCCATTAGGTGTTGCAGGTCCAATCATTATTGATGGTAAGCCATATCACATTCCTGTTGCCACAACTGAGGGTTGTTTAGTTGCGTCAACTATGAGAGGTTGTAAGGCAATCAATGCCGGTGGAGGTGTTGAAACTGTTTTAACTGCAGATGGTATGACAAGAGGTCCATGTGTTCAATTCCCTAACTTAGCTAGAGCTGGTAAGGCAAAGGCATGGTTAGATTCTGAAGAAGGCCAAAGAAAAATGAAGGCTGCTTTTAACTCAACCTCCAGGTTTGCAAGATTACAGCACATCAAGACTGCAATCGCAGGTGATGCATTATATATTAGATTTAAGACAACTACTGGTGACGCCATGGGTATGAATATGATTTCTAAAGGTGTTGAACATTCACTGAAATATATGATTGAAGAGTATGGTTTTGAAGATATGAAAGTTGTTTCATTATCAGGTAATTACTGTATTGATAAAAAGGCAGCTGCAATTAACTGGATTGAAGGTCGTGGTAAGAGTATTGTTGCATCTGCTGATGTTCCAGCAAGCGTTGTTGAAAAGGTGTTAAAATCTGATGTAGATGCATTAGTTGAATTAAACATTTCAAAGAATTTGGTCGGCTCTGCATTAGCGGGTGCAATTGGTGGTTTCAATGCACATGCTGCTAACTTATTAACGGCAGTTTTTATCGCAACTGGACAAGATCCAGCCCAAAATGTTGAAAGTTCAAATTGTATGACATTAATGAAAAAATTACCAAATGGAGATTTAAGAATTTCATGTACTATGCCTTCAATTGAAGTTGGTACTATTGGTGGTGGTACTGTTTTAGATCCACAAGGTGCAATGTTGGAACTACTTGGTATTAGAGGTCCACATCCAACTGAGCCTGGTTCAAATGCAAGACAATTAGCAAAGATTGTTGCATCTGCAGTTTTAGCATCTGAATTATCATTATGTTCTGCATTAGCTGCTGGACATTTGGTTCAATCGCATATGCAGCATAACAGAAAAGCACCTGCATCAGGTTCTGCTGCTATTACGGCTGCTAGTACACCTACACCAACACCAGCAGATGTTGAAAGATTAAAAGAAGGCTCCAAGACCTGCATTCGCTCATAAACAAAAGTATAATCCTACTATTCTACGCTGTAGAAATATAAATCCTTCACAAAATTCATTTTAATTGTTATTATTCTTTTGCTTTACCTACTACATCCTACTATACAAATCATTATTCAGTGCACAGACAAATTTGCATGAGTTCTTATTTTTTTTCTTCCATTTCTGTATTCTATTAACTTACTTGGAATTCTGTATATCTTTATACTATTACTCAATAATATATTTGTAAACTATCTTTTCTTATTGTGAGATGCGCCGAAGAAACCGAACAAGGCCACAAACAACGTACGAGATTCTCTAATCAGTCGGAGCGAGAAAAACAAAAAAACTAAAAATGTTAAAACATGGGGCCGGGTAGAAAACTGGGAAATGGGCGGTGTTAGTTTCCCAGTCACGATATTACTATCATAATATTTATAGCATGAACATTCCATTTGATTTCTTTTCTTCTGTTGCACTTCCTCGTTGCGTTTACTTTTACTTGTTTTCACAATAATAGAATACTTTCAGTAGTATCAATTGAGTTGTATTATTTACTACAGTCTCGCTTAACACTGCTACATCTATATATATTACTAAAAAATCATGACGCATATTGACCATGAAAACTGGGTATCACCTAAGGAATTCTCAAAGGATCTAGAATTAAGTGGTAGAATTATCAATTGTATGACACAATTACCAAATGGAATATCTAAAACACCAGAAGGTGATTGGAAAGTTTCACAGTTACGTGGTTCCTCCGCATTGTATGCATCGAACAAAGCATTGAATAATGAAAGTGACTGGGAGACACACTTGGTCGCATGGACCGGTGAGATTTCAACAACTGTAAAGGAACATAATTTCAATAACAAAGAATCGTTTGACTCTGATCCTTTATACTTAACTGAGGATGATAAAAGTAAAATTACTGGTATGGTTCATGAAAAAAATGGTAATGAGAATATTCACCCTGTTTGGTTACTTAGAAAAGACCAAAATAAATGGAGAAAGTATGCTGAAAATGTCATTTGGCCTGCATTTCATTATATGATCAATGAACCTGACGATGGTAAGGAAGAAATTGCATGGTGGCACGATTATGTTAAGTTTAATGAAGCATATGCGGCTAAGATCAAAGAAATTGTCAAACCTGGTGACATCATTTGGATCCATGATTACTATCTATTACTGTTGCCGCAAATTTTAAGAATGGAATTAAAGAATGTTTATATTTGTCATTTCTTACATATTCCATTCCCATCTTCCGAATATTTCAGATGTTTACCAAAGAGAAAAATTTTACTTGATGGTATGTTAGGTGCTAATCAGTTAGGTTTCCAAAGTTATTCATTTGCCAGACATTTTATCAGCTGCTGTTCTAGAGTTAATGGCTATGAAACAACACCAACACAAGTTACTGTTCATTCGTTCACCTCTAATGTTGTTGCATTACCGCTAGGTATTGATATTAAAAGTTTAGAAAAGGATGCATTCACTCCCAAAGTTGAAGAAAAAATCAAAACTATCAAAGAATTAAACAAGAATAGGAAAATTATTATTGGTAGAGATAGATTAGATTCTGTTAGAGGTGTTGTTCAAAAATTACAGGCATTCGAATTATTCCTTGAAATTTATCCTGAATGGGTTGGCAAAGTTGTTTTAATTCAAGTTTCATTCACTCCTTATTATCATAGTACTAAGTTGGAGAAAAAAGTTAATGAATTAATTTCCAATATTAATAGAAGATTCTCATCAATTGATTATTCCCCAATTTTACATTATAATATGAGAATTAATAAAGAAGAATATTTAGCATTATTAAGAGTCGCTGATTTGTGTTTAATTACTTCAATTAGAGATGGTATGAATACTACTGCACTAGAATACATTGCTTGCCAAAAATCAAAATGTTCACCATTGATATTATCTGAATTTAGTGGTACTACTTCAGTTTTACAAAATTCAATACAAGTTAATCCTTGGGATTCTGTTGGTGTTGCAAACGCAATTAATGAAAGTTTATTATTATCTGATCCAAGAAAGAAATCAATCGAGAGCAGTTTATATACTTCTGTTAGTCAAAATACAAATAAGGACTGGACTTGTAAATTCCTTTTAAACTTATTAGAATTTGCTTCCACTCAAACTTCTAAGCAAGGTACACCATACTTAAATAGACCTTATTTGTTGAAGAATTATAACCATGCTCAGCGTAGATTATTTCTGTTTGATTACGATGGTACTTTAACACCAATTGTTAGAGATCCAAACGCAGCAATTCCCTCTGCTAGACTTTTCAGTATTTTTGAAGGGTTAGTTAAAGATCCCAAGAATGAAATTTGGATAATTAGTGGTCGTGACCAAGCATTTTTAGAAAAATGGATTGGTTCAAATTATCCACAAATTGGATTAAGTGCAGAACATGGGTGTTTTATGAAAAAGGCAAGAGTTGAAAAATGGATTAATCTAACAGAAAGTTTTGATATGACATGGCAACATCTTGTTGAAGATATCTTTATGGATTATACTGAGAAGACTCCAGGTTCTTCAATTGAAAAGAAAAAGGTTGCCCTTACATGGCATTATCGTAAGGCAGATCCAACTTTAGGTATTTACCAAGCAGAAAAATGTAAGGAAGAATTAATTCAGAAACTAGACGGTAAATATGATGTTGAAGTCATGTCTGGTAAGGCCAACTTAGAAGTTAGACCAAAGTTTGTTAACAAAGGTGAAATTGTCAGAAGACTAATGACATGTTCAGATCCTATTAAGCAAACACGTAAAGCAAAGGACGAACTGCCAGACTTTGTCTTTTGTCTTGGTGATGATACAACAGATGAGGACATGTTTAAAGCAATCAACAGTATTGAACATTCCTGGAATGAAGAAGACCTGCCAAAAAACTCATTTGGTAACTATGGATTATATCCAGTTACTGTTGGACCTCAAAACAAAGTTACAGTTGCTAAGGCATATTTATCAGATCCAAGTCAAGTTTTGGATACCCTTGGTTTACTTTTAGGTAAAGTTTCATTGTTTGACACTGCAGGTACAGTTGAGCTTGATGATCGTGGACATTTGAAAGATAGTGAAAGTTCATTTATTTCTCAAATAAATCGTGCTGAATATCAACGTAGTAAAGCATAACTGAATGTCAGAATGGCCTATTCATTCATTTTTTCCCACATCCTCTTATTTACATCCCTTATTTACATCCCTTATTTACATCCCTTATCTACATTACATATATATATATATACCATTAGTTTATAAATTAAAGTAATTTATATTAACATAAAAACAAACTCTTGGGGCATATGTCGATTTATGATTTGTTGTGTAAGCGCAAGAATCTGACTCGGAACATGAAAAATTGCTGTTTTGGGAAAAACGCAAACAAATTTTCATGTAGAGTTCTATACTTTCTGGATGTTTTTATTTTTGTTTGTTGTTATTAGTCTTATCCTAGATTCTAATTTAGTTACATAATAACCATAATTTTTGACCAGTTTCAATTTTGGGTTTTGATATCAATCTTTGCTTAAATCATTATACATTGGAATATATAATTCCTATATAATTTCTCTATATCTCAGGGAATTGTTTTCTTCACTTACATTTCATCAAATGATACCCAACTTAATGATGAAACAAACACAAACAGGCATACCTGAACTTCTGAGAAGCACAGTTAACTTAAAACAATTTAATTCATTGGTAGATTTTAAAAATATAATTGATAATCTTAAAATTGAAAGTTGCCATGACGAAACCTTAAGTAAATTAAAAGAAAAGTCACATAAAATTTTGATATCATTAGACAAACTTCAAACATCCATGGAGCTTATTAATAAAGTTGGAAAAATTAATGAGTATGAATATAACTGGCTTTGTAATGGAAAAACTGATATTATGGAAATATTCATCTCAGTTGACGTATTAGAAAACAATGTTGATTTATTATTAAATACATTGGATCAATTTCCACATCAAAAAATTGAACCAGCCTTGGATAACTTAAATGATATTTGTATTTCAATACTGTCAATAAAAAAAACGCTTTATCCAATTAAATCATGCATGAGTGTTATAAATCACCATACCGAAATAGAAAAGGAAGTTTTAGCATCTGTTGATAATGAAATTATGTTTTGTATTGAGCAATTAGAACAAATTACTGAAAAGAAAAACCAGCTCAAAACCACAGATCAAATAAGTAATTATACATTTGAAGATTTTAAAAAGAAAGTCAATGAATTAAACATGTTATCATCAAAAGAATATAATGGTTTTATAATATTCACAACGATTGACGGACAAGTTTTTGAGCTGTACACAAAATTACATCAATCTGTTTCACATATTTCAGAATCTTTGAATATTATTCCAATAGCTTTAGATGATTTTTATAATAATGCAAAAATATATTATAAAGAATTAGTTCTTGGAACTATTGAGCATTATGAGAATATTTTATCTAAATTTTCAAAATATAGAAATGGCCTAAAAGCTTTTAAATCTGAATATGTCACTAAAAGAAATCATCTTATTTGCGAAAGAATATTCAGTCTGGTAGATATCAATGATAAATTGGTTTCTAAATCAACCTTAGAGGATATTATCAATATCTTAAAACCTATACAAAACTGTTATGGGTTGGATGAAAAGCATTCGAAAAATCTCATACATATTGAACATGTAATTAATAAAGAAAAACAAAAGGAGAATATAATACAAACTCCCCTTCCAAAAGGTAAAACTAATTCAAAATTTAGACGGTCATTTAGCAATCCACTGAGTGTCTCACTTATGACACCAGTAATCAGTAGCAATATCAAAGATGAAGATAGTAAAATTAAAATATTTGAGACTCCCAAACTAGTTGATGAAACTGTATTCTCCAAAAATAATATTGATATTGTGGAACGAATAAAAAAAGATGTGCAAATATCAGCTAATGCTAAATGCTTAATGCAAAATATTCCATCAAGTGATGACTCATTTAGTAGTTCTACTAGCTCACCGGATACTATGAGAGTTAAAAGTATATTTGATTCACCAGATCCATTTATCACGCCGAATAACAGGAATTTTCATAAATCAAAGTTGGCAGTTTCAACACCTTTAACTACCCCTAGAATTACGCCTACCAAGAAATATGTTATGTTGCCAATTGATGAAGAACCAAACACGTGCAATACTAATAAACTAATAAGTAGTGAGATCCCAAAACCTCTTTTACAATTTGAACTATCAACTGTAGTTAATATGGAATCTATATCAGATGATGAAAATGATTATACTCATGACATTTCAAATACATCAAGTGAATTTATTTATTCTCCACCAAATAAAAATATTCCAATAACAATTCATAAAAAAGATCTACCTACTTCTCCACCAATTATGAAGTCAAAAATTCCCTTACCAAAAAGACCAGAATCGAGATTGAGTATGTTAAGATCTGTAAGTAGGTTGGAAAACTCACAACCTGATTTTGATAAAAAAATCCCAGTCTATAGACCAGATTCAAAATTGGAAAATCTAGCCATCAACATATCATCTAAATTGGGCACGAGCTCGCCTGTGGTATCGGTTAATACATTAAAGGCAAGACCTGTAACAGTAATGACACAACGTGAAATGAAACCAGCTGGAAAAATTATTCAACTGGGCAGATTAAAAGAGACATCAATATCTAGTTTGAACAATGTTAGAGCTAGAGGTGTAACTTCATTAGGTTCAAGGTCGAATTTTACGAAATCTAGGATAACATCAATTTAACAAAAATAATGGTTTTGTTAATTTCAATAATAACTTGTAGATTATTAAATGTAATAAATAAAGTGTATATAACATCAAACATTAAAATTAATACTATATAATATGTACAGATCCTTTTGGTATATTGGTTTATTTTTCACCAAATAATTTGGTTAACCAAGATTGTTTAAAATTTCTAACTTTTTCTTCTTCTTCCCATTGCTTAATTGTACCGTCGACAGGATTAAATTCACCTTGCTGTATACGTCTTTCACCACCAGCATAGAGTCTACGATATAATTCTAATGATGGAACCACAAGAAATATTGCACCTGCAACAATCATTTTATATCCTCTAACTTTACGTAGCTGTTCAGGTGATATATCTGCAGTTTTTGTTTTATACGAAGACTGATTTTCATTTGTTGTTTTTCGAGATCCGACACCATTCGGTGGAATGTTAGACGGTTTGCTTGTAGCCATTGTTGAATGCGTTTCTTATGACTTTAATTTACAAGAGAAACTATATCGGCAGTCGAAGCTGATTAATTCATGATGAATCTTTAAAAACAATATGCACAGCCTCAAAAAAGATGTAATGAAATTTTTTTTGATTTTTTCAGTTATTTATTAGCAAAAAGACTTTATTGATTATTATTTATTACGGTTATTACGCCAGACATTGATACTCAGATGCCGAAAGCAGACAGAAAGATATTTCATAAAAATAAACCAGATCCTTCTGGAAGTTCACAAATAAACAAAGTTTTTAAATTCAATACTGATCTTGGTCAACATATTTTGAAAAATCCACTTATTGCACAAGGCATTGTTGATAAAGCAGAAATAAAACCTTCAGACGTCGTTCTTGAAATTGGTCCAGGTACTGGTAATTTAACTGTCCGTATTTTGGAACAAGCCAGAAAGGTTTATGCAGTTGAAGTTGATCCTAAAATGGCTGCCGAATTAACAAAAAGAGTTCAAGGTACACCATTGGAAAAGAAACTAGAAATTATCATGGGTGATTTTATGAAAATTAAAGATATACCATACTTTGATGTATGTATTTCCAATACCCCATATCAAATTTCTTCTGGTATTGTTTTTAGACTTTTAGAAATGGCAAGACCACCAAGAGTTGCAGTTTTGATGTTCCAACGAGAGTTTGCATTGAATTTAACTGCAAGACCAGGCGAAACTCTATACAATAGATTAAGTGCAAATGCTCAAATGTGGTCCAATGTTAAGCATGTGATGAAAGTTGGTAAAAATAATTTTAGACCACCACCAAAGGTTGAATCTAGTGTTGTTAAGATTGAGCCAAAGATTCCAAAACCTAATATTGATTACAACGAATGGGATGGTTTACTGCGTTTTTGTTTTAACAGAAAAAATAAGACATTAAATGCAATTTTTAAAAATGACAAAATTTTAGATATTCTAGAAAAAAACTATAAAACTTATTTACAGTTTTTGGGTGAGCAACAAGGGCAAATGTTACTAGATGATAATGCAAATTATAGTGAAATTGTCAAAGAGAAGGTTATTAAAGTTATGGAAGAAACTGGTTTTGGCGATAAAAGATCCGCAAAATTAGATCAAACCGATTTCTTGAAATTACTTTATGCATTCCATCAAGTTGGTATCCACTTTGCTTGATTTTTACAATTTGTTTTTGTGTTTTTGTATTGAACATTCGAATTAGAATAACTATTTAATTAAATTAAGTTAAATGAAAAAATTTTATTACAGTCTATATAAATTGTCTACGTTTTGTAAAGATCTATCTTCTTTTTGTTGCTTTTGAAAAATCTTTTTCGACAATGGCTTCAACACCACTCTCTTCCAATTCTTCTTCTTCAAGTTGAATTGCTTCTCTTCTTTCCCACCATCTAGTTTCTGCCAATTCAAATGCCTTTGTCTTCAAATCTTTACCTCTTGAATCTCTATTCTGGTCAATAACCCATTTAAGGAATTCAGGGCCAGCTCTAACATAGAAGTTACGTAATGATTCAAAAATCTTTGGATGTGGAAGCCATGGTCTTTCATCTGGAATCGCAGATTCTACTTCTTCGGCTTCTTCTTCCTCTTCTTCTTCCTCATTTTCTGCAATCAATTTCTTATCAATTGTTTCTTCGTCGTCATCGTCATTGTCGTCCTCTTCTTCTTCTTCTTCTTCGTCATCATCTTCTTCATCAGAGTGTGCGGTTGCAGCATATATTTCAGATAAGTCTTCCCAAAAAACAGTGACACCATCTAATTTAGAAATTTCGACAGAGTAAAATGAATCCAAATTACATTCAATTTCACCGTTTTCCCAAATGCCACCATAAATGTAGAATATATCATCCATAACACAAGTTAGTGCATTGAACCTTTCGTGTGGGAACTGATTTCTAACTGGGTAAACTTTTTTCGTTTCTTCTTCATCATCAGAAACAGATACTGATGTTGGAGCAGTTGAAACTGGATCGTCTTCATCGTCATTTAAATTGGCATTTTTCAAAATTTCATTCAAAATATCTTCTAATTCCTTATCTCTGTTAACCTTCTCCTTTTTAGCAGTTTCCTTCTTCTTACGTGCCTTCAATTTCAAGTTAAACCATCTATTAGTTTCACAGTTATAACTCAATAAAGCATTATAGAATTCAGAACTTAAAGTTTCTTCAGTTTCATCCAAGTCATAGACACCACCAAAAACAAAACCTCTACCTTTATGTAATTGCATAGAACACCCAACTCTTGGGGTAGGTTGCCAACCTTGTTTTCTCTTTCTTTCCCATCTTAATTGCTTGATATCTGATTTCATCTTTAGAGCCCAAGTATCAGTTAAAACTTTACCCTTTTGCAAACCTTTACCAGCTTTGACTTTTGTGTAACCACCATACATGATACATTCATCGTTATAACAAATGAGTGAATGACCACTTCTTGCATCAGGCATGCTCATAGTCTGAGGAAATTCAACTTGTTGCCACTTATAGTTCATAACATCAAAAAGCCATAGATCATTCAAATAAGTTGTCTGGGAACCTAAATCTCTGAAACCTCCTGATAAAATAACGTAGTTTTTCCAAACGGTCATTCTTGCACCACTACGTCCGGAGGGACCTCTCTTTTCTTCCACTTTAGCCCATTCCTTGGTTTCTGCATCTAAAATCCAAGTATCTGAGTAATGATGAAAAGTACTTTGTTTTGGAGATGAAAATTCACCACCATGTAAAACCAAAATACCTGAAGGATGGAAACACATGGCATGAGAAGAGCGGGCTAGTGGAGAATTCTTACTAACATAACGTCTCCAAGTATCATTATCTGGAGAATAGACATTCAGATCATTATGAAAATGAACAATACCTTGACTATTTGCTGTTTCACCACCAAAAAGAAATAATTCTTTACGTTGAGCCATAGGTGCAGCAACTAATGTTCCATTAGTACGTTTCAAAGGTTTATCAATATTAGTAACATGAACAGCTTCAAATTGTTCTTGTTCAAGTTTTAGTTGTTCAAGAAGTGTATCAATATCAACATCATCTTCGATTTCATCACCAGCCTTTTTGGATTGCTTCTTCAACTTTGAATCACCCTTTGATGCTTTTTTTTCTGCCTTAGCAGCTTTCATTGCCTTTTTCGCCTCCTTATTCTTCTTGTCCTTTTTAGCCATAGTTTTTTGTTGTTGTATATATACAACAAAGAAGTTTTTTTACTATTAATCACAAAATTGATCGAAAAAAATATTGAAAAATCGGAATATTTAAAAAATACAATTCTGCATGCTTTAAAGAACGAAAAAAACCTAATAAGTGATATTTTCAAATTGTCGAATCAGATCATTGTAGTTAAATTATGCTAATTTTTATTAAAGGGATAATAGGAAGGGGTATTTATATAAAATATATAAGAGGAAACAAAAAAAGAGACATTTATAAAATGATTTGTGCATGAATGACTATCAAGTATCCGTCGATAGTTATTAATTATTAATAAAGTAAAATTAGGTTAATAAATTATTTTTCATCTTCATCATCATAGTCCTCACTCATTTCAGCTTCATCTTCTTCATAAGACATTTGATCTTCATCTTCACTATCATCCTCAAAACACCAATTATCTTCTTCTTCAAATTCCTGTTTTAAGTTTGAACCAATAATTAAATCATCACTTGGAACTTCAAAATCTTCTGGTATACTTCTAGCTGTTTTTTCAACAAATTTCTTTACTCTTTCATTATAGGCATCTCTTTTATCTCTCCAGATGTTACTTGCATCGATATTTGCTGGAGATGAGATATTTGGATCATCAAGAATAGATAAGATACTGACAATAACACTTTCAACGCACTGAGCAGGTGACCAATTTTCATTTGATGGTTCACCTTGTAGAATGTTTCCGGCTTCGTGTAAGATTGAAATACAAAGACGACCATCACTATAAACATTGGGATGGAAAATTGGTGGAGAAAATCTAAATTCTGGAGGAGAATATGGATAGTTTTGTGGGAATTTCATCTTTGCAACCAAATAAGCATGATTCCATGCAGATCCAGGATGTACAATATAAATACCTAAAGTCCAAGTAAAAATATTGTCATTATCTAAGGATATGTGATAGTTTGGATTCTTAGATAGTTCTTTTAGTTCCTTAGCTAATATAGTTGCAGCTGACATGGTATTTGTTGATAATACAGGTGGGAAATGACGTAATAAAAGTTAGCTGTTAATGGCTTTTGTGAATTTGATATATCTTAAATAAGAGTCGACTTAATAATATACGACACAATAACCTGTGTGTTTATCGGATGATTGCAAAAAAAGGTGGCTAATGTGAAAATTAAATAACAAATACAGAAAACCTTAGCAGTTCCAGGATAGCTGATTTCTTACAAAGGTGGAAAAAATGTCTTTCCAAGAAAGTAAGTGTTTGTTGATGCCAAAAGAAGTGAAATCGACAAAAGACAGAATTAAACTATATAGGAAAGAACTCTTGTGATGGTGAGAGATTCTTATTCACAGCGGAGCGCCAGAAAATGCCCTGTTCTTTTTTCGCTTTTCCTTGTCCGGTAACTTCCTATTGTAGGAGATACTTAATGAATGTGCTAAATATACAGACAGATGATAAGTATGGAATAGTATTGTTATATGTACAAATAAATAAATAGGTTGATCAGATTATATTATACTACAATGATTTGTTTTTATCTTGTTGAAGAAACGTACACTACACAGTGACACGATTAAGTTGCTGCTGTGTATCAACATCGTCATTTTCATCCACTTTCTTCTTATTATCCTCGTGCTTTTCAGCAACTTCACTGTTTTCCTTATCGTCTTCGTTTCCAGAATCTTCATTATTGTTTTCACCATCCTTCTCTTTATTACCTTGTTCAGGTGTACTATTCAGTAACTTCCATAAGCGACTGTTTTTATTGGCCCATAAATCTCGGAATTTACCCTGTTCAACAATTGTACCATCGTAACCTAATACCAAAATATCATCGCATCTTTGAATTGTACTTAAACGATGAGCAATACTAATTGTAGTCATGTTTCCTACCTTCATTAGTCTGTCTAAAGTTTCATTGATTGCAGATTCGGACTTACCATCCAAAGCACTTGTTGCTTCATCTAGAATTAAAACTGGTGGTTCTTTAATTAAACATCTCGCCAATGCAACTTTTTGTCTCTGACCACCTGATAATAGTGAACCCCTTGGACCAATATTTGTGTTGAATCCATCAGGTAATGTATAGATGAAATCACAATTTGCCTTTTGCGCTGCCCATTCAACATCAGATCTGGTAATTTTTTTAGCTAACTTGATAGGTAATCCATATTTAATATTCTCTTCAATCGTACCTTCAATTAAAACTGGTTCTTGTTGAACAAATCCAAAAGTTTGTCTAATTGAATGTAATGAGAAATCTTTCATATCGTGATTATCAATTAAAATTCTACCATTTGAAGGTTTGTAAAATCTTAATAATAAAGAAGCAATAGTTGATTTACCTCTACCTGATGGACCAACAATACAAACATTGGAACCTGCTGGAATTTCAAATGACAAATCTTTGAATATAACATTATCGGGTCTTGTAGGATACGAAAATTCAATATTTTCAAATTTAATTGCGCCCTTACATATAAGTTCCCTATTATTCACTGGATGTTTGGACTTGTTCAATTTACTAACCAACTTGTTACCATGAACTGGATCAATTTCTGGTTTCATATCTAACATTTCAAATAATCTACTAGCTGCACCGGCACCCTTGAATAATTCAGTGTAGAAACTTGAGATACCAAATGTTGCACTACCACAATATTCAGTATAAATTAAATAAGCAGTTAAATCACCAACTGTCATCGAACCATTTAAGACAAATCTTGTACCAAAACCTAATGTTAGTAAGAATGTTACATTACCTAAAACACCAGTTGATCCAAAAAATGTTGCATTTGTAACGGCGTCTTTGAATGAAATTTTCCAAACATCTCTAATTTTGGAATTATAACGATTTAATTCTTTAACTTCTGCCGTGAATGATTGAATTGTTCTGATTGAATTCAATTGTTGTTCACTGACCTTTGTTAATGCACCAGTCGCCTCTTGTAATTGTTTTGAAAGTGATCTAATTTTCAAACCATATAAGTAAGAAAAGAACAGTAATGGTGGAGCAAATGATAGCATGATCAATGTAAGTTTTGTTGATAAGAGGAACATCATTGTTAATGATGTACCCAAAACTAATGAATGTTTTATACCATCACTTGCATTTTGAGTAATTGATTTAGAAACAACGTAAGCATCAGAACTCAATCTTGAAATTAAATCACCAACCTTATTCTTGTCATAAAAAGACATATCTTGCAGATAAATCTTTTTCATGAAGTTCGAACGTAATCTTGAAACTAAATTTTCGCCAATAATCCTCATTAAAATAATTCTAGCAAATGTTGCACCAGTTGATAAGAATAATAAACCACCCATAATAAATAGAAAATTATCCAACGAAAAGCCATAGAGATTAATATCTTCTAGTTGAGTGAAGTTTCTAGTTGCGTCTAAAATTAACCCTGTAACTTTTGGTAATGCCATTATAATAGCAGCAGATAAAGTTAACAGAAACATAGCAATTGTGAAGATTCCAATATCTTTACGTCCTAGTTTGATCAATCTCCAAACTTCAGTAAAAGTTGCTGAGCTTGAATCATCAGCAGAGATATCCAACCATCGTTCAGTCCATGATGGTTTTCTCTTTGGTTTCAATATAGATTTTGTACCTGCATTATCGATTCCATCTTTGGAATCTAATCGTATGTTTGATTTATTTTCATTTTGACACTGGCTACTTTTAGAAAAAAAACGAGTTTGTGTGAGTTGGTTCATTAATATGTTTCTGTTTTTAATTCTAGGACTTTGCAGAGCACGAATATTATTGAAAAGTTGACGATTATAACATATTGATCTAGTTTGCACAGTTGATATATAAGTCGCAGATTCTATTATGGAATAAATACTAAATTTCGGTTTATTTATAAGTCTGGGAATTCTAAGAACAAACATTATAAAACATTCAGATTTCTAAAAATGAAAAATATGGTATAGTTGTATGATAATAAGAAGTATTATTAACAAAAGCTAGAAAAAAAAGAATATATGCATATACAGTAGAATCTTTATGAACTCTTTTATGTGGAAATTTCCATCGCGTCGACACCAAACCGAAATCGGTTTTACAGCGCAGTAATGATCGATAATATTGAATATTGTAAATGAAATAGTCCTATACGTGATAATCGTATTTCTATATAATGTTATACATGATATAGAGAAGATAATAAATAAATAAATAATAAATAAATAAATAAATTAATAAATATAAAGAATTTAGTATATTGTATATTGTTGTTAAATAATAATTAAGCAATCAACACATTTATAAAACAATGTCCTTACCAGTGGATAAATCAGTTGCCTTAACAACTTCACCGTTCTTAATTTGCTGAGACTTGACTTCAGTTATGAATCTTCTTGAAGCCTTGACTTGTAAATCTGGCTTTAAAGCTTTAGTGACAGTCTTCGCAGAGATTGCAAAATATTTGTTAATTCTATTGGGAAAATAATGCAGTATATCATAAAGAGATTCAACATGGGATTGAATAGATGTATGTGGTAACATTGATTGATCGAATTTCCTTTAGGATAAAACGATTTATTTAAGTTGAATGGATTGTATGCGATGTTCAAATACTGGTAAAGCTGACTTTTGATAGTGATAACCATAATTTTTTTTACCTGGGACTTTATCCTTTCATGATTCTAATGATTTTGATTTGCATAATCATTTCAGCTTAGTTAACAATTGCATTATTGTCAAACATACACATACACCATGATTCATTCCCGAGTTCAATGTATAAGATATAAAAATAAAGTTAGTATTTATAATTCAACAGAAAGGAATAATCCACATGCTAAAAGTGCATACATACGAGATACCGGCCTTCTTCCAAGCAGACATTGTTAATAGCAATAGTTATTGATAGTTAAATCTTTAATTAGAATGTCCTTTCTCTTATACAAAACTGATTTCTTTCTTTATAGCAGAAGCGAAACGCTGGTTGGGTTGTAGGGTGGGGGCTGCGTAACCACATATACGTCGATCGACGTATTCTTTTTTTTTTTTTTTTGTCAACATGTTTTTCACTTTTTCTGACGGTTTTGGACACTTTCAGCTAGATTTAACAATTCCACCTTATTTTGAGTGTTTTCCACGAGTGTTAGCCTCGTTTCATACTTTCAAAATGCCTGTCAGTAAGGATCATTACTATAGATTGGCCTCCAATCTCTCTAAGGAAAGAATTCAGGCAGCGACTGCTTTAATCAAAGAACTTTCTTCTGAGAACTCCGAGCTGGATTTTAAATATGCTTTACAAAGACTCATAACAGGACTTGCATCTAACCATGATGCTGCACGTGTTGGATTTTCCCTGTGTCTTACTGAATTAATTTTTTTGTTAAGTGAAAATCCGTTGTTTAATTATGATGCTGAAATATTCCTTAAGGATTTAGAATCATATTTGAATAAATCAGTCAAGAATAAAACAAAGGGTAAAAATTTGCGTGCTTATTTATTTGGAAAGATCTTTGGCATTCAATCATTAATTAATTCACCTTTATTGCAAAAATCTTCAAACGAATTAATTATCAAAATCATTGATGAACTATTTGAAATTGCGACAACAAAATCCTGGATCAGAGAAATTTCTATTGTCACAATTGTCAAACTAGTTGCGAAGTTAAACTTATTATCTAATGAAAAGATTATACCCTACATATTTTCTAAATTATCAGAAACAAATTTATTGATATCAATGGATGGTTTATTAGTTTATTTATCAATACCTTCAAATTTGAGACAACCATTGTCAAGTTTAGCTATTTTATCAAGTTCTCAACAGTGGAAGAATGATGACCCATTAACAAAGGGAAATTTACCATTATTAAAAGATGCATTTCAAGACAAAATAAGTACTGATAATAATGATGATGATGATTCATCTGCAGTTCAAAAAGGTTCATGGAATCCTCAATTACATTATGCATGGACACCTTTATTAAATGAATTAATTGAAAATGAGTTCAACATTAAGTATTTACAAGTTCAACACACCTTTAAAAAACGCAAATCAAATAATTCAAAATCATTGTCCACAGATAATAAGCTTTTATTGTCGACATTTTGGCCAACTTTTGATGCAACATTTTTTGCAAATAATTCATCTTCTGAGCGTAAGCACACAGGTCTACAAATTCTAGAATTATGTCTCAGAACTCCATTTTTTAAGCCTGAATTTTTTCCAATACTATTTAGTGACAATCTAACACGTTCTGTAATAAATCACATTTCCAAAAAAGATAGAATGTTAAACACTTTATCAAATGAAGTGTTATCATCAGCAATACAAGTAGCAAAATCTACTCCATTTGGTAGATTACATCTAATTAAATCCTTAGAAAAGCAATGTGTATCATTTGACAAAATTTCAAAAACTAAAACAATTAAAGATTTATTATCTTTGATTTTACCAGCAAATGATGAAAATGATGATAGTATAATTGAAGCAATTAAAACTTGGAATGAAATTTGTTTATGGTCATTGCATAAATCAGATACGGAATTATTAAGAAAGAAGAATGAAGATACAGTAAAAAACGATATCTTAAATTTTAAGCTTGATTCATTATTCCAACTTATACGTGGTAATAAAAAATTAATCAGATTAGCCTTGAATTCTGAATCCATTGAAAGTGAAATAGTTTTGGAATTTGTTTCAAATATCAAAAATATACTTGAATACTTAGCAAGTTTGAATTACTTTAAACAAGACCAACCAATAAACGAATTAACTATCAAAATATCAAAAGATAGATTAAACTCAATTTTATCTGATTTGATGGAATGTTCAAGGGGTAAGATTGATTGGTCTGGCATTATAGTTGGATTTTTGAATGATAAGGAAAACTCAGATAAACTCGTGTCGATAATTGACGAAAATGATGATACTGATGAAATAAAACAGGTTAAAGATGAATCTATGGATATTTGGAAAAAAATAGGTAAAGAAATTAAAACTAACCATTTAAAGGATAGAGAACTTAGAATTTCGAAGTGTTTGGCTATGCTTCTCAGTACTGCATTACTAGAATTGTATAGCGGTGACACTGAATCATTTGGAATTTTGTCAGATTTGATTCATATTTATAATGATGTTGGAAAGAATGATAATGATACTGTTCTCAACACTTTGGTTGATTTAATGTTAAGCTACACGACACAAAAATCAGGATTGAAAAAAAGAATTGGTAATGATATTTGGGAAAGTGTGGTGTATGATGTCGGTACTGAACAGTTGGCAAGATTATTTGATGTCTTATTAACCAAAGAAAATAAATTGGGTATGGAAGTATTATTTAACCAAGCTGTTGAAGATTATGAAGAAGACGATGATGAAAATGAAAGTGGAGATGAAGAAGATGATGATATGTCTGATAAAGATAACGATAAAAGTGATAGCAATGAAAATGAAGGTGAAGATGATACTGGTAGTGATGGTGATGAAGGTAACGATAAAATCGAGGAAGTTGAAAAATCTACCACTTTTGCTCTTGCTAAAGCTCTTAATGTTGCAGAAGCTTCTGAAGTTGAAGAGACCAAAGAGGCCAATGATGAAGTAGAAAATGATGAAGATGATGATGGTGAAGATGACGATGAAGATGGTTATGAGTCCGACGAATCAATGTCAGATGAACAAATGATGGCAATTGATTCACAATTGTCAGCCATTTTCCAACAACGTCAAAATTCATTGAACGAATTAAGATCTTCATCTAAGAACGGTAATGAACGAAAATTAGAAGCAAAAGATGCAAGAGAATTAATGTCACTTTGTAAGTTGAGAATTTTGGATTTATTAGAATCTTATATTACTACAAATTTCAGAAAATTTGAATGTCTTTCAATCTCGATGACTTTATTAGAATTAATGAGTTTGACAATTGATTTAAAGGTTGGTGAAAAAGCTCATAAATTAATCAAAAAGATTTCTAAAAACACATTTGAAATTAAAGACGATGGTGAATTAGATGAATCATTGAATTCAATTTCAACCATCCTAGATCGCGTTTCAGAGGCTAAATTTAATGCTTTAATTCAAGCATGTAGTCAAGTTTCAATTTACATTTTTAGATCCATTGTCAATTTCGATGTTGAGAGATATGAAGAATTTGTAACAAATGTTATAAATGTTTATCAAGCTCATTTACTGAAGTGGTCAATGAATAAAAATGATAAAACAACCCCAAGTTTCTTCATTGATTTGATTAATTGGTTGAATTCTAAGAGATCGACAGTTAAAAAAGGCTAGTTTATGTATATATTAAGATAGTATAAAATAATTTTCTAACAAATTAATAATATTAATGTAGTTGAAATATAAACACGGTTGAAAATAATAATAATGATATAAATAATAATATAAGAGGTAGTCATAGTAAGAATAAAAAAATATTGTACAATTTTGAGTTTAATATACTGTGATTGATGTAATTAAATAACACTAGGTTATTACTCCTTCGTTTTGAACTTTGCATTTTTATACAGGTTATCTCTACGAGAATCAACTCTGTTTAAAAAATCTTGCTTTTCCAAATAACCATTTTTGTTCTTGTATTTTAGTTCATCATTAATTTTATTTTTGTCAACATAAGTTGCCCAATCAAGTCTTGACTTTTCTAATGTGGACAGTTTTGTCTTTGAAGAATTTGAAATAACTGCGTCCAATAAACTTGCTCTTTTTCTCTTTCTTCTGAGGTTTGAGTTTGATGAGGAGGAAGGAGTTGGTAATGAAGTAGATTGTGAAGTTAATAAAGATGATGTGGCCAATACTGGTATTCCTGTCTTTGGTTGATTAATAGTTGTTGAATTCAGGTGAGCCTTTGCTTCTTGTGAGTTGATGTCTACCAACTTTTCCTCAACGACTGTTTTACCGGCAAATTCATAAGATCTTGTAATTTTAATCTTCTGATCGCTTATGGTAGAGAGCTGGGTATTGTTTTCAGTTGTTGTTGAAATAGATGTAGTTTTGGGTTTAGGTTTCAAGGATGAGCCATTTAGTTCTGCCCAGATTGAATTTATATCAGTCTTGGAAGTATTTGAAGAGTTGACAACAGGTTTATTCAGTTTTTCTAGTTTTCCTTTTACATTTTCAAGCTGTCTTTGGGTTCTAGTTTTAATTAAACCACCTTCACTTGACTCAATTTTACTATACTTAGCAATTTCTTTCTTATCTTCATCATCTATATATTCATCATCATCTTCTGCCACATTCTTACTAATATCATCTTTAGCGACATTCTCTAAATCCTTGGAGCCATCTAAAACATAGTCATCATCCTCATCTTCATTATATTCGTCATCCTGTGATTCGTTGGAACCATCCGTAGAAGGTGAAGTTGAGACAGCAATATCTCGAGACCCTGAAGCGTCTTGGTTCTGAGACTTTTCATGCTGATTCTTTGCCACTATTGCTTCCAAATGTATGGTTTCTTCGTGTGTTTGGTCATCTGTGTGTCCATTTGTGGCAGCAATCATAGGTGAGTTGTGATGCAGCGGAAATGGTACAAATTTGCCTCTCAAGAAAAGACACGCAACGCGAGAGAAAATAGATGAAAAAAAGAAGACGAGAAATGAGAAATAAGAAATCAGAAATGAGACAAACGAATCGCAACAGAGCCATTCCCTTTCGCGGCGACCTCCACGGCACTCAAGAGACAAGAATGTCACTTGAAATGCTCAGCAATTGCTGAACTGCCTTCTGATGTATCAAAAACTGCTTGTTACTTAAGAACCTCACACTCAATCAAAGCTTCCAATGCTCAAGAGAAAGAACGAAGAAAATGAAGAGTCCAAGGACACCAACCAGCACATCAAAAGAGTAGCTCTTGACGCAGAAGCTGTTGAAAGAAAAGACATGGAAGAAGATAAACAAAAGACTTCAGTTTCGTTGTCTGCTAATGATAATTTTCCAGATAATGCTCAGTTAGCTACCGATCAATATGAGGATGGGGAACAATCACTTCATACCGAAAACGTCAATAATCCGGATAAATCAATTACTAATTCAGCTCAACCTCCAAGTTCAGTTCCTTCAAAAGAAGATTTTGTTCCAAAACAAACAAACGATGGGCCAATTTCATCTCATAAAATCCAAGATAATGATCCAACATACGTGCATTTTCGTATGTTAGCTTCCATTTCTGATACTGCTAATATTGTCGGTAAAGGTGGTGAAGCTATTAATAAAATCAAAGATCAATCAAATGCAAGAGTTAATGTAAGTGAAAACTTGAAAGGTATTCCAGAACGTATAATCAGTGTGCGTGGCTCAGCAGAATATGTCGCAAAAGCATTTGGTTTAATAATTAGAACTATTAATAATGAACCATTTGATCAATCTTCTAATATTGAATCGAAATCTTATAACTTAAAATTATTATTCCCGCATTCGATTATGGGTTATATAATTGGTAAAAAAGGTTCCAGGTTTAGAGAAATTGAAGAGAATTCTGCTGCTGCTTTGAAAGCAAATGATCAAATATTACCTGCTTCAACTGATAGGGTTTTAAACATTACTGGTGTTGCAGATGCTATTCATATTGCAACTTATTACGTTGCTCAAACTGTAATTGAACATAAACAACAAATTTCAAAAGCCGTTTATTATAATCCTGCTAATTATAGTCAACCTTCATTGCCTGCTTTATCATTAAATCAAAATAATAGCAACAATATCAACAATAACAAACAGAATCAATTTTCCAACTTTAACAGTCAACAAAATATGATGGGCATGCCAAATCAAATGATGACCAATATGTATGATCCAAATCAAATGAAAATGCAAATGGGATTCAATCCAATGATGTCGAATGGTATGATTAGTAATGGTAACAATATTTTAGCAAATAATGTTTCTGCCGCCTCAAATACAAAACCAGGTGAAACAATTACTGGCCCAGACGGCAAGATCAACCAAGATCTATTTGTTCCGCAAAAACATATTGGTTTAGTTATTGGTCGTGGTGGTAAAAATTTGAAAGATATCAGACAAAATACCGGTTGTTATGTAAAAGTTAATGATGAAGTTCCGGGTGCACTTGATAGAAAATTAACACTTATCGGTAATGTCTATGGAATTCAAAATGCAATTATTTTAATCAATAATAAAATTGAAAATGAAAAACAAAGACAACAAAGAGATGAGAATCTCAATTAATGACAATAAAATAATGAATGAATAAACAATAAAATACATTTCAAGTCCAATTAGTTTTTATTATGTTATGTTACTTGATTTTTTTTTTAATTTTTATTTGTTCACCTGTGTTTTTATTATGGTTTTTTACTTCTTTAAAATCCTTTTTAGAGTTCTTTCTATCTTAATCTACTTTTCCTTTCTTTTCTTCCTGCTTTTAGCTTATTTGCTTTTCTACTTTTTTTTTCTTCATGCTTTCTTTCCTATATTCCACTACATTCACTGTATTTTTAGCTTTAGAGGTGTTATTCCTTCATATCTCATTTATTAGAGGTTATTTTATTCAGTTATCTTCCATGAGTTTACTGGGGTCCTTGCCTTTATTTGTTTCTTTCTCTAATGATACATATTACTAAAGATGTATTTTTTAGAGATGTATTTACATTATCATGCCTTCAGATTGTGGTATTTCATTAACAGTATTGAGTAATCGTTGTCCAGTTAATCTATAAAGAACGTAACTATAAACAAAAATTTGGAGTTCATAAATGAGGAACACCACAGCTGGTCAATAACATATTTACAACACTGAACAAACCTTCACCTAAAACTAACCCACTACTAAAAATAATCAAACTAACTTTACCATTATCTTTATTGCTACTATTTAACCTGTTCATCCAATAGTAACTTGTTAAGCCACCTAGAAATCTGGCCAATGTAAATGATGGAGTGTTATAAAGCCCAATTCCGACCGCAACTCCACTCGGAATAAATCTAGTATATTTATAACACTTATCACCTTCTTTGGTTGTACCTCTAATAAATGATAAAATTAAAAACAGAAATCCGAAAAATACAACAAATGTACCAACTTTTTCCGGTAATTGATGACCATTAACTAATCTTGCGCAATCAATCCAAATAACAGCTGTAGGAATCTTAAATAATGGTCCAGGAATCTCATAGATTTTATTATACCATTTATACATTGGAGCTGCAATCAAAATCCCCCAAATACTACCCAAAATCTGTCCAATAAATTGATCTTTTGCTGATGCTTGTAATAAATAACCAGTTTTCAAATCTTGCATTAAGTCACCTGCTTGTTGTGCAGTTGCTTCAGACAACGCACCAACAATTAAATTAATCAAGACGGATCCGGGTCTTGTTGCTGGAATAACCAATGCAGTTAACAATTGTGACAGTTTCCCAATACCTGAAACAGGATTTAAATCAGTTTCTCCTAATGATTTTACTCCAATAAGTGATAGAACTAATGAAACAGGGATTGTTATTATTAAAACCCATGATGGCACAATAGTTCCAAATATAATCCGCATTGAAATAATTAGTAAAGGGCAACATAGCATCAAACCAACTGATGATATTATTAAACTTACTGGCTCTTCATCGTCATCACCATCATCATCATCAATTTGTTCTTCTTGTACTACTTTTCTAGGATCATTATGGAAAAACGTAATTTCACTATTATTTAAATTACTGTTATTATTGGTAGCATTATTGTTGTTGATACTTGAATATGAATCAGTAGATTGTGACCTAATCGATTGATGCTCATTCTGTATATTTTCAGTTGCTATATTGTTAATTAAATGTGATGATTCATTCTCTGCATCACTAGGATACTTTGAAACTAATGTGATAGTTCCCCTTGAATATAAAATTGAAATCAATGATTTATAAACCATCAAACCTAAAGAAACAATCGAATCAGCAATCATAATTGATAAACTTATCCACATAATCCAACCTTCGGAACCGTCTTTCCAATTACCAGTCTCACCAGGAGCCCAGCCTTTGAGTTTTGCAATTGGTGATAAAATACACCATCCTAAAACCATACCTGCTAACATACCACAAGTTGTCTCAAATCCCATTATTATACCCTGACCCATATATGCTGGCGATGGTGTGAAATTTAATAAATATTCTTTCGACAAATAATTACCAAATATTGGAATAGTTCTTATCTGTGGGATAAAATATGATGTTAATGTATAAATTGACGATATTAGAGCTGTAAACAGTAACATTACTATATCTCTTGAATATGATTCTTTTTCTGGTACAGGTAATAAATATTCACTGATTGAATGATGTGTTGACAATTCATTGATTTCAAATTGTTGTTCAACTTGTTGATCTATTTCACGTTGTTCCTCGGTTGTTAATACTAGCTCGTTCATATTTGTTGCAGAAATTGTTTCATTTGAAATATTTAAATCAAGAGATTGTCCGTTTTTCTTGTTAGATTTTGAAGATGTTAGTTCAATCAATGGGAATTTATGAAAAACACTAATTAAAGTTGCAGTTGCACTACCACTGGGAAATTTTAACTTTTGTCTAATAACAAATTCTTCTCTTAAAGGTATTGCAAAGAAAACACCAAAAAATGCTAATCCAGTGCTCCAAATTATTAAATTCCACCAAGGTTTAAAGGGTTCAAAAACAATATTAATCTCTTTGTTTATTATACCAGCTTCTTCGGGGGTAAGTAATTTTTCAATTGCGGGTATGATCCCAATAAATCCATAAGCTAAAGGGCCGGTTGCGACAGCAACGGCAACACTTTGTACAAAAACATTTTCTTGTGGTGTAAATGGTGATTTTAATGGAAAATATAAGTTGAATACTCTAAACATTGAATATGCAAGTAGAGCGGCTGGTAAGGACATCATTGAAACCCATCCTGTTTGTAGACCAAATTGAAAATTGGATAGTAAAATTAAAGTCCCTATAGCTAGACCAACAACAGTTCCTCGGGATGTAACCTGTGGTTGTTGTTTAACTTTCATGTTCTTTAAATTTTAGTTTTGGTATTTAATATGTAGCTGACTATTAATTATTATCTAGGATTTATGATAATAATGTTCTCAATGAAGATAATGTTTTCTAATTTTTCAAGATCTTGTGGGGTAAATTTTGTATAAAATCCTTTGGGGAATGTACTCTAGTAACTGATTTATGTATTATTTGTAAAAAAAAGAACAAGAATTAGTAATCGGAGATAGTCTTGAAATTGAAAAAAAAACCTAACATGATTTGGCGCCAATTTTTCCCAGATTGGGAAGTGAAATGTTGTTACTGTTCTCAGATAGTTTCAATTTTACATTTTCCATTTCCAGTATTCATGCATTTTTCACCTTATTATTTAATTTAATTTTATAATACAATAAAACTATACAAAGAAATAATCCAACTAACTAAAAAGTATGTATTTAAGAATATCTCCAAGTGTCATTATACCTAAAAGTTTGCCTTCATCATCAAGAACAAACAATCTATGTAATCTACTTTTTCTTATCGTTTCAAGAACTACAAATAAGGAATCTGCTAATGTACAAGTGTAAACACCTTCAAAATCATCTGTACGTTTTAATAGAGCTTCACCAACAGATAGCAAAGGATCTGCGTAAACACCACCTTTTATTAATGCAAGTAAATCAACTGCTTCATAAACATTAATCAATTTATTATCATCATCTAAAATGGGCACCGAACTAATTTGGTGTTCAATTAATAAATTTATCACTTCGCCAATTGATGTATTTAATCTTGCGTGACATAAATTAGTAGTTGTACCAATATTTAATTCTTTTAGTGGCTGTAAAAGAAATCTTGTTTCACGACAATTCATACTGACAAATTTTAAAATACGATACTGAGTAAGAACCGAGACAACAATTTCTCTTTGAGTTTCTTCATCTCTATCAATCAATGGTATTCTTCTTGCAGATGATTTGATCATTTCAACACAAGCATCATAAAGGGATCGAAATGGATGAATTGAACAAGTATCTAAAGCAGAAGAGCCCGACATGGCGCCAATATCAGCCAAACCATCTAAGGTTAAACTTTCAGACAAATTAACACTCTGATCGGGATTATTAGCAGCATAATGAACAATGTTAAGAAAATCTGTGGCCGTTAAAAGACCTGCAAACTTCGATATTTTAGAGTTCCAAAGCGGAGCAGAAACAATTGAATTTTGTAAAAGAACGTTTAAAGCACGTTTAACCAATAATGAAGTGTCAAAAACAATCAAACGATAAGAAACTGGCAAAACGTCAAATGAAGTTTTAGATTTAAGGAAATCACGAATGATATTAAGGGCTGCTCTTTGGTCAGCAGCCAGTGGGCCGGGCTGGTGGGCCTGCAAAGCCATTGATTCTGCGCCTGTGGTGGTGGTCATTGTATCTATGTGTAGGCGTTGGACTTATGTGATGTAGAGAAAGGGGTGCTATTGACACAAAACCATCAAGCACACAGAAAGTATGGTGACAGTTCAACTCCACTATCGACATTGTTCAAATCGCAGCTGAGAGCCTTTCATAACACTTGAAATTTAAAGAAATTGGAGAAATTGGAGAACCTGTCCAAGAAAAGAGAAAAATGTACAAAATGCGAAAATGGAAAATCCAGGAAAATGAAAAAATAAACTAAAATAAAAATTTTCATAAATATTGTATCGGATGTTCATACACTGTTCCAGTCTGATTTATTATACCCACAACACAGCTGCAGAGTTCTCTTGCATCGTCCCAGTGTAGCAGAAGCGTTTTGATCTTTGGTGTTGCTAGTGTTCCCACCTTTTTTTTGTGCTGACTATAGACCAATACTCATCCCTTTTGCACCTCTAACATTTTTATTTCATCTTATTTAGAAAAAATATGATGACTATATTGCCTACGATAAATCCCCAAAAGCGGTCTATTGACACTGTATCTTCGAACAGCAACGAATCTCAACATGCATTGACAAAGAGAGTGAAAAAAGTTTCTCATAATAATGATAAGAATAATATTATTATTAATAATAATGATACGGATAAACTTAGTAGTTCTATCAATACTGATAAAAGTGGATCTTTTACGTCTAAAATGATATTGCAATTGGCCAAGTCTGCTATTTTGTCACTGAATGAACAAAACCAATATTCAGATTCAAATGGTTATGATGACTCCCCAATTGATTCTTTGATCCACAGTATTACATTGCCACACTCTAATCCACGGTCAATAAATTCAGAAAATTTATCTTTGATAATATCTCAACTTACTGGTGAAATTGCAAGATTCGATTCTTCAAAGGCACTACCTCTTATACACGCAATTTTAAAAGTAGATTGGATTCATCATTCCTCAAATTTACAAACATTTTCACAGAATTATGCCACTTTTCTTACAGTCTTGGTGTCAACTATGCCATCATGGTGGAAAGATGTTGCTTCAAAGATAATACATGATTTTACAAAATCTGACCCATCTCAATTAAACTCACATCATGAAACTCTGAAAAAATTAATTGCATTGGCTCCAACATCTTCAAACTCCTTACCAAATTTATTGAAATCTGAATTTCCAAACAAAAATGCTTCAAAGAATGAAATTTTAAACTATGTTATGAATATGCTGAAACTTACTGAATATTACGATGTCTTGATAAATTACGTATGGACGTTGATATTTGAAAATTTTATCAAATTAGATGTTGATTTCCAAAATCAAATTGATGAAATAGATGATGATGATTTATCAGAAGCTTTAGGTTTAGATGAGTCAGAAAATGAAAGCGATGAAGAAGATGATGACGAAGACGATGATGATGATGATGATGATGATGAACAAGATGATGAGGAGGAGGAGGAGGAGGAGGATGAAATAGACGACGATACTGAAATGAGAAGTTGTTCAGAAAACGATAATAGTGAAGATGGTAACGACGATAATGAAAACAATGATGATACTAATAATCTAAAAACTGTAGATGATGTATCCTTTAACGCTGGTAATGACAGTGATGATGATACTACTCAAAATAATCAGAAAAATAAAATCATAAAGCAGGTTAAATTTGCCAAAAATACAAAAAATGATAATGAGGTGGATGAAACTGGCTCTAAAAATCATGGTAACTATGCTGATGATGATGATGATGATGATGATGAATTTGATGAGGAAATGTTAGATTCCGAAGCAGGATATACAATTGAACTTGAATCATTATCTGATTTATCCATTAAAATTGACAATCTCCTTTCATCGATTTTAGAATATTTGAAACCAAACCTAACACTGGAATCTTTAGAAGATGGCCAAGGTATCCCAATTTTCAATGCATTAATTAACGTTTTCCGCACAATTATTCTACCAACTCATGGTACAAAAGCTACACAGTATATTATATTCTACGCATCTCAGCAAGAACCTAAATTGGTTGAAGCGTATCTAGTTGCACTATTTGAAACCATTTTTCTTGTTGATAAAAAGAGGGGCGAAACATTAGAAAATGCAATTGCTTCTTCATTGAAAAACAATTCTACAAATATTGGTAATTTAAATAATAGAATTACAGGTATCCAATATCTAGCAAGTTTTGTTGCTCGTGGTAAGAATTTATTGGATGTTCAAATTGCATCTGTTGTCTCATTTTTAGTTGATTATTGTAATGCATATATGGAAGAACACGAAGATGATAATGATGAAGAAGAATTAAGTAGCCATCGTGGGAATCATTCTTTTCCTTCGTGTCGTAATAATAATAGCAGTACAAATACCAAAAGAGAATTTAATCCAACAAAACATTCATTATTCTATAGTTTGGTACAAGCATTAATGTACATTGTTTGCTTTAGGAAAAACTCTTTGAGGCATTCTGATGACCAAATGAATAAATCAACTGATAATTCAAACACTAGTACAGCTAAAACTGGTTGGGTTGCTTCTTTAGATAAATTCTTTACAAGAGTTATCATTTCGAAATATGACCCTCTAAGATGGTGTAATGAAACTGTTGTCTTGATTTTCTCACGTGTTGCACAATCTGAAGGTATTTGTTATACATGGAGTGTTATTGAAAGAATAAGAAGAGAGAGAGTTGGTAGAGTGAATACTGATAGAAAGGATAACCAAACTAGCAATTTACCAGTTTCATCTTCATCTTCTACTTCGGTTTCAACAAATGATTCCAATGTATCCGTTGGCACACAATCTTCAATGCGTGCTACTCAAGAATTCCTTGATTTAATTGCAGTTTTCCCATTTGATCCACTATTATTGAAAAAATCAAAACAAATCGTTGGCACCGCATATATTGAGTGGGATAACGGTGACGATGACGATGATGATGAAAATGACAATAATATCATCTGATAAAACAAAAACAAAAAAACTTTAGCGAGTTATTTACTAGTTACTACCTTAGCATAAATTTATACCTTAAATAGATCTTCTTTAATACACATATAAGCTTAATCGGATATAAAACTAAATAATTACCCTTCTTAGACCCCTTATGGTCCACTCATTTTTAGTATCACTCCATGAACAACCTAGTAATTTTCTATTTGTAACTGGACATCTTCCGCCTTCTTCTTTTGATTGATCTCTTAAATATTCATGTATACATTTGAAACAAAAGACATAACCAGTTTCGATAACTGCATGATTATGAATTGTATTTCCACAAATTCTACATAATGAATTATCTTCAGATGACGTAATAACTTTTAATCTAATTTCATCATCATTTAATGCATCTATTGGTATCACGGATGGTACAATCGGAGTTTTAAAAACAGATTTTTCATCTTTGCTTTTATTTCGTGCATTTCTATCAGAATAATACCATTCTAAGAATTTCAACAAAAAAATAGAAACGGGTAATATGGTATCAGTTGTTGTCCAAGCTATTTTGCGTAGTGGTTGAGAGATTGATTGAACTTGTGACATAATTGTTGATGACAAGGTTGGTGGTACATTTGAATTTAGTAAAAAATCTGATTTCGGTTTTGGTTTTGGATTAAGTAAATTTTCCATTCTTTGATGATCTGCTGATGTGATGCGTGAATATGATATCTTTGATAATAATTGAATTATAGAGATTGATGATGTTTTGTCGGATAAATAGAGAATATGAAGTAGTAGTGTAATCATTTTTAACATAAGTTTGATAATTGGATAATATTTAAAAAAGGAAAACTTCAGTAGTTTCTTGAATTTAGTGAAGAGTATGAAAAGCTCAAAAGATATTGTTTTTTTTTCATCTGGTGACTTTTCATTGATTGATTCAGTTTGTATAGTGTTTAGTAAATATAGAGGGAGCAATTTTTCATGATATTGTTGTAACTTAGTTGCAATATACGGAATACCAACAGTATCCAAAAGCGAAAAAAAAATTTGGAGTTTAGATAATCTCTTCAACTGGTTAAATTTTAGTGACTCTTCATTAGATGATGATGAGATCAATATTTTCGAATTTATACGCTTGATACCGTAAAACTTCTCTATAAATGTTGAGTTCCATGATTGTAAATATTTATATTCAATGAGACCACGTATCAAAGTATTCAATTCATCAAAACTGTTTGAAATGCGAATCAACAACCGTGGGTATCTATGGGTGTAATGGGCAAGCAAGAATTGTATTGATGGTGTTAAGAGAGAATCAACTTGTGCGCATGATGCAACTTCAAAAATAGTTGGTT
The DNA here is from genome assembly GCA_030570315.1 of Pichia sp. NRRL Y-12827. Lineage (NCBI taxonomy): Eukaryota > Fungi > Ascomycota > Pichiomycetes > Pichiales > Pichiaceae > Pichia > Pichia sp. NRRL Y-12827. The sequence continues at coordinate 280,603 of JAJLVN010000002.1, forward strand.
TTTGTATATTCAATTGACTTGAATCCAAGGAAGAATAAAAGTCCATAATTCAATTATCATTTAATCACTACCTGTAAGAGCTACCATAAAAAAACACTGAAGATATAAGCATAAATCGTTATCGATCATCGATTTGGAACCAAAAAAATTTTATGAGCGAGTTATGACAAAATCTTTGTTGTGCCTAGATTTCAATCAGGGGACATGGTTTCTTATATCATCAGCTTATTAAATAAATCAGATTACATACAGAAGATGCTAGAAATTTAGTTTCAAATTAATTGGTATATGATAAGCATTTCTAAGGGAAATGTTTCTTATGATTTCAAAGTATCCAGTTCTCTTAGAATTTACCATCGAGTAATTGAAGAAAAAAATTAAAACAAATGAGAACTCAAAAAAATAACAAAAACCCACAAATCTCAAAAAACGATAATTTTAGTAAATTGAATGTTATATATTCAATTAATAAATACATATCAATATAACTATACTAAACTAAACATCTATATCACATTTCAAAACGCACTACTTGCGTTTAGCACACTTAAAATGGATTGAAGAGAGATTTCTTCTAGAAAAAACGTGACACCTATTTTCAAATTTTTGCCAACGCGGCAACATGAAAAATAAAAAAGTATAAAATCAGTTATGCATCAGGAACATATCAATTTCATCATTTTATACCTGAGTTTTATTAAATAATTCCCTGAAAGATAATAAGAAATTCTTTAATAATAGAAAATGGCTTCAAAACAAGAAATCGCATCTCTCATTGTAGATTTCCTTTCAGATGAACTGAAGACGGGTAACATTCCAGATGATAACAAAGATTCCATTGATTTTGCCATCGAAAGCATAACTGATGTTTTTGAAGTTGACTCAGCAAATTTTGACTCAATCAAGGCTAAATTTGGTAACAAATCATTATCTGATTTAATTTCTGCAGCTCAAATTAGTCAACCCGCAGCAGCACCAGCTTCATCCGAATCAGTTCCAGTTCATATTGATCAATCTGATGAGCAAACAAAAGAAAAAGCAGAGGCTCTTAAACTTGAAGGTAACAGAGCTATGGCTGCAAAGGACTTTGAAAATGCCATTGCTAAATATACTAGTGCAATTGAATTAATTCCAACTAATGCAGTTTATTTATCAAACAGAGCTGCTGCATATTCCTCTCTTCGTAAGCATGATCTTGCACTTGAAGATGCCAAGAAGGCAACTGAAGTTGAACCAACTTACGCTAAAGGCTGGTCAAGACTAGGCCTTGCTAATTATGCTCTTGGTAAACCAGAAGAATCATTAAAAGCTTATGAAAAGGGCTTAGAAGTTGAAGGTTCAACCCCTACTGATGCAATGAAGAGAGGTTACGAAACTGCTAAGAAGAAGGTCAGCGAAAATTTAATGAGCTCTTTAAACACCAACGGTGATTCTGAATTAGCAAATCCAATTGCTGCTGACACTAGCTCTAATACTTCAGAAGGTGCAGGTGCAGGTGCAGGTGCAGGTGCAGGCGGCATTCCAGATCTTTCTGCGTTTGCAAATATGATGGGTGGTGCTGGAAATGGTGGTGGATTAGGTGGTTTAGCCGGTCTTATGAACAACCCACAGATTATGCAAGCTGCAGCCGAAATGATGAAAGATCCAAATGCTTTAAATAATTTAATGAACAACCCACAAGTTAAACAAATGGCCAACTCAATGGGTTTAAATTCAGATAGTCTTGACGGTATTGCAAATAATCCAATGTTACAGAATATGGCAAAGAATTTTATGGGTGGTAACAACAATGGAAGCACTCAATAAACCTGAGTTTCACATCCGAAGGTTTTTACATTTTGTAACTTTTTAATTAGTATTTTTAAAACATTGCTTTTATTTCACGAACTTATATCTTTTATTATATAAATGTTAAAATATTACACCAATCAGTTAATTTCTTTATTTAAACTAGATGCTTTCATTTTATGCTCCCTTAAACTCAATTCCCACATGGTAGCCTCCCTTTTTAGTTCCGCCATTTTACCCAATGCATAGTGTTGAAATGCATTTTTAAAAAGATCAATTCTAAATTGATAAAACTTACTTACCAACATTGCCAAATTCTCATAACTTTTCCGTAATTCAATGTCTAGATCGATAAGTTCAGTTCTGTACTTGAAAAATGTTTCCAGCAATCTTTTTATATATGAAACTTTACGTTTTTCCGTAAACCACGACTCAAGAACAATACTATTTAGGTTCACTAATCCTTCCCTCTGTTTAGATTCTCCTTTAATTAAAAAATCATTTTCATCAGTACCTAGTAAATCATAGCTTCCCTTGAAAACTGTTTTTATAATATCTATCCTGAGCCCTTCAATATATTCATCTTCTACAACCTCACTTGTCAGGAGATCAATTTGTTTGAAAACTACTGATAATATAGCTTTCCTACTAGAATTTGGTAAATTATCCGAAACGCCGTTTGGTGACAGTGAACCATCAACACCGCTACCTCCAATTCTATCAAGTTCACCCCTAATCGTTTTCAGATCACCAACAACTTTTTTCCATCTTCTTATTTTTGTTGTACGCATTTCATCTGATACTTTAACTAATTCTTGAACACTGGCATATAATAATCTTGTTTTATCCAAAAATATATCACTTGAATCCTCAACACGATATTCTCTCAATTTTAAAGCTGGAGCAACAATCCATGGCATATCAGTACGCAACCTATCTAAATCCTTTGCTTCAACATCACTTAATGTGAATTTTCTATAAAACTGTCCATAAAGCTTACCAAATAATTGCAGTTCTGTCACTGTATATTCTAAAAATGCTTCATATGCTATAATATCTTCATTTTTCATAATCATTCTTTTAAAGTTAAACTTATTTAATAAAATTGATTTTTTATGTGCAAAATTCTTTGCATATATATTTTTAATTGCTTCTCTTTCATCTAAAATTTGAGCATCTAAAACATCTGGGACCTGTGGTACTAATAAATAATTTTGAAGAGTTTCTGTGTTTTCCAATGTCCCATTTTTGTAAAGTGCTTGAATGAGCAAGTTTAAATTATTTATTAGGGAATTAATTTTCAATTTATTGGATGATGCAATATTACCTCTCATAGTGACTGATGTATGTTTAGGAAACCAAATATCAGGTTTGTAAAAATCAAATGGAATGCAAGGATTCTCTTTTTTTAATAACTTAAAAGCTTTAATGACACTTGAAAACGGCACCAAAATGATATCACTCTGGCCCTTATTGTTGACAACTCTAAAATAGCAACATAATCCATGATCAGGTTCAAATCTTGCTCTAACACACGCAATATCTAAGCTTTCACCATACTGTGTGGCAATAAATTGAACTTCCAATAATTTTGCAATTTCCCTATTTACAGAAACACCCCACCTTTCCAATTTGACATAATCCAATGCACTCATAAACATAACAGGATCAACAATACCCAAGTAAACTCTTGGATCCTTAATCAATACTTTGACGTTATCAATTCTATTGTATCGAACAGCCGATGAAACAGCACTCTGATTTGCATCATTCAAATAGTTCATTTCCAAGCCTTCAAATGTTTTTAAAAATAATTCCAAAGTGGCTGAATCTCGTATAATGTGCATTAACGTATTATGTTTATTGTCTAAATGTTCTCTATGACTGAATACTCTATTATGTTCAATATACCATTGCTTAACAATGGGCAATGTCAGATTCATCATTTCATCGTAGTGTGGGTGATCGTAACATCTAATATACACCATCAACGGTGTGTTTCCAAAGGAATCCTTTTTTGTCCAATCAACATAACTACCAAAATCAGAAATCAATAAATGTGAATTGTAAAGAAAATGTCCAACACTTCTTTTATTGTTATCTTCATTGTTAATAAAGCTTTCAATTTCATCAGGATTTGCTTGAAGTATAATCTCAGCAATTGATGTAGCAGATGAATGTTTTAAACTTAATGCAACTGCTAAAAGATTCGATCCATTTATGTTTTTATCTTCGAGTATGTCATCTAAGGTAAAAATATATTCAAACTGTAAAAGTACGCTAATCAATTGTTCATTATTTTGCTGCAATGCAAACATCAAACACGATTCACCATTTAATGACTTACTTTTAACAAAACTTTCAAAAGAAATAATAGTGTTTGGCTTATTAAGAGGCTCCAATAATGCTTCAATTTGTTGAAATATCCTCTCATCATCATCTTTATTACCAGTATTAAGAGAATCACTTGAAACTGCACCAATAAGTCTCCATAATATTTCGTTTTGTAATGATTTTGAAACTAAAAATTGTACTTTGTTAGTATCATGAAAATATTTGATTGCAATTTCTAAAGATGAAATAGCATACCCCACAATTCCGGCCTCTATCCTCATGTTAGAATATGAATTTTGCTTGATGTATTTGAGATGGTTATTTAAATTTGGTATTTTTGCTAAGCAAATAACAAAAATTAATAAAATAATTAAAGTGTCTGCATCAATTGAACTATTTGAGGATAATGTTTCAACAGTTTCAACGATAATTCTACATTTTTCTGATGCTGTAGTTGCATTATTTAAATTTTTTAATTCTTTTATAGCGTCTATAGTTTTTTCAATGTATTGTGATAGTAAGGTTGAATTAGTTAGAATTTTATTTGGCAATCCAATTTCTGTTATACTTAACCATTTAAGTTTCTCATATGCAATTATCATATTTTCATCATCTTGATTGGGGGATAGCTTGACGAATTTTGCCCAAAAGCGATCATAGGCGTTTGATTCCAAGTGATTATAAACAGATTCACGTATCTCATTCTCACTATAAACAGCTGTGATTGATTTAAATGTATTTGTATCAACCGTGTTAAATATTGCCGAGCCTCTTTTTATTATTACATTAAACGCTTTATCTAACTCTTCTAGACTTTTGCATCTCTTGAATTTACAATCACTAAATAGTAATTCAAACTTTTTTTGTATATCTTTCAACCCAGAGTATTTATTAATCATGTCATTGAACTGTATGATTTTAATCGGCTCATTACCATTCTCTATTTTTAGATCGCTTTCTTCAATTGATGTTCTAATTTGAATTTCAGTGTCCATTAAATTATCTATTGTCCCAATAAACGTGAAGTTACTAAATAAACAATCACTAATATAAATAAGATGAAAACATGTTCCGAATGGTATATATTTTGCAAAGCCTCTCATTAATTCTTGTCTTATAATGGAAACTTGCACTGGATGTTTGAAGTTCTTCAAAGTACTTATCAAATCACCTTTAATTGTGACCACACTTTTATTCAATGTGGTAAACTCTTTATGCGTTCGTATTCTTGGCTCTTTTGTAACATCTAATCTAACGATGTGGGAAAGTATAAAATCAAGATCTTTACATCTTTCAGCGTATGGTTTATTCGTATTATTATCAATATGTGTCATTAAAAACATTGTAGAAGGAACTAACACAGCATACTCATCTGGAGTTTCACACAGTCGAATAATGACTTCTTTCAATGGTCCTGCGTTTTTGAAATCCTGATGATTGAAAATGTAGTTTAGGAATGGATTGGATAACCAGGCACATATCTTTTTTGCAATAGCTGGTGAGTTTCCCACTGTCTCTTCAATATTATTGGCATTTCCAGTATCTACCATCTTTATGACAAGTTATATACCAGATGGTGAAAATTTCCAGTGACAAACATAGGAAGCTGAAATTTTTTCACTCGATTAGGCCCTATCCGAGTTGATTCATGTTGAGTCCTGTACATTTTTTTAGCAAATTATTCGGCGAGCCGGTTTAAGCCTTCAAAGGCAAAATCACAATTCGTGGGGAAAATTGCACTTCCCACGAAAAAGAAAAAATTCTTGAAAGGCCCAGTAAAATCCCTGGAAGTAACTCTCAGCATGAATTTCAATAAAATTTTTTCAATTAATGTATAACCTAATCATTAATTTTTTAATATCGGTGGAAAATAAAGGTATACGATAATTATGGGTAAGGGTAAGAACAAGGAAAGAGACGAACCAAGACGTAGTAATAAGACGTCAAACGGTCATCATAATCGTGGTAACCACGGAAAAGGAAGACAAGAAACTAAGTATTCATCAGTTTTGAGGCAAGTCAAGTTTCCAACAAAACTTGCAATGTGGGATTTTGATCATTGTGACCCAAAAAGATGTAGTGGTAAAAAACTAGAAAGACTGGGTCTTATCAAGAGCTTGAGAATTGGACAAAAATTTCAAGGTATCATTGTTACCCCTAATGGTAAAGGGGTTGTTTGTCCCAATGATAAAGAAATCGTGGAACAATTTGGAGTAGCAGTCGTGGAATGTTCCTGGGCAAGATTAGAAGAAGTGCCATTCGGTAAAATTGGAGGTAAATATGAAAGATTATTGCCATACTTTGTTGCAGCAAATCCTGTTAATTATGGCCGTCCAATGAAATTGAATTGTGTTGAAGCAGTTGCTGCATGCTTAGCAATTGTCGGCCATCAAGATTGGGCGTTAGAGTTACTTCAAAACTTTTCATGGGGTCCTGTTTTTCTAGAAATTAACAAAGAATTACTAGAAATGTATAGCGAATGTACGGATTCTGAAAGTGTTTTAAATGCAGAGAAGGCATTCTTAGAAATGATTGATAAAGAAAGAGAAGAAAAGAAAAAATTAAAAAAAGAAGTTGATGTATGGGAAATGGGCAACCCAAATATAAAGAGTAATCCAAAATTAGACAGTGATGAAGACAGTGAAGAGTATGACGAGGACGAGCTCGACTCTGACGCTGAAGAGTTTGGTTCTGGCAAGAAAAATATTCTTATCATTGATATTCCAGGGCCCGAGGATGCCTTTGAATATGAAGTTGAAGAAGAAGAAGAAGAAGAAGAAAAAGAAGAAAAAGAAGAAAAAGAAGAAGAAGAAGAAGAAGAAGAAGAAGAAGAAGTATAAGTAATTCATTCATCGATCAATGCGTTAACTTCAAAAGTGTACATTACTTAAACTATATAGAATGACAAAGTAAAACCTTAAATTAATAGAAATAGTTAATAAATCACCAAGTTTCTTGTATGTATCTTCTTTCCTTTTCTAATTTTAGCATTTCAGCAGATGATCTTTTATCATCCCAACCGTTAGATTCCTTCAAGATTTCTTGAATTGTTATTCTAACCTGTGTTGGCATTTTACCTGAACTACCGCATAAATACAGCCCACCTCCATTATTTAAAATTTGGGCAACCTGATCTTTATTTTTCCAAATTGTTTCCTGAACATATCCTCCACCTTGACGTGAAAAGCTATTTATGACTTTCAAACCTTTCATTTTTGGCCATTCATCCCCATACAAGTAATCTTTTTCTTTATATCTATGACCTGTGAATAATAAGTATTTAAAACCATCACCATGTTTGGTTTCTTCATCATTATATTGAATGATTGCTCTGACCGGTGCAATACCAGTACCCGGACCAACCAAAATCATATCCGACTTTGGTACTTTAAGACTGTTTGAATTTACGGATATTATGATTCTATCTGAAACGTTTAAAGTTTTCAGCCAGTTTGTGCATAAACCCTTCCTCAAACGACGTATAATAGTACTATACTCAACAACTGCAACTGTCAACTCAACCGAATCTTTTCTTGGTGCATTACAAATACTGAATAATCTTGGCTTAATTAGTGGTATCACCTCTAACAGTTGCTCTATTGGGATTTGTAATGAAAAAAACTCCTGAATAACTTCTAAAATTGAACGACGTGGTCTATTGACATAATTATACAGTTGTTCGGATTCTTCAACCCTACCTAACTCTTGTAATTTTTCAGCTTCACGTTCCTCCGAAGCAAAATGCCATACGAGCTGAAAGAAGGACCTTGGTGGTATCGTCATTATGTCTAAGTGATATTTTAATAAAGATCTTAAAGTTAAAATTTTCACCCAACCGCCTTCTGGTTCCATATATGATGGTGCAATTAACGACAAGGGATAATCAGCTATATCACTCCAACCTTGTAGATTAATGAAAGATTGAACATTGCTGGAAGAATTTTCAGGATATAAAGAAATCGTATCACCAACTGAATAATTCAAAGATTTTGAGGGATCAGATAATTCTATATGTAAAACTTCTTGGAAGTGTTCAGGATCTGTCATTCTATCCTTTTTATTAACAATTACAGTTTTCAAACAATTCATAGGGTCTGTACGATCTAAGGATGAAATTGAGTGCAAATTTCTTTCCTGTCCATCTTTATGTATACTGATTGTATGAATAGGCTTCAAAACTGTTGTTTCTGGTAATTTAATAATTCTATGTGCATATTTAGCTTCTAGCTTTTCAAAAGCTTGTTTTTCCCAGGCATTGTAATAAGCTTCTTGACCTTCTGATGATTGTTCATCACATTCTGCACGATCACACAATTCATGTGCACCTAATTGTTTTATTCTCGCATGAATCTTCCTGACTGCTAGATTGTACATAGCATAAGATGAATCACCTAATCCACAAGTTGAAAAATCCAAGTGTTCAAGGAAATTTGATGGTAATTTTCTTTGCATTAAAAATCTAAAGAATTTTCTGGCATTTCTTGGTATTTCACCTTGACCAGTAGTAGAGCAAATTATCAAAACTGTTGAAACATCAAATAATAATTTAAGGTCAAATGCGTCCATCGCACAAACGAGCGGATGCAAACTTAGGTAACGAATTCTATGAGCCAAGGAAAGGGCAAAATCTTGGGCAGTCCCCGTTTCTGAACCATATAAAATAAGAAAATCAACTTTGGCCATTTTGTCTTTTCAGTAGAAGTTTTTTTAGTCAGAAAATGCTAAGAAAGAAAGGGTATCGGAATAAAAGCTTACTAATAAGTTTGTCAATAAGATGAAATTTGAAATTTCATGATGAAAAAACTCATTTTGGGGCGATACTACTAAAAAAAAAATCTATAATATAACATAGTATGTACAGGAGTTATGTAGGTTTAACGAAGTTGGACACCAAAATCATCAACAAGTTCAGCTCTAGTTTTTTCATTGAAGATATTAATTTCTTCATTGGTGATATTACGGTCCATTGATTGATAATTAACACGATAAGTCTGCGAGTGCTTACCAGTTTTTGGATGAACAAATTCGTCGACTAATTTGACACTTTCAACAAGATCACCAGCATTTTCACGAACAATTTCCATTAAATCATTTTCATGAAGTTTAACAAACTTCCCATCATCATTCTTTGGTAACCAGAATGAAATGTCTCTGGTCGAACCAGGATACTTTGAATATGGTTTGAAAATGGAAATTTGATTTTGCTTGAATTGTGAAATGAATCTCTTATCAAGTGACCAGAATAATCGAATATCAGGAATACCGAATAGCAACATTGCAATTCTATCAAGTCCAATACCAAAAGCCCAAGCTATTGAATTATTTAAGTTCGAATTATCCAGAACTAATTTCCTGACATTACCACAACCACAACATTCTAGCCATTCACCTTTCCACCAAACTTCAATCTCCCAGCTTGGAGCAGTCCAAGGGAAATATGCTTCAACCCATCTAATCTTCAAAGGCTCGTTAAGGTAAGGTTCGGTTGAACCCGCTAATTTTGCTGCTTTTTTAGCTTCATTAAAAACAACATCTACTAAAACTTCAATTGTACGCTTTAAATGTTGAGAAACAAGATCAACTTCTTTGTCTGTCATAAAATTTTGTTTTGGGTTTTCAATCGGATCATAACCAACATCTTCAACAATTAAATCAGTTTTTGGGATTGCATCAATATCAGCTTGGATCTTAGCCAACAATTCTTCTTGATTCTCAAAGTCATCTCGTTTCCATACTCTTGCACCTTCCATTTGATGGAAAACAGGATAATGAGTTCTATCAATTTCATCTCTTCTATAAACATCACCACAAATAAAGTAACCAGGAGTTTTACAAGATATGAAGCATTCATGCTCATGAGCAGAAGTGTGTGTTCTTAATAAATTTTCTTTATTTAAGTAATATGTATCACTTTTTGAACGACCAACATGATCTTCAGGGAACCCTAGGACATCAAAATTCTCAGTAACTGTAACATTAGGTTTTAAATCACCAAACATTGTATAACCTAATCCGGCAAACCTATTTTCAATTAATGAACGTAAAATACCAATAGGATGATTTGGATTTTTATGTAAATCTCTACCAACTAAAGATAAAACTCTAGGAGTTGCATTGGTCCATTCATCAGTTTTATAATTTGTACCGAGAACATTTAAATCTGATTTTGATTGATCTTGAAAAACACGAGCAGAAATGTAAAATAGACGAATAGAATTTGATATAAGGGGTATGTTCGGTTTTCTCAAACGTGTGACTGTAGTTGTTAGTAAAGACATGGTGATTTCGGGCTTATTTAGAGAATAAGCATCCTATGAAATACTTGAAGGTTATGATTAATTTGAAAGATGTAAATACATGGAAACATCTGTGCACCAATTTGGTTTTTCTATGGTTTTCACTTTTCTTCGAGTTGAACATGATTTGAACAAATTTGATAAAGAGGGAGTAACTACATTTAGTAATAGATATTTTTGAAGCTTGGAAATAATCACATAAGGCTACTACACCATAATCATGTTCTCATCAATAACGAGGATGTTTTCTCCTATGTCAAATGCATTTGCATTTACTAGAATTGCACAACCATCAGCAAAGAGATTTGGTCATGAATTAGCACCAAGATACAAACAAGTTAAGAAGAAGCAAAAGGGTAGAGTTACAGTTCGTACCGGTGGTTCAACAAAGGGTACAACATTACAGTTTGGTACCTATGGTATGCGTCTTAAGAGTGAAGGCTTGAGACTAACTGCTGCGCAACTTCATGCAGCTGATAATGTTCTTGTTAGATTTGTCAAAAAGAATAATGGTACTTTATGGAAAAGATTATGTACTAATATTGCAGTTTGTATTAAGGGTAACGCAACACGTATGGGTAAAGGTAAAGGCCCATTTGATCACTGGGCAGCGAGAGTTCCAACTGGTAAAGTTGTTTTTGAAGTTGATGGTATGCATCGACACGCTGCTAAGGACACATTGAGAAGAGCTTGTGAAAAGTTACCAGGTATTTGGGAATTTATTGATAAAGATACACCGGCAAGATCTGGATCAATATATGTTGATGAAGCTGCAAAGGTTGACTATTTAGAAAAGGCAAAGGAAAGTCCATCAAGATCATATGGAAATTTTTTAAAATCTAAATCTGATGAATATACAAAGTTTTCAGGTCGTAAATAGATTATTTTATAGCTATTATTTATTATATACATTGTACATAGAACCAAAATAAACAGTTAATTACTTATATCAGTTTCTAGAATAACCATAACTTTTGTAATAAAACCTTCTAAATGGAAAATATCCTTACTCCCTAAAGTTAATCTTTCATCAAATATTGAAGCAGCATCAACAATTTCCAACTTAACATTATTATTGTTATGAATGTTACCAAAATCATCAACTAATTTAATGAAATTAAACATTAATTTCTCCAATATTAGTTTACCAGGAATTGCATGTGATAATAATTCATAAAGGATAGTTCTACATGTAGTAAGTCTTGCAACTGATCTATCTTTTAAAATACCTTTTGATAGAGTTTCAATAACTAATTGCCAGTCTGGTTTTATAACGGGAGTTTGAATACTAACAATATCATTATTCATATACATTGATTCTAACATCATGATTGCTAATCTTAAGTTATACTGAGATTCTTCAATTATATGGTCATAAACAATGCATCTATCATCCCAATCTTCAGGAAAACATTTTTTTGCATCATTTTCATTATTTATAATATTTTCTAAAGCATTTCTAAGTGAATCCTTTGATGGTAATCCAATTCTAATACCCAAAGTTCTTGATTTAATGGGATCAATTATATTTGAAGTGCTATCACAAACTAAAATCAATCTAATTGAGTTACTGAATTTCTCCATCGTTCTTCTTAATGCAGCTTGTGCATCTCTACTCAATTTTTCACTTTCATTGATAATAACAACTTTAAATCTACGTTGTAATGAAACATTATCAATTTCATCGACTCCATCATTTTCATTACTCTTTTTCTTTTGAATTTGAAATAATCCTGAAAAATCTAATGATTCAGTTTGCCCAATTTCCTTTAATAAATCTTGAATCACCACTCTGTCGTTGTTACCCATGTCACTTGGTGTAATCTCAATATGACAAGGACTTGAAATAACATTAAATTCTAATTTTCTATTTGATGCCGTCACAAAAGTTTTGATATCAACTTTCAAATTATTAATTGATGAAGTATTGTATAATTTGGATAACATCGCCATAATTCTTGTCTTTTTACCACTACCAGAAGGTCCATAAACTAATAAATGCGGGAAATTTGATCCAGATTCAGCCAATTTTGTTAATTGTTCAGTGGTCCCATCATGGTATGTTAGTTTGCTAAGAGTTTTTGGCCTATATTTATCCGCCCAAAGTGACATTATATGCGTTTGCTCAGCGTAAATAGTGTTAACTTTAATGTTCGTACATAAATTGATGTCGAATTTTAATCTGACGCGTTTTGATACATAGTGCATTTAAATTTTTCAAGAATGATTACGTAAAAAGAAAAAATTTATCATATGTAATTATTATAGTTAAGATCTTTATCTAAGAACAGCGGAAACACTATAAGCCATGTCAACAAAACAAATGAATTGTGAAATATGCCAAAAAGAAAAATCTAAATACGTGTGTCCACGCTGTAAGCTCAATACGTGCTCTTTGCCATGCTTCAAACAACATAAAATTGTTAAATCATGTACAGGGAAAAGTGATGCAACATTGGGGACAAGAGAATCGTTTATTAATAAGAAAGAACTAAATAATAATGATATTCAAAGAGATTATCATTTCTTGTTGAAAATGAATCGATTGCTGGAGATATCCAAACGTTCCAAAACCGAATCAAAAATAATGAAACCTGTACCTAAGAAATTCCAAAATAATCAAAATAGAAACCAAAAATGGATATTACAACATGGTGTACGAGTGATGAAGTTACCATTTGGTATGGAACGTGGGAAGATTAACAAAAGTGGAGGAAAGGCAAATAATTGGACATGGACAATTGAATGGATTTTAATTAATTCCGATAATGAGGTTTTGAATAAGTATATTAAATTTAAATCTACTGAGTCATCAGTTTTGAAAACTTTATTACCTAAAGATTGGATAACTCAAGGTGAGAGTTATTATGTTTTATTTAAGGATATGGAAACCAATAAATTTGTTAAAATTAATGATGGACAACAATTGTGTGATATTTTAAAGGATAAGTTGGTTGTTGAATTTCCAACATTTTATATTACGAAAGATGAATTGAGTGAATTTGATATTGCAGAAGTGGAATCAAGTGCTGAAAAATCCGAATCTAGTTTAGATTCAACCTCGGATTCAAGTTCAGAATCTGACAACCAGCCAGGTTTGGACTCAGATTCTGATGGTCCACCAGAAGAAGAAAGTTCAAAAAATCCAACATTTAAACAATCTATATAGAATAAAATAAATAACACGTATAGAAAAGAGAAACAGATACTGAATTAACTAGTCAGAAATTAAATCATATTTTAATTTAATATCATTCAAAAGAATCAAAATTTTATTTGATAAATTAACTAATTTTGAATCTTCAACATTAGTATAATCAGAAACACCAATTCTAACAAATTCATAAAACCCTTCCATAAAAAATTTAATCCTATCATTTAAATCTTCACAAATCACTGAATCATCTATATTATTTGGATCATTAATTACTGAATTATCAGTGTTTATGCTTATATTACCAAACAACTTCAAATTTTTATAAATCATTCCAATATTTGGTTTTATCATATACACAGATAAAAGATCATGATATTGGATAACATCTGTAGATTCATCATTTTCATCCTTTTTATTCTCAAAACATCCAAGTGTTAGTAATTCAGCAACAAAATTTAATTGTTTATATCTCATTGAATTAAAATCTTTAAAATCATTTGAATCAATATATGATTTATTTTCTTTTTTCCAATTTAACAAAATAAGTAAATTTTTCCAGATTTTAATCCAGTTATTGAAAATAGCCAAATTTTTTAATTTTTCATTCAAAGGTTCATTGTTTATAATCAATTCAATTAAATTTATAGAATCTGATCTAATTGTAGGTTTCAAATGTGTCATTGCACTGAATATGAATAATAATAATGAATCTAAATTCAAGATGATTAAATTATTATGATTTTTAATCAATTCTGCAAGTATATCCTTTGCATCAGTACGAATCTTTTTAGATTGATCGATAAATAACATCTTTAAAATTTTAATCAATTCATCAATTGGAATAAGATGTTGTTCTTGAAATGGATCTTTTTTTAAGGTTTCTAAGATTTCATTAAGGACTTCCTTTCTTGAATTCAAATTTGATGTTGTCTTTCGGACAACTGAAAATTTCTTTAAATAATCTGTTGTATCATTTGTAGACGTTGCTGATTTAGAGACAAATTTTTTAGTTGATGATGAAATATTAATCTTCTTAGCTTTGAATTCAGTAGATGTGAAATTTGCATTCTTTAACGGAGTTTTACCAACACGTAGTTTAGTCTTTGTAAAATCCTTCTTCTTTTCCTTCTTTTTTCTATTCGATGCCATAATTAGAAACAGGTAGTAATGATTATTTAGCAAAAAGTAATTGATTCTTGTTACAAGTGATACTGAAAAAAAATCGATTATACATTTTCGATCTCAAAAAAAAATAATACTTTAGAAGACACTGCGTGGAATATTACATAAGGTAAAATTTTTCCATGAATTTTAACAAACGTTGAATTTACTAATTTGGAATTTATCATTAGAAGTGAGTCGTCTTTGTGATTCTTTTACTAGATAGGTTTACGCATAATGCATATACATATACAATCGTGTCAGCTTCAGGTAGGAAGTCTTTTTGTAGAAAGCAGATTTCAATTAAGAGCGTGACTATTACCAATGACAGTGCAGCGGAAATAGATGAAACCTCACGTATTCGTAGATAATTAAGAATATGGTTTTACGGATACATTATTGCCATTAAAAAAAGAAGTAACATTATGGAAAAAAGACATATATCAGTACACGTCAATTATTCAAGAAATTTATCTTAAAAACCGATAGTTTTCAATTTTCATTGAAGGTAAAATTAAATAAACCGACAACAGATGAAATTTCATTAGCCCAATCAGATACCTGTCTATCCTCATATGGCGACAGTATCTTTTGCATAAACACATTATGTTACACTTCAATACATTTAATATTTGGTTATTTATAAAAAATACTTTTTACCTTGAATTTATGGATATATCCAACGCACCTTTCAACGCTGATCCAAATACATATATTCCCATCCAGTTACTAGGAAACCCCCCTTTGGTAGAAAAAAATAATCATAAAGGTCATATTATGTTAGGACTAGGACTAATATCTAAGACAGTTAATTGGCGGTTACCCTTCAACATCATACCTTAAGTTGTGTTTCTTTGGCCAAATAATGGGATTCTTTTGTTTTCATTCTAGTATGAGCTATATTCAACAGATTTTCATTATCAACAAAGATCGATGTTTATAATTCATTGAATCATTATCAGATTTTTTATTATACAAAAACAAACAAGTTTTCTTGGCCTAATAGCGGTGTTACCTATTTGTATAAAGCTCAACATTTCAGAATGCGTGGAACATTGTCAGACTTTATTTTTCTTTGACTTCCATGCCAAAGGCCATCTGCCAATATGAATAACAAGAAATTGACTGAGACATAATTGAATTTATTACCTGACTAACCTGCATCAACATAACCAACTAATGGCTATTCGTCTTTCTTAGATACTAATTTCTACTATTTATTTCTCAATAAACATCGCAATCTTTAGTCCTTATTACCTTTGCAATTGTTAGCAACATGTTGAGATTCAATCACGCACAAAAAACAAGTAGCAAAGAAGCCATCCACATTACATTAGTAGTAACATCCACTGTATAATAGCTGCTCATTTTTTACCCTTTTTGTAGCATTTTCATTTGGAGCCTTAACCTTATTACCTAGTAAGTGGACAGTAACACACAATTTCAGTTCCCATTATTCTTTTTACCTTCAAAAAAAAAAAAAAGACCTGTTTTACGTCATGGTTGACCAAAGAAACTCAATTACAAGCCAATTTAAAAAACCACTATGTCATATTTAAGAAAATCTAAACTTTGACAACGATATGATTTATGAAGAATATCACTTTAAAAAATATATGGGGAGATATTTTATGAATCTGAACGAAGGTTGAATTTACTGATTTGGAAATAATTCTTTGTAACTCTTTTATAATCAGATAAAAGTACATATGTAATATACATATACAATCGCAATATAAGGACTTCACATTATAAGGTGACAGTGGTATTCCAACTGCATCAAATCTCAGAATAGATAAATTGACAACAATGCAAGTTTCATTTGGAAAGCCAGACACGAAAACAGGTTTATTCTTATAAGTAATTAATATTCATCAAAAATGAGAAAATTGAAATCATCAAAACGAAAAATAAAAAAAAATAAAAAAAAATAAACATCTCGAATAACTAAATACTACTACAGTTTGGCAAGAGAGTATGTATGGCAGTATATAGATTTTTTTTATCTGATCATTTATTTTACCTAAATACCAAGATATCATTTAACGATGAATGGATTGGATGATCAAGTAATTAATGATTTGAATCAGAAGTTGCGATTCAATGATGTGAATGCACGATGGGGTGGTCCACTTGATGATGAAGATATAGTCATGAAAGATTATACTGAAGATGTAATAATGATTGACAATGGAATAGATGAATATGCGATGAAAGAAACTATAACTGATGCGGAAGACACAGCACCAGAGCCAGAGCCAGGATCGGAACGATCAATCATACCACGTATATTCCGCCCACAAGATGAAGGATACCATTTAGGTAAAGTCAATGCAGAGAGTAATGCTTCCGGTGATAGTAATGATGGCGATGATGATGATGGCAATGATGAACTAGTACAATCATATAAGGGTGTGATCGGAGACAAACCAATAATTATTCACAATCATTATTATCAAATGGGGATGGGGATGGGGATGGGGATGGGGATGGGGATGGAAACGAAATGTGAAAGAGGTGGTATCAATCATACTAAGGAAATAGAGTATGTTAAAGATGTCAATACATTGAATAACAATCTGATAATCATTAAAGGATTTAAGGATATCCTAAACTATTCAATAATCGTCAGTATTTCATACTTTGTTATTGTTCAAATTTGGAAAGATATCCGAAATGAATACATGGAGATACAAATAAACAAAGAGATTATTCGGAAGCAATGTTTAATTGAGTACACAGTGAATAAGTGCGATGAATACGGACAACTACCGGCGTTAAAGGAAGAATGTTTACAATGGTTGATCTGCATGAATGAGGGTAATACTGGTTTTTTCCACAACTTGCGAATAAGTGAAATTGGGTTTTCCATTTTAGGGAAGTTGATTAATGAATTGTTAAATAAGATCAGCAATCTGAACAAATTGTTTTTGATTGGTGTTATGGTTGTTTGGTATGGTGGGAACTTTGCCTATGGATACATGAAGGGTAAATGTGAGGGGGAGACAACTGGGGAAGTTAAGAAGAAATTAGAGTAGTACTAAAGTGGTGCAACTAGTATGTATAGCATAGCTTATTGAGCGAGACATAAATGTATTCCGTGGATTTTACGGGAAATGTGAAACATTATTTGCGAGTAATACTCAGCGCCAAGCGGTGGCCGTGGGCCGATTGTTGCCGCCGGTGGCACCAACGGGGGTAGCGTGCTGCAGCCATCGTGCAGCATGCAGCACAGACGAAATGCGACGCAAGGTGCTGGGCATTTCCAATGCACAGCGTTGTGGCAGTGAGCAGTGCTGGTTTTTGACGGGGGAGATTGCAACAGATAGAAATATACTGAAAGGGCAAAGGACAGATGAAACTGGATAGAGCTAGAGGAGATCGAGATCGCCAGGGAAAGAGAGACCACAACACACCAGCCCTATTGGAGCACCTATTGTGCAGAACACCAACTCGTACGTATGCTTTCTGTTTTAGTGCATTTTTAGCTTTGCACTCTTCTTTATTTCAATTGTTCTCCCCGATTGCTCTATTTTCTCGCCCAATTCGAGCTGTCTATATATAGTGTGTTATAATATTATGCTCTGCAATTTGATAATCTCCAAGGTGCTTGCAACTCTTCCGGCAACACCAAATCCTTCTTTAAATACCCGAACACCCCCAGCCATTGCCATATCTAGTTAACTAATTGTCCACTTACTTCCTTGTTCTTGTGTATATATCCTTTCTTTTTTCGTAAGCTGCACCACAACCAATTTATACATGAAGCTTTCCACAAACGTTCTCACATCAGTCGCTTTATCACTTCCTGCATTAGCAGCTGTATTGTCAAGCTATGGATATGATTGTACTGATACAACCACTTCCACTCAAATTTCCACTGTTAACCATCCATTCCTAACTTCGGCTGCTGAAACAAAAATTGTTGCTTCATCTTCTTCGGAAGCTACATCAACAGAAGACGCCCCAACCGATGCTGGAACTTCATCGGAGACTGCTTTAACTCAACATTCAACGGATGCTACTTTAACAACAGATGAAACCACCCTATCTTCTTCAAGTGTTTTATTATCATCCACTTCTTCAACTCCTACTACATCGGTTACCTCATCAACTTCTAGTACTAGTTCTACTTCATCTACTACCTCATCAACTTCCAGTACTAGTTCTACTTCATCTACTACCTCATCAACTTCCAGTACTAGTTCTACTTCATCTACTACCTCATCAACTTCCAGTACTAGTTCTACTTCATCTACTACCTCAGTTACCTCATCAACTTCCAGTACTAGTTCGACTTCAGCAACTACCTTATCTACCACTTCTACTACCCCAACAATCTCTTCAACCTCATCCGTATCCACTTCTTCCACTTCATCTAGTACTACATATGCAGAAATTAAGACAAGATTACCATTACCTAAGACTTATAATTTCAAGGATACTATGCTAGCTGCACATAATAATTATAGAAATTTAATGTATGATACACCACCATTAGAATGGAGTGATGAACTTGCAGCATTAGCACAAGCAAGAGCTGATGAATATCCATGTAATGGTCAATTACATCATACTTCAAACACTGAAGATTATGGTGAAAATTTAGCATACGGTTATAACTTAGAACTAGCAGATCCAGTTACTGCTTGGTTTAATGAAATAAGATATTATGATTATGACTACCCAACTTTCAATACAACGATTGGTCATTTTTCTCAAGTCGTTTGGGCTTCAACAACTCAAGTTGGTTGTGGTACAGTCAAATGTAATGCACCTTGGAATGACTACCTCATTTGTAATTACAATCCTCCTGGTAACTTGGAATTAGTTGGCAATCCTTCATATTTCTTTATTAAAAATGTCAATGAACCTAAGGACAATAAATACAAAGGTGGTTTTGCCATTTAATCGAATCATTCAAATCAATCGTTTACGTCAACTAAAAAAATAGCATATCTTCTCAAACTAATTTAACTCAAAATTTTTTTTTTTCAAATATTAACCTTGGAACAGTTATTATTAATAATAATATATGAAAATAATCTTTTTTTGGGTTTAAACTAATTTGAAAAGTGTGTTATTTTTTGAGCGCTTGATTATACTTTTATCAAGAGCTCGTATCCTTTTTTTTTCGCACCACATGACCCATTATTGTATGATACTTTTTCACTCACATTTCTTTCACTACGTCACTTACAACAAGCCAACAATTAGCTTATTTACAAATATTTCACTTGACTTCACTTTAATTTTCACATTTAGAAAATGACACCATCGTTCAATTTACTTTACACAGTGCTTGGAACACACTGATTACAATTTCGCAATGGTAAAGTATTTTGTTGTTTTCTGTTATTATTATTATTATTATTATTATTATTTCTTGTTTTTTTTTCTTTTTATTATTATGATCTTATTTCACTCATTACACTGCTTGCCTCTCATTTTCCCCTCTCTTTTCTAATTCTCTTTCCCTGTTTTATTATTGTTTTTTTCACTCTATTTAATCTTTCCTAATTTAACAAGTCTACGTCTTATTTGCCCATGATCTTTGAAAAGGTTGCTTTAGGCGGTGGATCGCCCTTCCTGTGATTGTTCCACTTAGCCCAGCCATTTTAGATCGACGAGCGCTAGCCACCCTTTCGCTAAATGCTAACTGTGCATATTTAGCACATCTAGCGTCCAGTCACCAGTCAAACGCGACAGTGCTAGTAAAGTTTGTTAAGGGGAGACCCCGGTTACTCAAAATACAAAAAAAGGACGGAATATTCTTTTATCTTTCTACTTGCTTCTTACCATTTAGATACTGCATCTAAGTCATCTGCATTGATCAAAATATCTCCACCACAACTCCATATCTGTTCCCAGATATCATTACGTACATGAAGAGGCCAATCAGGTGTATCCCAAACTCTTGTCCATCCACCCTTGGAAGCTATGAAATTCATTTTCTCACAAACAGTTTTAACTTCATCAGTAGTTAATTTGACTCCATCAACTTGTTTACCTAACAATTTGGATAATGATGCTGATGCAACTGGAGAAACTTTAGTTGAATATTCGATACCATCTGAATTCGATAAATCTCCATCAAAGAAAAAATCACGTTTGCCATTTTCTCCTTTAACGACTCTTTCAAATGATGTATAACCTGTACCGATAACAGTTATTGGCTTCCAATGCATTTCATTTTCCTCCATATCCAAATAACTCAACCATCCTTGATCTCTTAAAGGCTGTAATTCTTTCCAAACTGCATCGTATAATTTATCACCCTTTTGTTTCAAATCAATAAACCAAAATAGAGTTGCGTGTGGATCCGTTGCAAAAACACCAACAGGTTGTTGATTATTCATTAATTCACCAACATTAGGAACACTCCTATTTAAATTGTTAGCACCACTGAGAATTTCCATTAATGGTTGAATATATAATTTTGATAATGAATTCCCCCATGACAGCGCATGCGGCGAATGGCCAACATATACGGTTTGCCCATCAAATCCCAGCCAAACATCAGCTTCAACTGACTTAGTACCATGAGAAAGCGCAGAAAGTAATGGTATAGACCGCCAATAATCATTATGTGAATGCACGGAACGGATGGATACATCGTGGGTGATTCCACTAGATGTGTAAAAATCTTTTTCAAGTGAGGGAACTCGGGGGGATGTTTGTGGGCCGTGGAAAGAATCTACTGTTGATACCGTGTAGAACAATAGGAAACTAAGTGCTGTAATGAAGCCCAAAGTAATCACAACTATCTTATCTTGTCTGCACTGCGATATCATCTTGTGTGTGTGTGTGTGTGTGTGTGTGTGTGTGTGTGTGTGTGTGTGTATGAGATATATGACGGAGAAGAAAGAGATAAAATTCTATTCTGAGTCTAACTGTACCTATTATTTGTTACACATGAGTTTTGAAATTTTTTGACGCACGTGATAAGGTTTTTAGATTTCAATTTGATAGCGTAAAATTAGGGTAAAAAATTAATTCTGTTTAGCTAACCAACATTTGTACCTTTGAAATCTTAACAAATTGTATTCGCATGTGCATTTTTAAGTGGTGAAAGTGTTTCTAAATTTATTAGTTGTACACAGGAAAATAATAGATTTGTTAATGTGCAAACATCATATTGGGTGAGTCATTTAATTTGTAGTCCATAAAACAGAACGGAATATAGTAACATTCTATGCAGGTCTATGCCTTTCACAGAATTAAAACTAATATTTCATATGTTTACACAATAATTACATGATCTTCAGAGACAGACACGTGTCACCTTAAAAAGCTAATTACAAAACGTAATACTAACGTAAGAAATAATTGTGTTTACCATGTTGCTTACGGGAATCATTAGCACCAGTCGCCTTAAAATCCCATTCGATTTCAATATCCAATTCTCTATTATTGAATTCATTTGGTCTTGATGCTAATGAACCTGTAATTTCTTCACCCTTCTTAACATCTAATACTTGATCAAGATAGAAAACAGTTTGTTTCCAATGAGTATATGGAACATGTGCACCAGTTGGTAATATAACTTTATCCTTTTCATCTTCATAGGGGAAATCACAATCAAACCATGATAATAATGCGTGAACTCTATCATCTCTTGTAACTTTTAGTTTGAAGTCTTTGTGGAATGCTAATTCTTCGATTTTGACGGTGTTCAGATCAAATTCAACTAATTTATAATGACTTGTAACAATCGCTGCATTATCAACAGTATCAACTAAAGGTTCACTCATTGCAATTTTAACAAAAGGTGAATAATCAAATCCGTATAATTGCATTGAATCTTCCCAAAAATGAATCTTTTCATTCTTATATTCTTCATCTTCAATCATCGCCACATGAATTGATGCTTTATCAGGGAAAATTAATCCGCCTTCTTTTAAGTATAAATCTCTTGCAATTAAAACAGTATCTAACATAGATTCATATAATAAGAAATACCCCATCCATTCACTAATAATTATATCAACTTTATCATATGGTAACTCAACGTCTTCTAATTTACCTCTAAACAATGTGATTTTATCACTGAAACCATTTAAATCAATAACTTGTTGTGCCATTTCAATAATATTTGACATATCGACGGCTAAAACATGCTTTGCTCCTGCTTGTGCGGCAAACATCGATAAAACTCCAGTACCACATCCAACATCAAGAACAATCTTATCCTTAAATAAATGCTTGTTTCTCATAATAGCGTTTCTATATGCTAATGTTCTAACTCTATCTTTTAACATTTCTTCATGAATTCCAAAATGATCGTAGGATGAAAAATAATGTTGTTCTGAAAATGCTAATGATTTCTTATCTGTTGCATATTCCTTTGCTGGTTCAGACATACTTGTTATTAAGTGTTAATTGATAAAAGAAAAAAAAAAAGAAAAGAATTGATTAAAAAAAATTGATAAAAAAATATTTTCTTTTATCTTCTCCATTTGCAAAACAAAGTGAAAAATATCGTTTATTTAATTTCTAATTTTTCACTTTTTATTCACTACTACACACTACATGAAAAATGTACAACCGTACACCGTTTTCTCAAGATTTATGCCCTAAAATAGTGTGAAGGCTTTACTATGCTATAAATAAGCAAACAAGTCATTTGAACCGACCATCACTAAATTTTCTTTTCTGTCACAACCCATACATGGACCATCTTGGCATAAATCATGTCTTATTCAACATCATTTTTATCTCCGGCTGCACAAGCTGCCCAAGCAGCGGCTGCAAGTGCTGCAAGTACCACTGATTTTACAAGTTTTACGAGCTCTGCTACTAATGCAGTTTCAATACCAAAACCAACAATGAAAAAAGCAAATTCTATTAATTCATTGCCAGCCAACAATAAAATGCTGAGTATGCCAGTGAGAGGACAACAAAGACCAACCACCCCTACTATGATTGCAAGACAAGTGCCATCCTCCACTTCAACTCATTTAACGGTTTATCAAAAACAACCATCAATTTCAAATATAAATAAGCCAATAGTTAAAGAAAGCACTGATGCTGATTCATTATATAGTGTTTCAATGAATCATAATAAATGGAATGAACTCAATCATAATTCTTCAAATGCTGCTATGGCTGCTGCATCTTCAATAGCACACCAAAAGCCAAAGCAATTTGTTTCATATAAGCCAAGTCCTAAAATGATTAAAGCAAGAAAACCACCCCCACGTTCATCCTCATCATCAACCTTTCAATTATCACCAAAATTGAATCAGTCATCACAAATGTCATCACAGAATTCAATTCTTCTTGGTGAGCATTCCAGGGGAACAGAGAGTTCTGATTTACAATCATACAGGAAACCACCACCCCCCGTTTCTTTATCTCCATCACAAGACAGTGTTTCAATTTACGAACACTCGTTGCATTCAAATGCTTCAATAGTCGATAGTGGTAAAACGAATGACATTTATTCCCACAATAAATATTCAAAATCAACATCAATTTTAAATACCCAATATCCAAATTATTCAAATATTTCCATTGATAGTATAAGTAAACCAACAATGACATTAAAATCAGCTACTCATTCATTTAACAATAATATACTAGTTGACGAGATACCATCGAATTATACAACAACACAACAATTAAAATTCAAAACAACATTAAGAGATAATAATGGAAAAGGATTAAAATCAAGCTTTAAGAAGAAATCTAATTTCAGGAAAATTAACTCAAAATCAAAATCTATCAAAAATAAAATAAGTAATGGTAATAGTACTCATCATCATAAAACTGCAGAGTTTAATGAAGATAAACCATGGAAAAATCATGATAGTCAATTTATGAATATTATAACAAGTGATGAAAGGAAAAGATATGAAGGTGTTTTTGCAGCAAACAAATCTATTTATTTGACAGATGTTGCTACTAAACGTGTAGCTGCACAGGATTTAGATAGCTATGATGAAGACGACAGAGATGATACTCATGATTCTATTAGTTATGATGCTGATAATTTTACTAATAACGAAGTAACTAGTAGAAATAGTAACGAAGATGAACTACAAATTTCAATTAACAGAGAAAAATTGATGAACCATGCAAGAAACACAAGTAGTGTAAGCATTGCAACAGGAAATAATATTGAAAAACATAATGATGAAAACACATTAGAAAACTTCATTAATTCATACTCAGTTAAAAGTCAAAGAATAAGTGGGTTAGTCGTACATGATATATGGGTAAGATCAAAATTAGATCCTCCAACATTATGCAAGATTTGGAATTTACTATTAGATGATCGTAAACGTAGATGGTTTAAACTGTTCATTAATTTAAATAATGAATCTACCGCTCACAATATTATCAATGATATTCATATTTATAATGATAATATTTGGGTTAAGAATGGATTATGTGAAATCTCAAGATTTGTTGGATTAAATGATGACATAGATAAAGATGGTCGTAATGATTGTGAAACATGTATTGATGAGTTACATGCCCAACCCAAACTACTGAAACCGCCTGGAATCGTATCATCATCTGAGTCAATGAAATCAGGAAAATCAGGAAAATCAACATCGACAGTATCATCACCAAAGCTTACAAATGCATTGAAATCTTCAAAAGATCCTAACAGTCATAAAATACTAGAAACTCTCTCACCAATACAACTGAAGTCAATTATAGATTCCAATAGATCATTTTTTGATGATGGTACTTTGACATGTGAAGAATTTATTGTTGGTATGTGGTTAGTTGATCAATGTTTATATGGTAGGAAATTACCCAAAGTTATACCCATAAGTGTTTGGGAAACAATTGGGGTGGATTGGACTTTATCAAGTGGTATTCATGGAAATCATACAACTTTAATTGATAGTACGAATCATCACCATGGTGGTACTGTCAGTGATATTGTAGGTATTGGAATCAAGACGAAAAAAAGTAAGAAAAAACGTGAAGTTTTCAAGAAGGTAATGGGTTCAAAGAAGTAAAATATAATATGGGTTATATAGAATATAAACTTGTTTAAGGATATAAATAGAAATAAAAAGTGTAACAAAAAAGTATAATATAAAATACAATTAACTTCAGAAAAAATAGTAATAACAATCAATGTCATTTACTAACAAAACAAACAGACAATTATGCCAATGCGCCCATTGGGTCGTAATATGGTAAAACTTTGAAATCTTTTGATTTCCAGATATCGGTTAACTCTTTCTTTGTAAATTTAGGATTTGTGACAACTTGAAAAACATACTCATCAAACCATTTATCAGACATAACAAAATAACCTTTATGTTCACCATATTCACCCCATGAGTTTTCAACTTTCCATCTGATTGGCTTACCATCAACTAAATGAACACCAGTTAAAACCATCGCATGTGTCATTTGTGATGATCCTGATAATAATCTTTGCTTTTTAGTTAATTTCATATCAACACCAAAACCTAAATCATAATCCCATGATTCAACATCCAATAATCCAAGTTGTGTATTGCTAAATTTACCAACGTCCGAGCCAAAAAAAACTGGAATATTTGCCTTAATCATATTAATTGCAGCTTGCTTTAGATTATCAATTGATGTATTGACGTACTCGATTTGTTTACCAGATTCAATGTTACCTAATTTATCAACTGTGTATAAACCTTCTGTATTTCTTGGATCGTTAATTAATGAAAAATGTTTATTAACATCAAAATCTAAAATGTTTTTGGAAAAATCCAAAGGAGTTGAGTGAACTTTATGGAAGTTGCCAAATTTATCCTTAAATTCCCAAACAATCTTGTCATTTGGTAATGGTGGTAAGCCTAAAGTCAAACTTAAAATTGTGTGAATTTCTTTCATCATGGATTTTTTAACTGCTGGAATTTTAGAGTCAAAAGGTGATAATTCGTCACCATACTTTTCAAATTTACACGATTCTTCCTTTCTTAAATTTCTTAAAATAAGTGCAAATTCACGTAATTTATTGTTGACAAAATAGTTTAATCTACTCGAACTGATAGATGAGGCAGAATCAGGGAAGGCCGATTTTGGAATTAAACCATATGTGTTAACTAAGTTAACAATCATATCCCATTGACCACCATCATTTTCAGGTAACTGTAATAAAAATTGAATGTATCTAGAGTCAATATCTTCGTCATAACTCTCTAAAATTCTATTTAAAAACCAGTTTGATTTTTCCAATTTATCATAAAAGAATAAATAGTTTTGGGAAAATTCAAAGTTTTCAATGTTATATTTATTTTTGATGAATTCTTTAAAAACATTAGTTGATGCAAATAACCAACATCTACCTGATGATTTTTGATTTGTTATTGGGCCACCTTCAAACTTAACATTATAGTTAAATAAATCAATATTATTTGAATTAATCTTGCTGGTATTTGAAATAATTTTATCAATATCATTACAAGTCATACAATTCAGTGCTAATCTTTTAGCAGGATCTGATAAAATTTCTTCATTCCATTTGGTTAGGTTATTAATATTCAATGATTCATCATCAGGTTTAGTGGCAGTTTCGGTGTCAGTTAATAAAGATTGTAATTTATAGATGAGTTCATCATCTACATCGGTTGCTTTTGATGCGTAAATATAGGTTGGGTTGCTTTTAGATATTGATTGACCCATGTTTGTTATTAATAAAAAAAGGAACCAAGAGCAAGAAGAAAAAAAGGAAAACAGGATAAAGAAAGTATTAACGAAGCCTTTTTATTATCAAGGGCTGTTTATCTCTGACACATCTCATGATTGAGATAAAGAAATTAACCGATATCGTTGTTTCCTGAGAACACCAAAAGGTGCACAGGTGTACCTTCCCTTTTGGGAAGGAGGTGATTTTTAATAAAATTTTTTTTCATGATGAATTACCTTTACTAAATTTTACCTACTTTACTATTAAACGACTGAATATCAATACATAATGTCTGGAGGTTTATTTGCAAAGCCAAGTGCCATTGACAATGCGAAACTTGTTTCTGAAAAAACCAGAACCACTGTTCAAATAAAGAAGAAGGAAAGAAAGGAAAAAAAGAGACAAGAACGTAGAAATGCTGAAGAACAGGGAAATAAAGAAGAAAACAAAGATGATGGTAAAGTTGAAGAAAAAAGTAATGATGAAGAAGGAGCCGAGGAAGAAATTTTAATTGAAAAAATGGAAGTTGATGATGAAAATCCCGAGTTAGAAGATAAATACATGGCTAAATTATTAAGTGGAAGTGAAGATTCTGATTCTGATTTAGAAGAAGAAGAAGACGACGAAAAAGAAACAAAAGATGAAAAAGATGAAAAAAATGAGAAAGATGAAGAAGTTAAAGAAGATAAGCAAAATGAAGATATTGAAATGACTACCGAAGAATCAAGTGGATCAAAATCAAAATCTGGAAGTGCAGCAAAGATCCTAGACTTGAAGGATAAAGAATTTGAAAAAGCAGAAAGAACTGTTTTTATTGGTAATGTTCCATCAATCATTATGTCAAATAAAAGAGAAACTAAAGATTTCAAACAATTCATTAATAAGTCATTAAACTGCCCAGAAAATACTAGTTTTATTGACTCCATAAGGTTTAGATCAATTCACTCAACTACAACTGCACCACGTAAAGTAGCATTTATTTCCAAAGAAGTTGATTTAGAAAATGTTATGAATAGTTATATTGTTTTTAAGAAGAAGGAAGAGTCAATTAAGGCATTAAAATTGAATGGTACAGTTTACAAAGATCACCATTTAAGATTTGATCATTTAACACATCCAACTAAAAAGGATAACAAATTATCAATTTTTGTTGGAAATTTAGATTTCCAAGAAAAAGAAGAATCATTATGGAAATATTTTAACAGTAAATTAATTACAAAGGAAGAATCAAAAGATACTAAGAATTGTATTGATAATGTGCGTATTGTTAGAGATCCAAAGACCAGTTTTGGTAAAGGTTTTGCAATTATTCAATTTGTTGATACCAATTATGTTACTAAAGCATTGTTACTAGATGGTAAAAAAATGGGCAAGAGAACATTAAGGATTACCAGATGTAAGAAGATTCTACGTAATAACGAAACTATGCGTTCAAAATTTTCCAAATTAAATGATAAACAAAAAACTGTTGTCGGAAGGGCAAAACAATTAGGTAAAATCGACCGTAGAACATTGGGCAAATTAGTTATTGAAGGGGAACGTGCAACTAAGGGTAAAACTAACCCAATTGGAGGTGTTGGTAAAAAGAGACATGGTGGACGTAAGGAAAGAAGGGAAAAAAGTGCAAGAATCACTAAAAGATCTCAAGCTTTTAAGGAAAAAGAAAATGCCACAAAGAAATAATTGCTTATTGTGGTTATGTAGAGTGTAAACATAAATCATATATATAGTAAGAAATAAAGTATTTTAGAAACATGTGTCTGATTTGAGAGTAAACAAAACTATAAAATTTTGTTGATTATGCTCAGCACTTTTTATTTTTTGCACACTGATTACAGTTTGGAAGATCTTTATATCCGATTCCTTTTTCATACACACCTAATAGCTAAATAGTATTTATATACTACAGATAAATATATTACGGACAAAGATACAAAATATAACCAGATGAATTCAAGTGACGCCGAAACCGATAAAATGGAAGGCATAGATGACCGAGAAAGCCAACTTGAGGTTTTATCAGGAGGCAGTGACATAAATGAAAAGAAGAGAAATTTAGAGACACATATTGGAAATACAGAAGAACATAATAATAAGATAAGCAAGAAGCTGAAATCTGAAGATAATACTACTGTTTCGAAGGAAAAATGCCCATCAAAAATACAAGATGACGATGTACCGCCTTCTGTTGATGAACATGAAAATGAAGGAGAAAATGAAGATGAAGACGCTGATGAGCATGAAAACGAAGGAAACGCAAAAGTTGAGGGCAAAGAGAAGTCCAGTGACAATTACAAAGACAGTGAAAGAGAAGAAGATGGTGAAGTAGAGGAAGACGCCGATGAAGAAGATGCTGAATCTAAGCTAGAAGAACAACAGAGAGAAGAAACAAGAGTTTCAGCAATGAATGGATTGAAAGATGTTGAAATCTTATTTGCCCAATTGAAAGATAAGTTATATGATACACAATTAACTAAACTTGAATTTGAATTAAAATTATGTGAGAATAATCAACACCCAGAATTACTGGAATATATGAAAATGATCGATGAAGATTTTAAGAAGAAAACTGAAAGGTTAATTGATTGGCAGAAATATAAACTGAAAACTTTGGACAATCAAACTAGAGCAACACGAGTTTCATTACATCAACAATTCCTAAAAATGAAGCAGGACTTAAAGAGCAAAGAAATACTCAATATAACCACTAATTGGTATGATATTAATAAAGAAAGAAGAACAATGGATATTCAAACACTGGAATTACCTGAATATTATCAATTCAATAAATCAGTTAACAACTCAAATATTGAAAGTTACTTGCCATCACTGATCAATCAAAGAAACTCTGTTTTTAAAGAATTAAGTAAATTACAAGGTTTAATTGATTTTAGGAAAATGCTTCCAAGTTCATTGAATAATTTGAGTGGATGTACAGAGGATGAAATTGCTAATGATCTGAAAGAGATGGGAATAAAGAAACAAATCAGAAATGAATAGTATAGTGTAGTGTTTTATATATGATGTGTATAATTACGATAATAAGATTTTTTTTTCATTTGATTATTTTAATAAGTTTATAATGATTTTTTTGTTATAAAAGGTAAAAAACACATTAGTAGTAATAAAGGAAAGTTTTATACAAATTTTTTAAATTAATTAGTAGCAATATATTGCACAATTAGTATAATCTTAACTTAGAACCTGCAGAAGCCTTACCATGTTGAACTGGGTTATAAGTAATAGAGAATTCACCTAAGTAGTGACCAACCATTTCAGCTCTGATTTCAACAGTGTTGAAAACTTTACCGTTGTAAATACCAATAACTGAACCAATCATTTCTGGAACAACAATCATATTTCTTAAGTGAGTCTTAACAACAGCTGGCTTTTCATTTGCTGGAGCGTTAACCTTTGCTGCTCTTAATTTCTTGATTAAGTGCATTGGCTTTGCACCTAAACCTCTGGAAAATCTTCTTCTGACTCTAGCATCACATAACTTTGCAAAGTCTTCAGTTGATAATTCTAATAATTGGTCAAGTTCAACACCCTTGAAAGAGAATGACTTGAAGGATCTCTTCTTTCTTTGTTCAGCTAAAATAAAAAATAAAATGAAAGGAAGTAGGTGTTAGTATTAATGATCAGGTACTGGTTTATGCAAGTAAATTATGAATATATTATCAGAAACAGTCAGTTGTCTATGTAATTTTAAATTTTGACACTTTTGTTGCTAAAATATGTGATAAGTTAATTTCACTTTTTAAATTCCATATTTTCAATATTTTCTTTACTGAAATTCAAATCAATATATTTCTCTTTATGTCAAGAAATCATAATGTCATAATGTCTTCACAAATTCCAGCTGTACGTATTAATGATTCTATTTTTCATTTTTCAATATTCAGTTGTGTGAAATAAATATAATAAAATTCAGCATTGGGAGTTGACTCATTTAATATACTCTTTTTTTGATGCATAACTATAGTCTTGATATTTATGTATTATACATACTAGTAGACATGATTATTGGATGATCTAAGATGGACTGCTTAAAGAGAATTTTTAACGAAATCTAATAAACTACAATCAAATATATGATGAAATTGACAAGTTTTCTCACTAACCAAAAAAAATTGGACAAGCGACGACACAATGTTTGGTTGTCAAGATTTCGGGCAGTGCAATAATTACTTACTTGGGTGTGAATCTTGAAAGGACGCGTACTTTTTCCTCAAATCAAGATGAATAAAACCCGCACACCGCATATAAATAATTATTTCACAGTCACAAAATAAACACCCTCACACCACACGTAATATTTTCCACGGGTTTCGTCGAGATTCTCTGGCACGCATTTGCTGGTTGAAGAATTATAGACATGAATAATATAATGACAATTACTCCACTTGAAACTAAATTTCTCTTTGGATTTCCATATACACAAGTTTAGTCACAAGTATGTACATACAAAACCTTTTATTTTTTTTGAAATCATACAGCACTGATAGAAATCAAGAAAATACTGATATTGAAAGTTAGATGTACATCTTTTTATGAATGATTTGAAAAATGTCAGAATATTATATTATTGATTACTGTTCCAGGAGGAGTTATTCAAGAAGTACAAAACATTAAATGAGCCTACAAATTATATTATAGTATATCTTTGAGTTATTAGTTGCCTCCTTTCATTATTTTCATAAGTTCTGAAAAAAGTGTCAAATTGAATATATCAATACTAACATTCACATTTCTTGTTATTACCTTTTATTTTATGCAGTGAAGTATCTTGCAGCTTACTTACTTTTAGTCAACTCCGGTAAAACCGCACCAACTGCATCTGATGTTGAATCCGTTTTATCATCAGTCGGTATTGAAGTTGAATCTGAAAAATTAGACTTATTAATTTCTGAATTAGAAGGTAAGTCCGTTGAAGAATTAATTGCTGAAGGTAATGAAAAGATTTCTGCAGCTCCAGGTGGTGCTGTCGGTGGTGCTCCAGCAGCAGCAGCAGGTGGTGCTACTGAAGAAGCAGCAGCAGAAGAAGTTGAAGAAGAAAAGGAAGAATCCGATGATGATATGGGTTTCGGTTTATTCGATTAGGTTAATTAACATTATACTATTAAAATCATATAAATTTTGTATCTCTTCTAATAAATTAATCATTTTTCTGTAACACAAATAACGAAGTTTTCGTAGAGATGTTTTTTTTCCTAAAAGGGCAAATTGAAAAATAGTTGATGTGTACACAACCAGTTTCTTTGACGAAGGCTCTGCACTTTCATCACTATTTAGTTTCTTTTCAATCTAGTAACAAACAATGTCAAATTATTATAAAGATTGGCAAAAAGCCATACAAGCTAGAATATTACTGGAAATTTTAAGACCATTTGATTTATTAAATGGTTTAGTAACAACACAGGGGTATATATATCCCTTCAAAGGAATCTCATTTTTTTGTCAACACTATCAACAATTATTACCTATTTTTTTGTCTGTTGTTATACCATACAGCATTTTATATTTTCATGTTTCTATGGTTTTATTTGTTGCCATTTTGCCACTAAATTTATTCACATGTACAATGATATTAGGACCAATCGGTATCCAACTTTCAATTATCACAACATATCAACAATGTAGTTGTTTAAACAATTATATTTTCAAAGAGTTTTTAATCAAAGATAAACTAAATAAAGTATTTGATACAACATTGTGTTTAACTGATTTAGATTCAATTGTAATACCTGGTAAATTAAAAAGGTTAGTTCCTCAGACATTTGGTGCTAAGTTAATGGAAATCAATCCAATTAATTTTACAATGTTTTTTCTACAATTCATATATTCGATTTTCATTAGTTTCATTCCAGTTGTAAATACTCTTTCGATGTATTTTAATCAATCAATTAAAGTTTCGGCATCAAGCCAAGAAAGATTTTGGAGACTAACAAGGAAAAGAACTCGACAAGTTAAATATGAGATTAAAGAAAACGAAGGCGAATTTTTAACATTTGGATTGGTTTGTCAATTTTTAGAAAATTTACCAATTTGTGGTATTTTCTTTTGCTTTACAAATCATGTGGGGGCTGCATTAATGGCCGGAGATATGTATAAAAGGAAGCAACCATCAATTGAAGATATAGAGTAGTTAAAATTACCTTTTGGCTGCACCAATTGCTTTTATGAAGTTACTATTGCTATTACTAATTAAATTTCATCTTTTTTCACCGTTTTGATAAGTAACTCAGTTCTCCGTGATAAAGATTTTCTCAACGGTTTCTTTCCGCGGGAAGAGCGCGGCTAAATAATTAAAAAACAATCAAATCCGGAAATTTTTTATTCTCTCTCTTGTGATCGTCTTTTTTCCTCTTTTGAAGATTGCATTTTGCATCGTATATAAAATTTTTTCTTGTGTTTTTTTTCACTTTCTTTCTTCCACCTAATATATTCTTTTCTTTTGCTTTACTTATTTATCAATCAATTCATTAATTTCAACCATGTGTAACCATAAACATAACTTTTTAAGAGAATTACCAAAATGTGAACATCATGTTCATTTAGAAGGTACATTACAACCAGATTTATTATTTGAATTAGCCAAGAGAAACAATATTACATTACCAGATCATTTCCCTAAAGATATTGAATTATGTAATGATAGATATGACAACTTTGCCGATCTACAAGATTTTCTTGATCATTATTATATTGGTATGTCAGTTTTAATCACCGAAGAAGATTTTTTCGACTTAGCATGGGCATATTTCGTTAAAGCATCAAATGATGGATTAAAACATGCAGAAACATTTTTTGATCCACAAGGTCATGTTGAACGTGGAATTGATATTGATGTTGTGGTCAAAGGTTTCAATAGGGCAGGTTTAAAAGCACAAAATGAATTAGGTATTACTACCAAATTAATTATGTGTTTATTAAGACATTTACCAAGTGAAGATGGTTTAAAGACCATTAACGATGCTAGAGAATATTATGAACAAGGTATAATTCATGGATTGGGTTTAGACTCTAGTGAAAAGCCATTTCCACCTGAATTATTTACCGAGTGTTATAAATTAGTTAAGGATAGACACCCTGAAGTTTTATTAACAGCACATGCAGGTGAAGAAGCAGATCCAATTTTTATTTCCAACTCACTGGATTTATTAAATGTCACTAGAATTGATCACGGTGTTCAAAGTTATAGAGATGAAGAATTATTAAAAAGGTTAAATAAGGAGCAAATCATGTTAAGTGTTTGTCCATTAAGTAATGTCAAATTACAAGTTGTTAAAGATGTTAAAGAATTACCTATTCGTAAATTTTTCGAATTTGGTGTTCCATTCAGTATCAATTCCGATGATCCAGCATATTTTGGTGGTTATATTTTAGATAATTATAAGATAGTTGATGATAGATTTCAATTTACCGGAGAAGAATGGGTTATCATTGCTAAGAATGGTGTTAAAGGTAGTTGGATCACTGAAGAAAGAAAGAAGGAATTGTTTGATGAAATTGACAATGTGTACAATAAATATAAAGAATTAATTTAGAGAAAGAAGAATATATACGGTGTGTTTGTTATAGATATTGTATAGTTAGATCTTATCGTAATTCAAAGAAACCAAAACGGAAAAAATAATTAAAAAAAGAAAATAGGAGAAAAGAGAAAAGAACCCGAGAGGAATCAAAATCAACACGCGTAAAGAGAAAAAAAACATGAAACAAGTGAAACGTCTTTTACCAGGGTAAGCAGATTGTTATTCTTACATAATTTTAAGCATCTCAATAGACCAAACAGCCCTGCTTATAATGATACCAGACTTGATAGTCACCTCCACGTCTTCTTCAGACATTCTTTCCTACCTTACCAACGACCTGCACGACTTCGATCCAGACTCCCCCCCTTCGGTCACAGACCAACACGCTCATTTCTCGCAGTACATTGCTGATCTGGAATCCTGTTCTCCCACAGGCGACTATCTTGCCGAGCTGCTTGCCCTCGAACGAGCACTGCTTTCCCACGAGCAGTCGGCCATTCCCCACGACAGGCTCTTCCTCCACCTCGCCCAGACAGGAAACCCCCTCGCTTCCCTCCCCCATCGCCCAGACCCACCCTCGTCCAACGGCGCGCCTCTTCTTGAGGACCTCACCAATCTCGTGCTCTCGCTCGCCGTCGACAGGAAAGTTCCGCTCCCCCCGTGCGATCCGTGTGAGTCGCCAGCATCGTGGTTTGCCCATGCCGTGCGGACACTGGCCGATTCCCCACCACCGGCCTCCCACGAAACCTCTACGCCTGCCGCCAATGCTGCCACCACCACCCTCGCAGACTTGCAGTTTGCCCATGCGTACCTCACTCGCCAGTACCTGGAACAACAGGACGCCCAGGCTGCCCAGGCCGCCTCTGCCGCTGCCAATGCTCAGCGGGCCCTCCGTGCAGAAACACTTCTTCGGGAAACCTCCCAACAATTGGAGCAAACTGCCCAGCAGCTTGTTCGTTCTGAGCTGGCGCTTGCTGAAAAATCGTCCGTGGCCCACGACTTGCTCATGCAGAACGCTCTGCTCAAAGTGGATGCCCTGGGAACCCCACCCACTGTCGCTACCGCTGCCGCTGCCTCTGCTGCGAACTCCCCATCGTTCTCCCCGCCGGTGACTCCGTCCTCTCCGTCATCCTCGTTTTTCTCCCCGGCAATCCCAGCATCGTCCCCTTCAGACTCCCCAAGTGTCCGTATTCTCCGCATGGAGTTTAAAAAACTGGTGGCTGACTTGAACTCAAAATTTGCCCATGAGTTGGAACAGCTCAAACAACAAAATGCTAAATAATACCGTCTACATATATATATTGTGTTGTATCCTATAATATTATCTCACCATAACGGAGATTGTCTGATAAAATGAATTAACGTATATATCGCATATCAGGTCTGAAGACTACAAAAAATAAAAAAATATTGTCCCGGCCTGAGCAATTTTTGTCTGCTTTTCGTTTCGTTTTTTTTATTATATTTCATATTTTTCCTGTCATCTTCTGAAAGTCTATATACGGTACATATAAGCTTAACGATTGAATCATTTTCCATCTTACCTCAAAAGCTGCTCTTCAAAGTGACAAGACTCTCCAGGAAGTTCTCTTCTTTTCTAAATCTACTATGTTTTACGAATTTTCCTTACAATATGATGATCCAGTAATAATATTCACCCATCAACAGCCCTTTAATGATCTCCTTCACTATAAGGTGAATCATGCATTTCCAAATTGGATACCATCACACTATCCAAGTATAGAAAATATAAATATAAAAAATGAAGATTTGGAAAGTGATATTGCAACAGATTTTACATTCCGGTATCATAAACTGCTCCATTTATCACGTATATACTTCCATTCACTATCTCCATCATCAAACACAAATTCAACTGATTTAAGGTATACGATTTCAAATTCAATTGTCAATTTAGTAACCCCATTAGTATCTAGGGCTAATTGGACACAAGGTGATTTACCTCCTTCCCCAAGTGAATTTTTTTACAGATCTTTTCCTAAACAATCAACAGATCTGGATAATGATTATCATAATAGGAACCCGGGCATTTTTTGGGGTTGGTTCTATTTATCTCGATGGTTACCTGATTTGATACAAACGGTACTATTCCCTTTAGACAAAGTTGCATATAACGATAGTAATCCACATCCGACCATTTCTGAGATCACTAATACCCAAACTAGTCTTCCTAAATCTAAATCTTTTAATGCTAGAAAATTACATGGTAAGCAACTGCCAACCAAGATAGAATGTCAATTATGTGAGAAGTTTAAAGGATTACAAATATGGAATACTAAAGGTGATTGGTATTGTATTTATGAAAACGATGTTGATAGTTTGAATTCAGAATCATTTTTCAAATCTTTTAATGAATATATTAACTGGAAGACTAACTATGACGATGATTTATTACAGTTGGAAAAAATGGCATATATGGCAAAGGATATGAAAGAAATGCTAGAAATTGAAGATCAAATAAAAAATCTGGAATATAAAACTTCTCAAAATTTATTAACCATTAAGTCAAATTGTATAGTTAGTATAAAGGGTTAAAAATTATAAAATATAAAAAATATATAAAAAGAAATATATATACACACTATCAGCTTATCTAATCTTTTAATGATGATTTACCTGCTTTTAATAGTTCATCACATAATAATAAATTAGATGAAATACCAACAGCACTTGAAATAGCATTTCTTAAAACTCTAAAAGAATCCCAGATACCTTCAATACTTGGATCTAATGGTTCACCAGAATCTAAATCAATTCCAACAACTTCTCCATTATTAATTTCATCTTGTGCTTCAGAAATTGATTCCAAAATATCTAGTCCAGCATTCTTACATAATGTTTTAGGTATAATCAATAGTGCATCACTAAATGCTTTGACACCTGGTCTATTCTTACCTTTATTTATTTCTTTATTTTCTAATAAATGTTTTGAACATGCTAAATAGAATGCACCTGCACCTGGAACTAAAACGCCATCTTTAACTGCATTACTAACAGCTCTAAGACCATCTCTAATTGCATCTTTTGTTTGTTGGATAATATAATTATGTGCACCCTTAATTAGAATTGTACATGATTTTGGATTATTATTCTCTGTGATGTATGTGAATTTTTCTTCACCAATTGATTTTTCATAAACAAAACCAGAAAATCCTAGAATCTCAGGGTTTAAATCATCAACTGAATTTTGTGCTTCACCACCACAAACTAATTGTAATCTTTCCATATTTCTTCTCTTTGCTCTTCTTAGTGCTAAAATGTTATTCTTTGCTAAAATATCTAATGACATTGGATCAATACCCTTCTGATTTATTATAACAAATCCTTGATTTGGATCATTACCACAAACATCATTCTTTAGTTCAATAATCTTACGTAATTTTTCATCAATAAATTTTCTTTCACTTTGAATTAATTTTTCTCTTTGTTCAGCATTTGAATAATAGAATCCGGAATTAACCTCAGTTTTTTCATATTCTAAAGAAACATTTAAAATTAAAATATGTGCATTTTTAACTTGTCTAGGCATATCTGGATGTCTTGCACCATGATCTAAAACTAAACCTTTAATAAATTCAGTATTTGTTGAAGTTTCATGCATCATTGACATGATTTCAATCATATGTAAATCCAACTTTTTTGGTTCATCTTTATCTAAAATGTTCAGAACTGAGTCAGTTATAATTGGTGTTAAAATCTCAGTTAATTCATTATTAACTTTAGTATTAAGACTTGATCTAGCGATTGATAATAATAATTCCCTGTTTAAAATTTCATCTCTTTTATCAATTATAAAATCATTTAAAAACTTTAATGATTCTTCACGTGCAACTTCAAACCCATTGACCAAAATTCTAGGATGTATACCTTCATTAATGAAAATTTCACTTTGTCTTAATAATTCTCCAACTAATAAACAAACAGTTGTTGTACCATCACCAGTAATTTCATCTTGTGCAGTTGCTGCTCTAGCGATCATAATTGCAGTAGGTGATTGGATTTGCATTTCAGATAGTAAAACTTTACCATCTTTAGTAATCTTAATACCACCAGCTCCATCAACTAGCATCTTTAATGTGCCTTTTGGGCCTAAATTGGAGCTTAGAACATCTTGTAATCCAACAGCTGCATTAATATTAACTTGAAGAGCTTGAGATCTTCTGATGGATTCTGCCTTTGGATTTAATAACTGAATAGCAGAGGACATTTCGATTGTGTGTTGTAAATATACGATGCTAATGAACCTAGTGGCAATAAATATGAAAGCGTCGAACATTTGAAAATTTAAAAAGTTCAAAATTTTAAAATATCATGTCGAATATCGTTCTCAATATTTTTTTACACGTAGGTGTGAGTATTTGTAATTCTTTCCTATGTTACTTTTTTTTTTTACTTGTATACTATTTACTATGTACTAAAAACTCCCCTCTTCATCACATGTTAACTTGGGTGTAGTTGGTATACTTGTGATCGGAGTAAGGGGACTATCAGGAGTACTTGGCGTACTTACTTCAGAAGATTTAACTTCATACAATTCACCTCCAATTTTAAAAGTTTTCTTGGTGTTAATATTTTCTGATAAATTGATAAGATTATTAAAATCGAGTTCAAAATTATCAATTTCTGTAAATTTATAATTCTTATTATTGTATGATGCTAGATATGGTTTGCATGTTTCTATCTCTATCTCTTTATTTGTCAAAGATGTTATAACATGTGATTTTATCTCTGATTCGGGTATAATTAAGTCAACATCTTTAAAACTGGTGGCGAGATCATTTTGTATTGTAAATTTCTTGAAACTAATAAATCCTTTGATATCTCCAGTTTCTGAACTGATCAACAACAAATTGTTATCCTTGTCAATACCAATCAAAAAATCCATGATAATAACAAGTCTAATAATTGTGAAATTTTTCAGTTTTAAATTTGATAAACACCAAGATTTTTGGGCCTTATTATTCTTCGACTCATTCTTTTTGGTTTTAATGATGCTTTTATGACCATTATACTTTTTTCTGGTCTTCAAATCTTCATAGTTTCTTAACGATTCATTAACAAATGAGTGCAATGAACCGTTTTGCCTACTTAAACATAACACAGAAGAATTTCCAATCCCCCAGTCAATACTCTCAATGATCGATGATGTTTTACCTCTAATATATTTATCCATTAAAACAATTGAATCGCTATTAATGCTGGTATAATCCCATAAAAATAATTCGTCGCCTCTATAATTAACCGTTATAAATTGCAAATCAAATGGTGACATTGAAATTTGACTGCATCCCATTGGTATAGATAACTGGAAAATAGTTGAATTTATTGATAGGTCAATTAATTTAATATAGGATGATGATTTATATATAGTGTTGTATAACTCAATAAATACGTCTCTATAATTGTCTCTAATATCATCATTAATCAATTCGTCATTTTCAGTATCAATATCTTCGGTTACAACTGTTTGAGATAACAGATCCTTGTTTGGTTGTTGTTGCTTTTTCCTATTTTCTAATATTTTTGTAATTTTATTTTGACTTACTTCACTAAATAATAACATCGAATCCAACGCTGTGTTTGAAAAGGATTTGATCAGTTTATTTATTAGGTTATTTTTAGATGATACATTGATTGAATTTAGCTGATTTCTATTAATCAAGTACTTGTATTTGGAATTGATGTTGAATATTAAATACTTGCCACGTAATTCAAATATTGGTATATCATTTATAAATTCAATATTAAATTTGTTAACCAGTGATAAATTTGCATATTCAAACACATTTAGCACTTGATTTGTTTTGTCAATCAAGACAAAATAATCAGAAGAATCAACAGGTGTATTGAAATATTCAAAGCTAGAATTAATTTTAAAAGGTATGTAATAGTCTTGATCTTCCAACAAATCAAATAAATATAACTCATTATTATTATTAGTTGACGTCTTTAAAATGTATAAAATCTGGACGTTCTTAGTTATTCTGTTATAACAAATTGGGAACACTTTCAATATTT
The DNA here is from genome assembly GCA_030570315.1 of Pichia sp. NRRL Y-12827. Taxonomy (NCBI): domain Eukaryota; kingdom Fungi; phylum Ascomycota; class Pichiomycetes; order Pichiales; family Pichiaceae; genus Pichia; species Pichia sp. NRRL Y-12827. Next base: position 321,553 of record JAJLVN010000002.1, read on the forward strand.
GGGACACTTGTGGTGTTCTAATTGTATGTATATGATACAATACTTTATCATTCAAATTGATAGATTCTGATACTGCATTTTTAGGTATCCAGTCATAAACAAGAACGAAGTCCTTATTGATCTTATAAACCTCGCCATGGCTTCCAATAACCAAATCTTCAAGCTTATTATCAATGTCCACTAAATCATCCATACCAACAGGACAATTGATCTCATCCTCCTTATTTTCATTAACTTCGAAAGCGTGTGAACCAAGATTCTTACTGCCTGTTTTATCAGTGATACTATCGATGTTATGTGTATTGTTGGCTTTTAATTTATTAAAGATGAATTTAGCCCCATTCTTTAGTTGTTTGTATGATTGAATTGATGAATCATAGTCGGATGTCCATTTCTTGTACTTTTCAGGAACCTTATCCCATTGAATGTTTTGCATCTTCGTGTTGTTTATCTTTACCAATTTTTTAAAAGAAGACGCCATACATAGGATGATTGAGCCAACACCTCTAAATTATAGATAAAAGATAACAGCCGATGAGCTGGTCAACTAAAAAAAAAAAGCAGTCGATCGTCTTTTTCTCTTTAAATGTATTTTTTATTCCCACAATGTTTCATGTTTATACCAAAAAGATGCAGCATTATTAACTGTTTAGTAGAGACATCTAAAGACAACAATGGATCATGATATAGGACCACTACCATTATCTTATGTAGTGGATGGGAAACACAGTGAAAAAATTTTGGGAAAGGAAAATACATACAAGGATAAAGTTAAAATACGACGGTCGTTAATTATTGGTGATCCATTACCTTTAGATTATGTAAAGCTGGAAAATGATACTGTAAATAGTGAGGTTGATGTAATAGAGGTCAAGAAAAAACCTTATGTGAAATTATCGGATTTAGGAGACCCACTACCATTAGAGTATAAGAGTGATGCAAGTATAGAGGAAGAGACAGAGCAAGAGTTAATGCAAAAGAATAGTAATGATGTTGTTCATAATAAATTTGTTGACAAACCTAGGAAAATTAATAAAATTTATGATTTTGGAACACCATTACCTTTAGATTATATCCATAGAAAACAGACATTCAATAAGGAGTATGAGAAAGATGACATTAAGAATCTGAAAACAGATATTCAACTAGATTTGACACCAGTGACAAATAACAATGTGATTGATCACAATCTTGAAATTAATATAAAAAAAGAAGAATCCAGTGATGATTCAAGTCAACAAAGTGAGGATAGTGATATTAATGAAAGCATTAAAGATAATACGGAAATGACTGTATTTGAAAACATAACTAAATACGTTGATGCGCAAGATACTGTTAAATTACAACAAGAAATGCAAAATGCTGATTTCAGGCTACAATTGATGAGATACACTAGACAACTTAAAAAACAATACGAGTATCTATCTGATATACTCAATCTCAAAGATCATAATAACAATAAATCAAAACCAGCATCTTTAGAAATGCAGATAAGACCTGCTTTCTTACTAGTCCAACAAGTGGTTGTTGCAATTGTTGTTATTATTGTACTATGTACGCTTTCATACTTCTTAGCGGACTAATGTGACTTGTCATTTATATAGTATTGTATAATAGTGTAGAATAGTAAAAGTGTATTAATTAATTAATTAAAAAAAAAGAACTCGCTCAAATCAATTTGCCTTTCATTTCTAGTTTCTTATCTGAGCCATAACAACGTTGGCTGGTTCTTCTTGTAAAGCTTCACAAAACAAGATAAAACACATTATACAAGCGCATCATGAAGTCACAATTCAAAGAAGATCACTCATTTGGTATGTATACTGCAATATCCACCTTAATTTTTAGATTAAATGGTATAAAAACATTTACTAACATCTCATAACCATTATAGGACACACCCCATGTGTTATCTAATGATTTTATTTTTTGTTTATTTGTTTTAGAAAAAAGAAAGGAAGAATCAATGAGAATTAGATCTAAGTTTCAAGATAGAATCCCAGTCATCTGTGAAAGAGTTGAAGATAGTGATATTCCAAATATTGATAAACGTAAATATCTTGTGCCTTCAGATTTAACTGTTGGTCAATTTGTTTATGTTATTCGTAGAAGAATTCATTTACCTTCCGAAAAGGCTATTTTCATATTTGTTAAAGATATTTTGCCACCAACTGCTGCTTTAATGAGTACTATTTATGATCAATATAAGGATGATGACGGATTCCTTTATATTGTTTATAGTGGTGAGAATACCTTTGGTGATATGTTTAAAGAAATTAATTAAATAGGTTAGTTATATGTTTGTTGGTATTTTTTTTTATAATTTGGTTTTGTTTTCAGGGGTGGTGTTTTAACAATTGGAAATGGAAGTGAAAATGGAATGGAAATGGAAATGGATAGGAAAGGAATGGTCTTATAATTCATTCATTACCAACTTATTACTACCATTATTATACTATTATTATTATTACTATTATTATTATCATTATTATTATCATTATTACTATCACTATTACTATTACGAGTTTATAATACTTTTTTTTAACTCTATAAGTGTCTATATACAAGTAAATATAGATGATTTTGATTTTATTTAAATATTAAGATAGCTTTTTATCTTACCTTCAAACACTTTAGGTTTTATATTACCTCTTGTTTCCCTCATTAACAGACCAATTAAAAAATTGATTTTCTTTACCTTACCATTCTTTATTTCATTTACAATCTTTTCATTATTATTTATGACATTAGTTACTAATTCATCAATTTGATTATTATCTTTTTCATTTTCTGATATAATCATATCAAATTCATTTGCTAGTTCGTTGATTGACTTCAACTGATCTACTTTATTGTTAACTAAATGTAGTAGTAATAATTTACCGTTTTGTTTCGATACCAAACCAGTTTCAACAGCCTCAATCAAATCTAAGAAACATTGAGGCATCAAAATATTCTCATCAAATTGAATTTCAGATTTTTTCAAAAATCCTAAAAGATCATTAACCAACCAATTGACGATTTTAAACTTAACCTTTGGTTGATTACTAGATAAGTTCCAACATTTTAAAAAATATGATTCAATTAGTTTATTGTTGACTAAGATTCTAGCATCTCGTAAGTTTAGTTTGTAATTATTTAAATACATATCCAGTTTCTTGGTAATTGAAATCGGTAAATTCTCTTTTATTTTACTAACTAAATCTAATAAATTGAGTTTGATTTTAGGTAGTTCCATATCAGGTGTATATCTATAATCGACATTTGATTCCTTGGATCTAAGATGATAAGTTTTCTTACCATCCCATCCTCTAGTTTCGATATCATTAAGTATATTATTCTTCAGTATATTTTGCAATTGTCTGTTCTCTTCATATCTAATTGCATTTAGAATAGCTGATATTGTTGGCAAGTTTTTAATTTCTACTCTTTGATGACCGGTCAAATTTATGTTTACATCAACTCTAACTGAGCCACTTTCCAAATCACCTGTAGAAATGTTTAAATCTTGAACTAATTTAATATAATGCTGTAAAAAACATCGAACCTCATCAATAGATTGGAAGTCAGGTAATGTAACCATTTCAATTAATGGAATATTCGATCTATTAAAATCGATATTTGAATTTGAAGTATTTATAGAGTGATAAATTGATCTACCTGTATCTTGTTCAATTTGTAACTGTTGAATTCTAATTTTCACATCCTCTGTCAATTTTGAGTTATGTCTTTTAAATAACATCAAATGACCATTTGTAGCAATTGGATTGAAATGTTGAGTTATTTGATAACCTAAGGGCTGATCACCATAAAAATAATGTTTTCTATCAAAAGAGGAAATGGGAGATATTTTGCAATTTAACGAAATTGCCAATTTCAGTGCATTAAATAATATCTGATTGTTCAGCTTAGGTTGAGTTCCAGGTAATGAAACATCGAAGAAAGACGTTGTTGTGTTGGGTACTAAAGATAAGTTTGAAGTTGAATTTGTCGATTGGGAGAATAGTTTTGAGCTTGTATGTAATTGTGTGTGTATTTCCAAGCCTATTTTAAGTGCTGGTTTGGACATCCCGTGTTGGTTGTGTCTTTTTATTGTTTGTGAATATGATCTATACCCAGAATTACATTCTGAATAAAAAATTGCCGAAATGAGAAAATCCAAATCCAAATCCCAATTGGGCCATCTTGCATCTACCATATGTCCGGCGGCAGTTCCCCTCAAATGCATCACGTGATTGCCACGTGACGCTTCCGTGCCCGCTACCTGCTCCCCTCTCTCTCTCCAGACGATCATCAACATTGCACAGCCCGACACCCCCCCCACCCAACGGCTGCCGCTGGCCAACCCCGCATGCTCCGACCGGTAGTCTCCCCCGGCCAATCCGGCGCAGGCACAAACCCACACATCTGCTGGAAAATGACATTACTAACGATAATCCAGTGGTCAAACTAGAAATACCCCCCATTTTTCGGCAGCTTGTTGGGGTGTCCAACTGGAAGCCCCTCTTTGCCGCTTTTTTTCAAAAAGTATTATAAATACCCAAGTTTCCTACCATCTATTGCAGCTTCCACCTGTTATCAGTATCGACCAATCAATCAAACAATCAATCAATTAAAAAATGTTCTCTAAAACTCTTACTTCTCAATTGAGACAATCCACCAGATTACCAGTGTTACGCTTTTCTGCAAGATCACTTGCTACTTCGGCACCTTCAATTCCAAAGACTCAAAAGGCTATCATTTTCTATGAGAATGGTGGTGATTTGAAATATGAAGATATTCCAGTTCCAGCTCCCAAAGCAAACGAAATTTTAATTAATGTCAAATACTCAGGTGTCTGTCACACTGATTTACACGCTTGGAAGGGTGATTGGCCATTAGCAACTAAATTACCATTAGTTGGTGGTCATGAAGGTGCTGGTATTGTTGTTGCCAAGGGTGAAAATGTTACTAATTTTGAAATTGGAGATTATGCAGGTATTAAATGGTTAAACAGTTCATGTATGGGGTGTGAATTCTGTAGACAGGGTGCTGAACCAAATTGTCCAAAGGCTGATTTATCAGGTTACACTCATGATGGTTCATTCCAACAATATGCAACTGCAGATGCAATTCAAGCGGCTCATATTCCCCAAGGCACCGATTTAGCTAATGTTGCGCCTATTTTATGTGCAGGTATTACAGTTTATAAAGCATTAAAGACTGCAGATTTGAGACCAGGTCAATGGGTTGCTATTTCAGGTGCAGCTGGTGGTTTAGGTTCATTAGCAGTTCAATACGCAAAGGCAATGGGTTACAGAGTTCTAGGTATTGATGGTGGTGCAGATAAGGGTGAATTTGTCAAATCTTTAGGGGCTGAGGTTTTCGTTGATTATACTAAATCTAAGGATCTCACAAAGGATATTCAAAATGCAACCAATGGTGGTCCACACGGTGTTATTAATGTTTCAGTTTCCCCAGCTGCTATTTCACAATCTTGTAAATTTGTTAGAACTTTAGGTAAGGTTATTTTGGTGGGTTTGCCAGCAAATGCAGTTTGTGAATCATCTGTTTTTGAACATGTTATTAAATCTATTCAAATCAAGGGTTCTTATGTTGGTAACAGAGAAGATACTGCAGAAGCAATTGATTTCTTCTCTAGAGGTTTAGTTAAGTCTCCAATTCATGTTGTTGGATTAAGTGAATTACCAAAGATTTACGAACTAATGGAACAAGGTAAGATTTTAGGTAGATACGTTGTCGATACTTCATGTTAAGTATGGTTACTTAGGTGCATACAACTTAGTACCAATATGAGTATTATCATTGATTGATAAATCATTTATATTGTCTAGTTAGTTTATTTATTTATTTTTGTTTATTATTCCTATTATTTTATCTTTATGTCTCCTTGCTCTTTTTTCTTTATATTTTATGAAATGAATGTTAAAATGATATTTTATTAATCACTACTAAGTATACAGTTAACTTATTTAGTAAAGAGTGAGGGAGAAAAAACAAACGCAAAATGTGAAAAAAACAGGAGTGCGTTTTTTACAATTATTCTAGATACATATCTAACGTCAACTAGTGATACTACTCAGAAGATTGTTTAAATCTTGATAAAGTTGATAGTTGTTACTATTCAAAATATCATCTGAGGTTTTGTGAATTTGACCCAAGATCCATTTTTCCTTCAAGTTTTTCGTTAGGGAAAGTAGTTCCTCAATAAGTCTGATAACGATTGCCGAATCCGACTCGATCTGGACAGCTTCGGCAGCCTGGACCTCGATACTTTTATCTTGTAATGCCAACAGCTGTTGCACCTCGTTGAATTTTGTCAGTATGAGCTGGATGTTGTTGTCGAATTTCGAGATAATTGCCGATTGCGATGACATAATTGGATGAGCTGTGGAAAAAGGAAAAAGGAAAAAGGAGAGTAAACAATAGACAAGACAACACGTAACAAAGTGGAGAGATAATTATGCGCAGAAGACGGCCGACGCTCAAGAGGCCGCGTGGGTAATGACATCCGGAGAGGGTGCGACCGAGGAGTACGACTACAGGTGAAAATGGGGAGAAAGCGTGCGACAGCGGCGAGCGTGAGGCCAACTGTCCCGGCCCAGGCGCATCAGGTGTTGTCCGTGGGCAGAGACCAGAGATGCGTTTATAAGAGAGGGTGTCTGCTTCATTTTGTGGATTATTATGTTAGGTTTGTTTCTCTTTCTTTTTATTTCTCTTCTTTCTGCATCCAATCAATTCTTTGATTATTTACCTATCCTACTCAATTCAATAAACAAAATGACTTTAGACTTCCTTTCAAGAAAAACCGGTGTTATAGTTGGTGATGATGTTAAGAAGTTATTCGACTATGCACATCAAAAGGGTTTTGCTATCCCAGCTATTAACGTTACCTCATCTTCCACTGCAGTTGCTGCTTTAGAAGCTGCAAGAAATGCTGGTTCTCCAATTATTTTACAAACCTCTAACGGTGGTGCTGCTTACTTTGCTGGTAAGGGTATTTCCAACGAAGGTCAAAACGCTTCCATCAAGGGTTCCATTGCTGCAGCTCACTACATCAGATCAATTGCTCCAGCTTATGAAATTCCAGTTATTTTACACTCTGACCATTGTGCAAAGAAATTATTACCATGGTTCGATGGTATGTTAGCAGCAGATGAAAAATACTTTGCTGAATTCGGTGAACCATTATTCTCATCTCATATGATTGATTTATCTGAAGAATCAGATGACGAAAACATTGCAACTTGTGTTAAATACTTCACCAGAATGGCAAAGATGAACCAATGGTTAGAAATGGAAATTGGTATCACTGGTGGTGAAGAAGATGGTGTTAACAACGAAAACGTTAACAAGGAATTATTATACACTTCCTCAGAAACCGTTTTCTCTGTTTACAAGGCTTTATCTCCAATCTCTCCAAACTTCTCCATTGCAGCAGCTTTCGGTAATGTCCATGGTGTCTATAAGCCAGGTAATGTTGTCTTAAAGCCATCATTATTAGGTAAGCACCAAGAATACGCAAGAGAACAATTAAAGACCTCTGAAGCACACCCATTATACTTAGTCTTCCATGGTGGTTCCGGTTCTACTCAAGCTGAATTTGATGAAGGTATCAGAAATGGTGTTGTTAAGGTTAACCTTGATACCGATACCCAATATGCTTACTTAGTTGGTATCAGAGATTACGTCTTAAACAAGAAGGACTACATCTTATCCATGGTTGGTAACCCAGATGGTGCTGATAAGCCAAACAAGAAGTACTTTGACCCAAGAGTCTGGGTTAGAGAAGGTGAAAAGACTATGTCCAAGAGAATCACTGAAGCTTTAGAAGTTTTCCACACTAAGGGTCAATTATAAATTAAGTCCAACTGATTACTCTCAACTTTATATAGCTTATATACACGTTTATAACACTAAATTTATGATATGATTTCAATACAGAATTAAAAGTCGATCGACGCATAATTACTTCTGTACACCAGTGGCATTGCTCTTTTTATTAGTTGGAGATATCGAAAGTGAAAGAAAAAAAACTGGAGTTATTTTTTCAGTTTTCAAGTTTCAAGTTTTCTCATTTTCTCATTTTTCTCCTTTTTTGCCACCATCCAATTTCCACAATTCTCGACGAAAAATACAAGACCAAAGTCACTAACTCTTTCTTAAACTTGTCACTGGACATTTGTACTATTTCTTTTAACTTTTAACTTTCACATTTTAACCAATTAATTAATTTAATTATTACGATATATCACATCCTTACAAAGTTTGGTTAATCAAATTATTTTTTTACTATTTATTATACTATTATTATTAAGACTACTGACTTATATTAATTAATTAATTTATCAAAAAAATTTCTAGTACGACTACATATTAATTATCATCATCACATATACACAAAAATAAAATGTCTGAGCAAGTAGATCATCATTCGAAAAAGAATTCAAACTCAAAATTTAGAAATAATAATTCTAAAAAAGTTTCATCTTCTTCCTCTACAAATACAACAAATAACGATTTAAAGCAAAAAATTACAACTTTAACTGATATTTTCCCTGATTGGACTTATAACGATTTTATGGCGATTAAAGATGAAATTGCCACTCTTGAAGTACAAGATATTTTAGAAGGAATTTTCTCTGGAAAAATTCAAAAATGGGATCAAGTTAGTAATAAAAAGGAAGAAAAGAAAAAACTACAAGATCAACAACAAATTGATGATCAATCATCTTCAATTACACAATCCAATCCAACTTCGAATCGTCTTTCACATTGGGATGATTCAACTTCTTCATCAACTTCAAATAACCATCATAATTCTGGAACAACGTTCAATCAACAAAATAGAAAATATCAAAATAATACCACAGCAAATAAACAATTTAGACCAAAGCAAAAATCACATCAACCTTCTTCTTTTTCATCACCAACCAATCACGTGAAAAAACATGCATCTTCAGCCACCAGTGGAAGTCTACCATCGCAAGGTTCATCATGGGCTACTGCATTAAAACCTGAACATAAAGAACAACCAATAGGCACTGATAATGCTAATATTGACACTGCTGAAACTGTCGTTGAAGAATCTGAAGTTATTGAACAATCGCCAATAGAAACTACTAAAGAGGAAAAGCAAATTGAATCAACAACTACTAATGAATCAGAACAATCCTCAATCCCAACGAGTTCTGCTCCAATGTCCTGGGCTGCTGCTTTGAAACCAAAGAAAGTTGTAAAACCTATTCACGAAGAAAAGGAAGAAATTGAAGAGTCAAATGAAGAAGTTGCAGAAGAAGTTGCAGAAGAAATTGTTGAAGAAATAATTGAAACTGCAGAAGAAATTGCGGAAGAAATTGAAGAAGCAGTTGAAGAAATTGCAAATGAAATTATTGAAGAACTTGAAGAAGCTGAAGAAAATGTTGCTGCGGATGAACAAGTTGCAGAATCAACCGAAGAACCGGTTGAAGCTCCAGCACAAACCGAAGTTGAAAATGTTCAATCTAAAATTAATAACTTATCATTAAAGGAAGAAACTAGATCAGATGAAGAAGCTACTCCAGTTGAAGAATCACAATCAGTTCAACAGGAGCAACAACAAGTATCCCCAGTACAACCACAACAACAACCACAACAACAACAGCAACCACAACAACAACCACAATCACAACAACAACAACAACAACAACAACAACAACAACAACAACAACAACAACAACAACAACAACAACAACCACAACAACCACAACCACAACAACAACAACAACAACAACAACAACAAAACCGTAATAATAACAACTATAGAAAGAACAAAAACTATTACGATAATCAAAATGTCAACAATGGTAATTATGGATCCGATATTAACAACTACTTAAGAAACTCACAAAATCAATATGATCCGACTTCATTACAATCACAAAACCCATACATGTATGGTCAACAATTCATGGATCCAATGAGTGGTCAGACTCAATTTGGTGTCAACCCTGTTGGAACTGATCCAGTTTCATCACCAGCAAACAATTCAATTTTGACTAATATGGTCAATCCAGCAAATGGAATGAATACTATGTCCCCAATTCCTGTTTATCCACCATACTATTATTACATGTTCCAACAACCACAAAATGGCTATATGGGATACCCATCTAATCCACAACAAATGCAATTACCACAACAACAAGCACAAGCACAACAAGCACAACTCCAACAAGCACAACAATCTCAACAAGCATATGGTGGTGTTAATTCATTCCAACAAGATAAACTTTACGGTCAATATGGTCAATATGGTCAAAATAATTATCAACCACAACAACAAGCTAGTCAAGCTGGTCAAACTGCTGCAAATGGTCCAACTCCAAGTGCAGCAACTGCAGGTGCAACAACTGAAAATGAATCAAATGCAGCAAATGCAGGATCACAAGTCACAAACCAACAATCTGCATCAACTCAACCACCAAATCAACAACAATCAGTTCCATATAATCAATATGCACAAACCAACGCATATGGTCAATATGGTGGATATGGTCAATATGGTCAATACGGTGCCGCACAAGCTGGACAGTTTAATTTATTTGGCAATTCCATTGCCGGTGCAGGTGCAAGTAATGGTTTTGGCGGTTTTACGGGTGCAGCTACAGGTGCAACGACAGGTGCAGCCTCAACAACTTCAACAACAGGTGCAGGTAGTGGTGCAAATCCAATGGCTGGTATGAATGGTATGGGTGCGGGAAATATGAATTATAATAACTATTATCAAAATAATCAATATCAAACTGGTTCAAATGGTAATGAAGGTGATAATGGTAAATGGTATGCAAATTAAACTATGTGATTTAATTTGTGTTTAATTGGCTAAATTAGATTGATTATTTTGATATTATATTATGTCTTTTCCTTGTAAATAGAGATAAAAATTTCATAAAATTAACCAACTAAATGAATACTAATGATTTTACTACTCTTATTGCTTCTATTTTTCATACTCTTTTTTTTCATTTATTTCATATATATCATATACTTTTATTTTGTTTCCACTTCTTACTATTTTATAAATTCATTTCTGTATAGATCTTTAATTAATTACAATAGATCATATTAATTTGTCAGTGTTTTTTTTTTTTTAAGAAATATGTTTTTCAAATTTCGCATGGAAGTTCTTGCTATTTAATTACCTTTTTCATAATTTTCACTGGTTGAAAATAAAAAAAAATACTGGATGAAAAATTTAAAAATAAATTTTACTTAAGTTTTCTTTTTTTCCTTATATCATAATAATTAATGTTTCTTTCATTAAGAAGAATTATCAGTAAAGTGATTCAACCTCTACAAATAATTCAACTAAGAAACTATTCAATCATGTCTATAAAAGATGAACTTAATTTGGCAATTCCAAAACAGGAAGAAATTCGACTTGATCCGACAATCACCAAACCATCAGAAACACAAAGGAAAGTTTTCAATCCAAAAAGTAATGCAATCAAACGTAAAAGGGCATCACATCGTAAACCACCACGTACAAATTTTGACGCAACCAGTCCATTAGGAGTATTAACCGAATTTGAAATTCCTAATTTATTATCTAAATTTCATTTAAAAGTATGTTCAATTTTAGAAATTGAAGATCCAAACTCAATTCAACCGTTAGCTATCAAAGACGTTATGAATCCTGTACGTGATATTATTAATGATTCCGGAGTTTTAGATGCTTACAATTGGAGAGAGTTGAAAAATGTTGAAGTTTTAAGCATGTCTGCAAAAGGTGATGGATTAGCCATCATTAAAGCACCAAGTTATGAAACTATTCTTGAATGTCAAGAAAAAGCAACTGAGAGAGAGAAAAAACAATTTGCAATTTTAGAGAAGGAGGAAGAAGAAAGAGAGAAAGAAAATAAAGTTGGTACTGATGGTACTACTGATGATGTTACTGTCGAAGGTACGCATAAAAGACAACGTAAAAAGCAAAGTGAACAGCCATACAGAAGACAAGTTAACCAAGATACATTACCAAAAGTTCAAATTGCTACTGTTCCATTTGCGTTTCCAGGAGATTTTGTTAATTTAAGAATTTATCACACTAATCAACATTATGTTGACTCTGAAATTATTGGATTTACTAAATTATCTCCATTAAGAAATGAGATTTTAAATAATGAAGAAGTTAATATTAATGAGGATGATGGATTAATTAAACCGAAGGAAAATCCATGTGCATATTTTGGAATTTGCAGTGGCTGCCAGTATCAATCATTATCATATGAGAATCAATTATTAATTAAGAAGGAAGTGGTTACTAATGCATACAAGCATTTCTGTAAGAATGAGATTGAATGGGAAGGTAAAGTGTTAGATACTGTTGCAAGTCCATTAAAATACGGATATCGTACTAAGCTAACACCACATTATGATGTTCCTAGAAGCGGAACAAATGGATTGAATGTTCCAAGATTAGGATTTGGATGGAGGGGTAAAGGATCGTGGTTAAAATTAGAAAATATGAAAGGTGAGGCAGAATTCAACGAAGGAATTGAATTTAATAATGCAGATTTAAAATTAGAACATCCAGATGATATGAAAATTGGTATGAGAAATAGATCAATTAGACCATATTTTGGTGACGTTTTAGATATTGAAGATTGTATTATTGGTACTGATATTGTTAGGCTTGGTTTTGTCAATGAACGTAAAAGATTGAATAAAGAATGGAAAGAGAATAACCGAAGTAAGAAAGGTGTTACTGTGTTATTAAGAGAGAATAATATAATTAAGAATGCACCTGATTTTACACCAGAGAAGATTATTGGATCAACTGATGTTAATAATGAAATAACGAAAATTGAAGTTCAAGTTGAAAATAGAGATGTTATTAAGACATGTGTGACCGATAATCAGAAAATTGTTAGTGATTTAGTTGATACTGGATTTGGTAAGACATTAAGATTCGATTTTATTGCTAATGAATTTTTCCAAAATAACAACTCAATATTACCAAAAGTTATCAAATATGTTAAGGATAATTTAGATCATGAAGATAAACCAATGGAATATCTAGTTGATGCATATTGTGGATCTGGATTATTTAGTGTTGCAATTGCATCTAATGAAGAGCACAAAATCAAAAAAGTGTTAGGTGTTGAGATTAGTGAAAGAGCTGTTGAATTTGCGAAAAAGAATGCTGAATTGAACAATATCAGTAAAGAACATTGTGATTTTATTCAAGGTAAAGCGGAGAAATTATTTGAACATATCGATTTCCCTAAGGATAAAACGGGTGTTATTCTAGATCCGCCACGTAAAGGTTGTGATGAAATTTTCTTAAATCAATTAAGCGAATTTGAGCCAAATAGAATCGTCTACGTTTCGTGTAATGTTCATTCACAAGCAAGAGATGTCAAGTTTTTCATTAATAATACAGTCAATGGAGGTAAGTATCAAGTTGAAAGTATTAGGGGGTTTGATTTTTTCCCCCAAACACATCATGTTGAAAGTGTTGCGGTTTTAGTTCATAAATAGGGGCCGTATTTGTGTAAATAGATAGATAGATAAAGAAATTAATGGAAATAATACACAAAAAAATTTACAATAATAAAAGTTATAGAAATATAATATAAGATATAAGATAAAGTTGAGATGTTCAAGAAAAAAGAACATCACAAAGAAGACAATTATTCTTCATCTTCTTTATTTTCTAAATATTCAGTCTCCTTCTTCTTCAAATATTCAGCCTTTTCAAGTTCGTATCTTTTCTTATCAGCTTCAGCCTTGGCTTCATGAGTTGCTCTTTCTTCAGCACTCATGGACTTCCATTTTTCACCTAATAGTTTACCAATTTGACCGAAGCTGATACCCGGGTTGTTAAGTCTGACATTATCTCTTTCAGCGTTGGCAAAGAACATGTAGGCAGATAAAGCACGCTTTGGAGCATTTGGGTCTTTCTTTTGTCTAGTGGAAGTTTTCTTTGGAGGCATTGTTAACTATTAAAAAAAAAGGATTGAAGTGGATCGAATTAAGTTGATGATAAGTGTTAGTAAAACGAACAGACGAGAAGAATAAAAACACGTAAAGCAAAACAAAACACAGCATTATAGAAAACAAACTTTGTTCACAGTGGAGTTGTTTTGAAAATGTAAACAACGCCGGAGGCGCGACACGTTGAAAAACAAAAAACGAGCCAAAAAGGAAAAATGCCAGACGTATCGTCAAAAAAAGGGCTGGACTCTGCAAGAGCCCCCCCACCCCCCACTGGCCACTGGCAACCAAGTCTATTGAGAGAACGAGCAGCCAATGGCCAGCAGCAGCAGGGAGAAAGCAAGTTGAACAAGATGAACGGCAGGCGATAGGCGGTGGCCAGCAGAGGCAATTGCGTGGAAGGGCTGCTGGGTGTTTTGCTGGGCGTGAAACCTGGTGGAGAGTGGATACATACAATTGAGTGGGTGCGGGTGATATGTGACCTGTATACTATAGCCAAGGAGCATATAGTAAACAGTACTGTACGGTGTAGAAGAGAGTGTACACTATGAGAGAGAAAGTGGACCAGCAGCGAGCGAGGAGGCGGTGAGAAATGCGACGGGTTTTTTTGTTTTTTTTGGCAGCGCGTGGTGGTTCTGAGGCTGTTGAAGAGAAAGCCAGACGGGTCTTGTACGGTTTCCAGCGTAGTGCCAGGAACCTAGTTAGCATGCAAATGGACCCGTACTACACCACCAAAATCGCCACGGGCGCAGCGTACGACGTCTTGGATGCCACCGAACACGTCTCGTCGTGTCTGCAGCTGAAAGTGGTCATAGTCGGAGACTCGGGGTGTGGTAAAACCTCTCTTTTCTCGTCCTACATCAGAGGATCTTTCCCAATGGCGTATGAACCAACAATCTTTGAAAACCATAGAACCTTTGTCAAAAACCAAGTTTCCAAAGACACTCTCTCTGTTGATTTGTGGGATACTGCTGGGCAAGAAGAATACGAAAGACTACGTCGTCTAAGTTATCAAGACGCTGATGTTGTTATTGTTGCTTATTCAAATGACGCTCCGGAATCTCTACCCAATATCCATGAAGTTTGGGCTCCTGAAGTGATGACTTACGCTCCCGATGCGTCCATTGTCTTGGTGGGTTTGAAATCGGATATGAATATTAAAATCGATATAAATTATGCCTATAAAATTGCTGAGAGTATCGGTGCAGTAACTCACATGGCATGTTCGAGTATTAAAATGGAAAATGTTAATGAACTGTTTGACTGTGTCTTTAATACTGCTTACAACAAGGCAATGAATAAAAAGCATCATGAATCAATCCAACAAAATGGATCTTCAAACACTACAACTAATACTACTACTACTACTAATAATAATAACAATAATCATAACACAGCTACAAAGTCAAATACCAAATCAAACAATAAATCTAAAAGGAACTCCTTGTCTAGTATGAAGATTAAAAGGAAATCCAAATGTACAATTCTTTAGCTAGTGTCTAATTTACTAATTTTTTTACTCTTTTTTTTTGTTATTTGCTCTCATATAGATTACTCAAACTTGTGTATTGTACAATTTCTCATTCCCAGCTTAAAGATCTAATTATAAACATGATATTTTCCTTATTAGGAAATTTCCAAATACGCGAGAAATTATTAAATAAAAAAAGAAGGATTTTCTCTTTTTAGATCTTTTTTTTCATTTTTTATTTTTTATACCATCACATCATCAATCAAGTTAAGCATCCAGATCTTAATCAAGTAAAATCTATCAAATTGATTACTCAATGATTTTAATTCCAAAATATCTCAAAAAATTATCCAGGTATATTTTATTTTTCATATTTATAATCCTTGTATTTTTAAATGTACCAACAAAACTAGCCCCTGCTTCTCCGTCATCACCTAAACCACTTTTATTAGTTGATTCGCCGGAACTTGATTTCAGGCCAATTTATAAGCAGCTAAATATAGAACAATTCATCACATTGTCAGATGATGAAAAATGCTTAAAATATTTCACAAAACTGTTTGAAAACACACCAAATTACAAACTCTCTGCTAAGATTGGATCGCAGTTTAGACATGATAGTTTTGAGAAATCAAATGATCTAATCAATTTAAATGTTTATAATCATTGTTTTATGCATAATTCAAAAAATGGAAACTCTTACAAATCTTTACTTAAGTTAACAAATTCAAAATTGGACTCAAAATTTTACCCTTATTTGAGTTTTAAACTACCCATTTTCCAACATTGGTCTGGTAGATCATTCAATAACCCAAAGGCAATATCCTCAAATAACGTAAATGAGAATACACCGCTTGACTCAATTAACTATAATCATCAAGATATTGAACCAATGGATGCACCCAACTCAATTCCATTTTGGAATTTTTATAAATTGAATATCAAGGGTACAGGTATAGTCATTTCCATTTCTGATGAGTTTATAAATGATACCATTAAATTATTGAGAAACTTAATACTATTAAAAAACAAATATCCTATCCAATTTGTATATCGTGATGATTTATCCAATTCAAGTAAATTAAAATTAACTAAAATTGCAAGAAGTGGAGACATTTTACAAGATATTTGGTTTATCAACATATCATCCTGTCTAAATGAAGATTATAAAACAGAATTCAATTCGTACTTTAATAAATTATTAGCATATGCATTTACAACTTTTGAGAACACAATTGTTTTGGATAATGATATCATAATTTTCAACAATTTGGATAAATTATTGAATTCGGGAAAATTCAAACAGTCAGGTACGTTTTTTTTCAAAGACAGAAATTTAAACATGTTTATGTCTCAGGAATATATTCAATTTCTTAAATTAACAACACCAAATAGGATAGATAATTTACTTTTAGGTGTTGATTATATTGATGATAAATTATGGAGTTTAGATTACTTCCAAAACAGATACTTTCATTACATGGAATCGGGACTCGTCGTTATAAATCGTGTTAAATATTGGAATTCAGTCATTTTGTCATTACAATTACCCTTTATTCAATCAACTATAATTGCAAGTTGGGGTGAAAAGGAACATTTCTGGTTGAGTTTGATTCTATCCGGATATGATGATTTCCAATTTGATGATTATTGGACTGCATCTGTTGGTAAAGTTATTAAAGAGGACGATGGTTCTATAAAAATTTGCTCTATTCATCCGTCGCATATTTTAAGTGGTGATCAAAATGAATTAATGTGGATTAATTCAGGTATTTCGAACTGTCCAAAGGATGTAAACTTGCAAAAGGATTTAAAAAATTTACAAAATTTTAATATCGGTGTGGATTTCACATCTTCCAAAGAACTTTTAAATTGGTATAATAAACCCATATCTTTCGAGGGATTTATTATACCTTCAAAGATTAATAATGCCAAAGATCCAAAATTACATAGATTTGAACAAATCGACTTATGTAATAATTACATGTGGTGTGCATATAGCTATCAAAATGATGATGATTGTATTTTCCAGAAATTTACAAACGATCAAATAAAAAGGTATGAGTATATAAGTAATGAATATATAAAAGCATGAAAAGAAAAACATGTGTGAATAAAAAGGGTATAGTTATGACGCGTTTATATAATTGTTTTGTAACTAGGTAATTTAGTTAACTTATTCATTGAATTTTCATATTCTATAATCTTATCATAAATTGCAGTCTCATAACTTGGCAATTCCTGTGGTTCAACTGCATTTTGTTCCAATAATGATGTTGATGATGTTGTTGGTGTGGATGGTATTGGTGTGGCAGTTCTTAATCCCACTTCATCGGCCAAATGATATAATATATCTCTTGGTGACAGTAAACATTGTTCATTTTTTAACGTATGTGAATACCGCTTTATTAATTTATGTATATTCTTAGAATTTGAGACATATGAGTGCAATTGTAATTGGCCAATTCTAAATTTATTACACCAATTCCAAATATTCAAAAATTCCACATCTGATATATTCTTATAGTAATATGAATGAATTAAACTTTTTTGTTTGATTTCATCAGTAAAAATTATATCCGAATCAAGTGAAAATCCAATATATTTCTCAATTGAGCCAACAAACAATTCATTATTTGAATCATATTGTTTTAGTTGTTCAGTTACATTTTTGTAAATGATTTTAGTTGTGTCAAACCATGTTAGATTTTTCTTCTTTAACTCTTTAGAAATATAGAAATTCATCATATTAAAATTGATCAAGTCATCATGAAATTTAGAAATCAATTCAATATATTCATTGTCAATCATAAAATCTTTATTTACAGGAATGGTTAAACTCAAAAAAACATTATAATGTGAATTCTTCTTAATATGGTTGATAATGCACATCATCCTTCTTAAAACATTATCATCCATGTTAAATTGGGTAAAATCTAAATCCAGTTTATTCAATTTACTATTATCCCAAAGTATGTCAATATGTTGCTTTAATGTTTTTGAACTGCTATAACTTTTAAAAGATAAATTAGAGATTGAAAAGGATAAAACAGAGTTAAAATATGATTCATTTGGAACTCTTGCTAGATCTCTAATATATCTTTGGCTTTGAAATAGAGTCAAATAATTGATTGGTGGTATTTGGTATTCAATGTTTGAGGCTATTTGACATGGATTGATAAATTTGGAATCAAGAGTATCTGCTGTTTTGATAACAGTTGTAAAGACGGTCATTATTGAGGGTTTAATCGTTTACTACTACTACAACAACAACAACAATAAGAGAAACAGAGAGCTAATTTATTGCCCACATGATCCTTATCATAAAAATCTGGGGGGGAAACGGGGGTTTTTATATACAGCATTTCCCAGATCCTTCTAGAGATTCAGCCTTGTATTCTAGAAAGAGGGATACCCGGAGGAAAACCGTTTGATTGGACCTATGAAAGTACAAACAATTCGAGAATACTGTGTTACGCCGGATCTGGACTAGAGAGAGGGTTTCCCGCTTGGGCAATAATGGGGAGTTCCACTGCGTTCCTCACTTTTATCCCTTATGCCGTCATGCTTATCCAATTTGCCTAATTAAACCCTATTGGGAAGGATTCCCGACGCGCGAGCCGAGATGGTGTTTTAGGCATTTTCTGAGTTTTAGCCGATTTGAGGGAGCGGAACCGTATACAGGTGGGCTGAGCCCTCTTTTTCTGGTTCGGAGTAACTGGGCATGAGCTTCACATACCCCACATTGTTGCTCCGAATTTTTCATTTCGTTAGTGTACGATATATAAGAAAGGTTTGTCCCTGTTTGATGTGATAATAGTAATTACCCAAAATTATACTTTCTTTTTGTTCACAAACAAAATGTCGGACAAAATCTCTCTCAAAGATAAAGTGGTCATCATTACAGGTGCAGGTGGTGGTCTCGGTAAAGTTTATGCACTCCAGTTTGCACAAAGAGGTGCAAAAGTTGTTGTGAATGATTTAGGTGGCACTCTCGGTGGTTCTGGTGGCTCTAATAAAGCTGCTGATGTGGTTGTTGAACAGATAAGAGTAAATGGGGGTACCGCTGTTGCTAACTATGACAATTTGGTTACTAACCCTCAAGGAATTTTACAAACGGCCTTGAATAATTTCGGTACTGTTGATATCTTGATCAATAATGCAGGTATTTTAAAAGACTCAAGCTTTAAAAATATGGATTTAAAAAAATTTAGTGATGTCATGGATGTCCATCTTAATGGTGCCTTTAAATTAACCAAGTTATGTTGGGAAATCTTCAAGAATAAAAAATACGGTAGAATTGTAATGACTGCTTCACCAGCTGGTTTGTATGGTAATTTTGGCCAGGCAAATTATTCATGTGCAAAATTGGCATTGGTTGGGTTTGGTGAAACTTTAGCAAAAGAAGGTTACAAATATAACATTAAGGTTAACATTGTTTCTTTATTGGCTAAATCTAGAATGACAGAAACTGTTTTACCTCCGGATATCTTAGAAAAATTATCACCAGAAAAAATTGCTCCGTTAGTTTTATTATTAACATCAGATAAATGCCCTTCAACAGGTTCAATTTATGAAGTTGCTGCTGGTTTGTTTGCTCAGATTAAGTGGCAAAGATCTGAAGGTCTATATTTAAATCCATCTAAAGAAACCTATACGCCTGAAGCAATTTTGAATAATTTTGACAAAATTTCAAACTTTAAACAAAATTATGACTATCCGATTATGCTCAAAGATTATAACAAAGTTTGGGATATCACTTCCAAATTGCCAAAAAATAATCAAGGCTCAAGTATTATTAAGTCTTTAAAAGATAAAGTTGTTATTGTTACTGGTGCGGGTAATGGATTAGGTAAATCACATGCTTTATTGTTTGCAAAATATGGTGCAAAGGTTGTCGTTAATGATTTCAAAGATCCATATACCGTTGTTGAAGAAATTAAAAGGCTTGGTGGTAGTGCAGTTGGTTCAAAACATGATGTTTATTTGCAAGCTGAAAGTATTGTTAAAACTGCCCTAGATAACTATGGTACTGTTGATATACTTATTAACAATGCCGGAATTTTAAGAGACAAATCATTTATCAAAATGACTGAAAGTGATTGGAATCAAGTTATTCAAATTCATGTTTTAGCAACTTTTAAATTGTGTAAATTGGTTTGGCCAATTTTTACATCAAAGAAATCAGGTTACATTGTTAACACAACTTCAACTTCCGGTATTTACGGTAATTTTGGACAAGCAAATTATGCATCTGCAAAGGCTGGTATATTAGCATTTACAAGAACATTAGCAATTGAAGGCAGAAAATTGGGTATTAAATGTAATGCGATCGCTCCACATGCAGAAACTGCAATGACAAAAACTATTTTTAAAGATTCTGAATTGAATAAGTTTTCAACATCACAAGTATCCCCAATGGTTGTCTTATTGTGTTCTGAAGAAGTCGGTGGTATTACAGGTGAATTATATGAAGTTGGTGCTGGCTGGATAGGTAACACAAGGTGGCAAAGAGCAAAAGGTGCAATCTGTCATGATAAACATATTCAACCTGAGTTTGTCAAAGATCATTGGAGCGAGGTTACTGATTTCTCAAATGGTATCACTTTGAAATCTGCCGAAGAATCTTCAATGGCTATCCTTAAAGATTTTGAAGACGATGAAGATGATGAAGATGATGAAGATGATGCTGATGAAGTAGAAAATAAAACCTATTCGTTCGATCATCATCAAGTTATTCTCTACAATATATCAGTTGGTGCTAAGAGAACTGAGTTGAAATATGTGTATGAAAATGATGAAAATTTCCAAGTTATACCTACATTTGGTGTAATACCATTTATGAATCAAGATGATGGTGGGTTGAATTTTGATAAACTACTTAAAAATTATAACCCAATGAAATTACTTCATGGTGAACATTATTTGAAAGTTAATAAAATTCCAATACCAATAAGTGGCACTTTATCAACAAAGTCTTTTCCTATAGAAGTAATCAATAAAGCTAAGGGTAATAAAAAGAATGTTTTGATGAGATCAGGCTACAAAACTTTTGATTCAAATGGTAAATTAATTTTTACAAACGTTGGTTCATATTTTATAAGGGATTGTGAATCTAAAACTGGATCTAATGAAGTTTTTAATGATGCCAAGAGAGGATTAAGTGACTTTTTTCTCAAAGATTTTAGTGTTTCCGGAAACCCAGATTATGAGTTCACTTTTAAAACTGGTGATAATTTAGCTGCATTGTATAGATTAAATGGTGATTTTAACCCTTTACACATTGATCCAGCATTTGCTAAAGGTGGTAATTTTAGCCAACCTATTTTACATGGACTTTGCTTTTATGGTATTTCTGCAAAAGCTTTATTGGATCATTATGGTATGTTCGATGAAATCAAGGCAAGATTTACAAGTTTTGTATATCCTGGTGAAACACTAAAAGTGTCAGCTTGGAAATCGGGCTCAATTGTTAAATTTAAAACCTGGGTTGTTGAAAGAAAAATTAATGTAATTGATTTTGCTGCAATTAAATTGTTAGATGGTAAATTATCATCAAAACTTTAAGCAAAATATGTGTTTTATAATTAGCTGTTTTTATGATTTGAACTCATCTTCTATAATAGCTTTTTTTATGTATAATAAATAGTGATTATCTAATGAAAACTTTACGACAATAAAACTAATTTTTATTTATTACTATTCATACAGTATACTTAATGTTTGATACCACTTTCCCAAGTTTCATTGAAATGAGCACCTAAAAACTTTTGACTAAAAGAAAACAATCTTTCATCTTTTTCACCATTTACATTGTTAACAACTAACTGATATTGGTCCCAAGCTGCGATTAATTCATTTATATTTGAAACACCTATAACAGTTTTACCTTTTTTAGATAGCCATTTGCTCAATGCAAATCTAGTTGCTAATTGAGCTAAATCTTCGTTATATTCAGACTTTAAAACGGTTGCTAATTTATTGCATTTTGTCTTTAATTCATCACTTGCAGGATGAAATGAGCGTGTTTCTTGATATCTTAACAAGGACATAGATAAAATTGATGCATTGTTAACTAACTGCACGTCCGTATTATCTATGAACTTCCTATAATATTTTTCTAATGTAATATTTTGTAAACACATGTTTGAGTAACTCATAATTAAATCCAGCTTACCAATTTCTTCATTATCTTTGACGAGTAATGCAAGTTTATAAATATAATCAACTGGATATCCAGAAATACCAACATATTTGATGAAACCTTGAGATTTCAACTTCATTAACACTTTTAATGCAGCTAAAGAGTCATCAATAGTTTTGAATTCAACATCATGTAAAAAAACAACATCTAAATATGATGTTTTAAATCTATTCAAGGATCTGTGAATTGATTTTTCAACCCATTCGGGTGAATAATCAAAATCATCCAATCGAATTCTACCAACTTTTGTACAAATATAGAAATTATGTCTTTCAATTTTTTGATCATTTATCAATTCATTCAAAGCACAACCCAGCAATTCTTCACTTGGTCCGTAATATGGAGAGGTGTCAATTGCATTTATGCCTAATTTAAAGCTTGTCTCTAAGATCTCATTGATTGGCATAGCTTGCGGATTATCATTATATTGGGTATTGAAAACTGCACCCCCAATGATTATTGGTGAAATCCCTTCTAATGTACCATCAACTTTCTTCAAACCAAGGGACATCTGTTTGATATCAATTTAACAATATTTTATGCGTTTTTTTGACCAAATCTGTTAAAAACATGGTGATTTGTGACTAAATTCTAGAATCATGGCGCCTTTCAAATTTCATTTTCAACTTTTTATCCTTCAAGTCAAGTGAACTTGTTTTTTTAATGTCAAATTTCAATTTCATAACGTGTATTGATGTTTCTTAAGTAAATTTGCCACTAATATTAGTTTACGATGTTTCTTTTTTCTCTTAGGCTGCAAAACTCTTTGTTTGAATCTAATGCCTCCTAAGAAGTTTTACAAGAAAAGAACCTACGACAATGCTGCAGGGGCAAGTGGTGGACAGTCAAACTACAACTCCGCTGACCAACCACAAATTCAATTTGATGTACGTAAATTTATAACATAAACTTAACATTCTTGATATAAATACTAACATTCCAGTTATATTTTTTATTTTTTATTTTTATTTAATCTAGCTTGGTGTAGAAAAAAAGAAGGTTACTGTCAGAAAATTCAAAAACATGAAGTTGGTTGATTTCCGTGAATACTATCAAAAAGAAGGTAAATGGTTACCGGGAAGTAAGGGATTATCATTAACACAGGATCAATGGAATGCGCTTGTGTCAAAAATGCTTGATATTAATGAAGCTTTACTAAAAATTGATGATACCCAAGAATTTAATAATATGAAAGCACAATTGGATCGTAAAGAGAAGGCCATTCAACAGAATGCCCTAGAGTCAGCTGCAAGTAATGTTGTTGAAACAAATCCACCTGATGAAGAAGATGACGATTATGAAGGTGTTGAATTTGAAGATGTTAGTGAACCGCCTTCTGCAAAAAGACTCAAAACAGAAGAAACTTAATTTTTTAGTACATATCTATAGCAATACTTATCCTTTATAATTAAAGTTTATATTTGGTTTTGTCTCTAGTATATACAATAGTGTGTTTATTGTCCTGTAAAGCAACATGTGAAAAATCAGCTTTTGCAGAGAGTATTTTTGAAGCCCTTTCCCTTCCCTTCTCACCAACAGGAAATTATGAATCTTCTGCGGTTTTTTCTTCTTTGTTTTAAAATACAAAGCATATTCTTTGTTTCTTTCTTTATACTTTTTCAGCAAAAAATCCGATGTCTAACGACAAGCAAAGAAATAGAAATTTGGAACGACAGGGGTGGAACACTTTTGACAGAAACAGCAGAAAATCTGTGGGTTCATTACTGTCATCGGATAATCATGGTATGGTAGAACATCATCATGAAGATGTGCTAGATGCAATGGGTTTGATTTCTGACGATACATCATCTATTTCCAATCATCACTCTCATGGTGATTCTACTACATTTCTTGATCATCGCAGAATATCAGAAATTCATCCAGATGAGAAAATGATAAGACCAAAAACACACTTTAAAGAAGATGTATTTACACAACAATCTACCTCACTATCACATAACAAGGATAGGCAGGGACAAGGTTTACAATTTAACGAGATCAATTATGGCTCGATTCCTATTGTAAACATGAATTCCAAAAATTATAACCAAAAGTACACTGTGGGGAGTTCAAACCATCTTCCATATACATCAGATAATCCGTTTATGGCACACAGGAGACATTTACCGCAAAAAAGTTTATTATCACAATCACTTCCAGCATCCACATTCTCTGATGCGTTTAACGAACCTTCTATAAAGGACGAAAACTCATTGTATGCATCATCAAATCCGTCCTCACGAAGACCATCTGAATCTTCATCACTTAACGACGTTTGTTTTCCCGTTGATTCATTAGACGAAGTTGAACGATCAAAAAAATGGCCAAACCTTTCAATATTAGAAGAATTTGCAAATGATGAAATTGAGGAACAGAAAAAAGCCCGTTCTGGCTCTATAAGTCGGAGTTCCATGACGCCACCAGGTGATGATATTAATGACAATGTTAATTTTCAATATCCAATAGTGTCAAATATAGATGATGGTGAAATAACTGAGCCCTTATTGGTTTCGAAAAATGAAGAAATTGATCCTATTAATGGCCGCTTAAGACCTAAAAAGATGACACCTTGGAATAAACCAGAATTCATTACTAGACATGATAAATCTACTGATTTTAGATTCACTTATTTTAGACCAGATATACCAGAAACTATTCACTCACCAACAATATCTGGCTTACTTCATGGTGGCAGAACATTTGAAAGTATGTTTTCTCCGCAAAACTATGGTGCAACAGTTTCCGATCCCAACTTAACTGATACAAAGTTACGTAAAATTGCGACTAATCCAACATTATCTACATACACTTCAAACAGCAATACCCCAGCTTCAACCAACACTCCCCCTTCTAAGTCATTGGTTCAACCTTTTTGGTTGGACATTTTAAATCCTACTGATGAGGAAATGAAAACAATCTCTAAAACTTTTGGCATTCATCCATTAACATCAGAAGATATTTTCTTGGGCGAAGCGAGAGAAAAGGTTGAATTGTTTAAAGATTACTATTTTGTTTGTTTCACATCATTTGACGTTGAAGAGGAACATCAAAAACGTAAAAGAGCAGCAGAAAAAGCTTTTGCTGAAGCAATAAGTGAAGAACAACAAAAGGCAAAAAATGATCGTTCAATGTTTGAAAAAATTATGGAAACTTTCAAAAGGAGAACATCTAGTTCCTCTTCAGCTGGTTCAATTCATTCATCAACCTCGAAGAGATCAAAGAGATCCAACGATAACAGAAAGTCGGCTGCTTCGTTAATTTCAAGAAAGACGAAAAAAAAAAAATACAATAAGGACGAATTGATTCCATTAACGATGTATATTGTTGTTTTTAGGGACGGTGTTATTACATTTCATTTCAAACCAACCCCGCACACTGGCAATGTTCGCCGACGTGTTAGATTATTAAGGGATTATTTGACTGTGACATCTGACTGGATTGGATATGCTTTGATTGATGACATCACAGATGCATTTGCACCATTGATTGAAGCTATTGAAACAGAAGTGAATTCAATAGAAGATGAAATTATATCGATGCAATCAGGAGACCATTCGGACAGTGATTCGGATAGCGATAGTGATGATGATTATGATGAGAGTCCTGTTTGGATGAAACTTAAACGTAGAAACTCTAACGTTTTAGGCGATAAAAATTCAATATATTCAAGATCGACAATATCGACAAGCTCAACTTCAGAAGATACTAAAATTATAAGTTGGAAGAAAAAAGGTGATATGTTAAAAAGAATTGGTGATTGTAGACGTCGTGTTATGTCAATGTTGAGGCTTCTAGGTTCAAAAGCTGACGTTATTAAAGGATTTTCCAAAAGATATAATGAACAATGGGAAAGTAGACCAAGAACTGAAATTGGATTATATTTAGGTGATATTCAAGATCATATTGTTACGATGGTTCAAAATTTAAACCATTATGAAAAATTATTGGCAAGATCACATTCAAACTACTTGGCTCAAATTAATATTGATATGACCAAAGTGAATAATGATATGAATGATATTTTAGGAAAGATTACAATTTTAGGTACAATTGTTCTCCCATTAAACATTATAACAGGTTTGTGGGGTATGAATTGTATTGTTCCCGGGCAAGATCGTGATGACTTAATGTGGTTTTGGTCGATAGTTGTAAGTATGTTTGTTTTCTCAATCACTTGTTACGTTTATGTCAAAAAGTTAATGAATTTAGTTTAGATATTTAATGTGTTATCCACTTTTACACTTCTTTATTAATTTTTTATTGAAGTATTAATATCTTTTTTAAGTGTAATGTACAAAGTTTTACAAAAACGGGTAAATGTGAAAAGAAAAGAAAATGTATAACTAGATAAAAAGAAAAAAGCGTGTGTGTTCAACTATGCTTTCATGAAAAAACACCAAAATATGCTGACATAAAATTTCCCATGTATATTTAGTTTTATTTAGTACTTTCTCAATTCTAAATAGATTTAAGATAATTTTTTGGAACTAAACCAGTCGTTTTTGAGTTTAGATTTTCTGCAAACCACCAATCATCTGGCTGTTTGTGTAAAATCAACAGAACATCTTTTTTTCTGAAGGACATCTCTATATCCATGGCCGCAGAATAGTTATACTTTGCTTTACAATAATCTATGACTGGGAATCCCTCAGATGTGTGAGATGGTAATTCATTAACTGAAATATGTCTGTCTTTTAAATTATATTGGGATTTTGATTTGCAAATTGGTGGTACTGAAAACTTTTTGTCAAGTGAAGATTTTCGGCTTGATTTGGCAACTATTAGTGAATTTCTCAGATTCTTTTCACCATTTTCAAACTCTGGGGATGAAGGAAACTTTTGCTTAAAAAAAAGTTTATCTGATTCTGTTGAACGTGTGACCTTTATTGATCTATTTGGTTTAGATGTAGAGATATTGAATGGTTTTCTTCCTACACTTTCAAAAATATTGGATTCTTCACTAACCGGTACCATTGATTCTCTGAAAATGGTGTCATTTTGAAAACCTGTTTCATTATTTTTTAATTCAGTTGAATTATCAAGAGACTTTAAGGTATTTGTGTTTGTTTCTAGGGTTTCTTCTTCGTCGCTGAATGCTAACTCTTTGTATCGTTCTTTACCAAATAAAGGAGGATTTATGTTTCTGTCAGAATCATTATTGAAACTATTTGAATATATGCTTGTTTGTGTTGTTGGATTTGAATAGTCTGACATAACCTTAAAGGTACTAGGTTCTGATCCGGATTGTTCTTCTTCGTGAGCTACTTTATCTAATTTCAATTGTGACACTTCTTTTTGTGCTTCTTCTTGTAGTTCTTTGAAAGTCTCTTTTGACCTTCCAATTAATGAAAAGGCCGTGTTTGCTGTGTCGGAACTTGTTGGTGCTGGATTTCTTCTTTTCTTTAAATCTTCACGATGTTTTCCTTTATCAACAGTATTTTTTATATTTGCATTTGAAAATTCTATAAAATTAAAAGGTTCGGTCGTTTTTTCATAAAGTGGTCTTGTTTCATCTTTAGCAAAATCAACAAATTTCAAAGGAGCTAATATTTCATTTCCAGTTTTATAGTTTTCCACAAAATATTTAATATCTTTAGTTGCACTACATTCCTTCAAATCAACTCTAATATTTTCAGCATACTGGTCATTCTCCACACTAAACATACTAGCAATATTTGCAAATTCCCAAAGATTTGATTTCAAAAATCTAATTTTTGCTTCTTCATTTAGTTGTACTTCATTGCAAGCTTCATACCATATTGCTTTCCAATCTTGTAAATGTTGATTATACTTCTCAACACATTCCCAATTATCTTCTCTGATTACTATCATCGTAGATTTTAGAGCAGTTATTTTTTGTTCTAATTTTTGCAATTCTCTATTATCTAGAGTTAATCTTGTGCTTTTTAAAGACTTTAATTCAAGACAGATTTTTTCAAACTTTGCACTTTTTGAATCACATTTACTTTTTAAATCTAATAAGGTTGACCAAGCTTTTTCTACTTTTGCTTTAGATGCTTTTTCCCGTGCTTTTCTTTCAATTATTAGCTCATTTAATGGAACATGTAATGTTTCGTTAACACGCTTGGATTGCATGGAATGTGCATCCGACATTTTCAAACATTGCTCCTGGAAAATATCTAATGCAGTTTTTAATGTACTAACAGATTCATGTTTTGGGAGATCTACACGATTAATCAGTGAATGCAATTTTCTTGAATAATCAGCTTCTATGGTTAAAAATTCTTTATAAAATGTTGCTAATGAGTTCAATGTTTTAGTTGATTTTTCATTTTTCTTGAATAAAAGCTTCTGCACACTTTCATCAGTTGACCAAAAATTTTGGCAAAATAACGGGTTAGTAGGTAAATTAATTACCGATGACATGATTTAATTGCAAAGCTGAAATTATTAAATTTGTGAAAAAACAAAAGGTTAACACCTTCGTGATTAAAATAAACTCGGAATAAATATTAACAAAGAAGATACCTTTAAAATTGGCACTTTAATAAGTAAAACTGAAATTGCCGCATTAAGTAATTATATTTGTTTATCTTTCTACGTTTTGGGATCAAATCAAATTCATGCGACTATCGACTCAATGAGATTGGAAATGTTGATGTTCTACAGATCTTTGAATCTTCATTTGACATTAATGTTTAAGATGCTTGTAGGACATATCACTACAAAAAATTGGCCAGAATGAGTGACGAAGGGATGACAAAAGAAGAAAAGCTTGAAGCTGCAAGAAAAATGTTTGCAGAAGTCAAAAAAGGTAAGAAGAAGGGAAAGAAAAGCAAGAAGATTAGTTCAAAAGGCACGTCTGAACTTGAAACTGATTCTGAAAGAAATAACGATAATGATACTGGCGAAAGGGCAGAATCAACTTCAGGTGACAATATTGAAGAATATAAAACTGATGAATTACAACTCGAAGCATCTGAGGTTAAAACTAAAATAAAAGACGAGCCAAATGCTGAGAGTAATGTGGAAGACCGTGTGAAGGAAACCGAAAAAGAAAATAGTGAAGAAATAAAAGAAGTAAAAAAACTAGAAAGTAAATTAGAAGGTGAACCAATGTCGAAACCAGTGGAATCAATTATAAACGCTTGTGCAAACAAACCATTTGAAATCGATAATGAGGAAGAGTCTTTAGGATCATTACTTTCGAACGAAAAGGCTCCTGAAGAATCGACGTTTTTAACAGAAACTTTACAATCAACAATTACATCACTAACATCAGAAAATGAAAAATTAAATTCAGAAGTAAGCACATTAAAATCTGATAATTTAGAGTTGAAATTAACAAAAATGGACCTTGAAATGGAATTAGAAAATGTAAAAAATGAACTAGAAACTCAAAAAGAACAAATCAAGCGTTTGACTGAACAATTATCAGTAGCTAAAACAGATTCTATTCATGAAATAAAATCTAATGATTATGATAATATATCTGTTTTGAGTGGCACCGATTACTTAAATCACACAACTTCAAGTTTCCAAAATCTAACAAATTTCAATATTAATAATGGATCACAGGATTACATGGATATGGTTGATGTTAAGGAAAGATTACAGCAATGGAAAGGATGGAATATGGATATGCATGGTTGGAGATCAGTAGGTATGGGTCCTGTCGTAGATATATAGTAACATAAAATCAATATTTTGTAAAGTATTAGTTTCTAATGCAACATCGCAAAAAATACTTGATGTAAATGAAATCCATATTTTTTTGCATATATCCTTTAATTGACTTGCTAAAATGGTAGTAATGGCTTATCATACCTATATCGAGATTCATCAGTAAAGTACATTATTAAACGTACTCAGTATCGTACTGAAATATTAGGAAGTGTGCATACGCGGACAATCATTTGCCATTTGAAAAGCATGTCCAATGATTCAATCACTAGAATTTCTTACTTTTTTTGTCCACATTATACTCAATGCAATACAAGTAAATATGTTGTCCAGTTTGAAGATACAATCTAAAGTTAACATGCCAAAGTCTTTATTGACTTGGAAAAATGGAGTTCTGATCAAAAGATACAATTCGTCAGTAACATCTACTAAATCTTTCAAATCTACAAAAGTTATTGGCATTGATTTAGGTACCACAAATTCAGCAGTGGCAATGGTTGACCAAAGTACCAAAGAACCTAAAATTTTAGAGAATAGTCAAGGTGCTAGAACAACTCCGTCCATTGTTGCATTTACTCCACAAGGTGATGTTCTTGTAGGAGAACCAGCAAAGAGACAATGGATTATCAATCCAAGAAACACATTTTATGCAACAAAAAGATTAATTGGTAGAAAATTTGACGATGAAGAAGTTCAGAGAGATGTCAGATTAATGCCATATTCAATTGTTTCAAGTGAACATAACGGTGATGCGTGGTTAAGCACTACAGCTGGAGATAATCTCAAGTACTCGCCTGAACAAATTGCCGGATTAATATTGAAAGAAATGAAGAGTGTAGCAGAACAATCACTTGAACTGAAAGAAGGAGAGATTAAGAATGCTGTCGTTACAGTCCCTGCATATTTCAATGACTCGCAAAGGCAGGCAACAAAAACTGCAGGTGAACTAATTGGTCTGAATATTATTCGTGTTTTAAATGAACCGACTGCTGCCTCATTGGCTTATGGTTTGGATAAACAAAATGATGGTATTGTTGCAGTTTATGATTTGGGTGGGGGTACATTTGACATATCAATTTTAGACATAGAGGATGGTGTCTTTGAAGTCAGAAGTACAAATGGCGATACACATTTGGGTGGTGAAGATTTTGATAACATTCTAGTCCAATGGATATTGACCAAGTTTAAAAATAGTACGGGTGTTGATCTTAATGAGGATATCAATGCAATTCAAAGAGTTAGAGAAGCTGCTGAAAAGGCTAAGATTGAGTTGAGTCATATTAAAAAAACAGTAATTGAGTTGCCGTTCATACATGAAAGTAACAGTATAAGTTATGAAATAACGGAAGACGAGCTCGATGCTATGAGTATGCCTTTGATTGAAAAGACTATTTTGCCTTTGAAAAAAGCTTTAAGTGATGCAGAATTGGAAAAGAAAGATATTGATGATGTTATTCTAGTAGGTGGAATGACAAGAATGCCAAAAATCAGAAAAATTGTTGAAAATTACTTTGGTAAGAAGCCAAGCACTGAGGTCAATCCGGATGAAGCTGTTGCACTGGGTGCCGCAATTCAAGGGGCTGTTTTATCAGGGAGTGTTAAAGATGTTTTGTTACTAGATGTTACACCGTTAACATTGGGTATTGAAACTTATGGAGGACTATTTTCTCCATTAATTCCTAGAAATACAACCGTTCCATGTAAAGTTAACCAAATGTATTCTACAGCAGTTGATGGACAAAACGCAATTGATATTAATGTTTATCAAGGTGAAAGACCATTAGTTGACGATAACAAATTGATTGGTAAATTCAAATTAACTGACATACCGGCACTACCAAAAGGTGTCCCTAAAATTGAAGTTCTTTTTGATATTGACGCAGATGGTATTATCAAAGTGAGTGCAAAAGATAAAGATACTGGTAAGAAATCATCTATTACTGTTTTCGGTAAGACTGGTATGAGCAAAAACGAAATTGAAAAGTTGATTAATAAAAGTAAAGAAAGTTCTAAAAAAGACCAGCAAAGAATGAGTTATTTGAAACACGTCAATAACTTGGAATTAATATGTTTTGATACCGAGCAAGCAGTCAAAGATTGGGGTAAATCCATGACTGATGAAGACTTGAAAAACATACACAAACATATAGACACTGTGAAATGCATGATTGAAGACTCCAGACGGGGTGATCTGTTTGATGTGAAATTAATACATGCAGCCCAGGAAGAATTGAAGGCTGAGACGCTAGATATCATTACTCGTGTGGCCAAACTTAACCGTGGGTCCAAACAACAGAAGTGAAACCCTATGTAAATAGTATATAGTATAAAAAACTCTTATAGTAAGTAATACCATAAATGAGAAATTCATGGAGCAAACACAACAAAGAACGTGTTGTGCTATTTTTGTCTCCTGCTTGGCGCATTTCGCATTTCTCCTTTTTGATGTTAAAATTTTCAACTTGCAAAGTTTGCCCTTTCCTCTTTCAGAGAATCGGTCGGTGCAAACAGGTAGATCCACTTCACGTACTGTTGTTGTTCACCGTGTTGATATTTTTTTTCACATTCCTATCATTTTTGGACACTACCAAGATCTGTTGCTTGACATAAACATAAAGGCAAAGACATCACTAGATTACCCACTTAATTGACTCCTCATTTGTTACTCCAAACAAGGCGTATCAATCATAAAAAATACCCGTCCAGATTATAATTGTTGGCACACAAGCAATTCTTATAAAATTTTCTATTTTTATCCACACTTTCTGTTTTTTTCATCGATAACAGTATTTTATCTTACAAATTGATACTTTTCCACTAAAAAGACTAGGTTTCCATAATTTTAAAAACCATTAAAACAGTTGTTTATAATATCTGAACATGTATAACCATCCCAACCAATCTGCAACATCTACCGGTTCTGGAAGAAGAATTTCATCAAACAATCCATTTCGTTCTGCTTTGTTACAAGAAGAAAGGTCGAGAGAAAGACGTGGTTCTTCTTCTCCCTCTCCAAATTTTGATGATGCTCAATATAAGAAATGGTTAAATCAACGTATTGAAGAAGAGCACGAAGATGCAAGAAGAAATAGCTTTGATTCCAATGATGAATATGATATATATGATAATTATAACGATGATGCAAGCTCATTCACAGAAGGTGATGAAATCAATAAAACTAGATCACGTTCTCATTCAAAACCATTAAATTTAAGAACAACAAGTGAAAATTCAATCATGAGAGATTCATATAATCCTTTTGCTCCATATGCAAGAAATGAACGTAGTAATTCGGGAACTCCGGCTCATACACCATCCAGAGCAACATTTTCTAATATGATAAAAGAAACTGTTCCAGCAAAAGATTTTGTTGCACCACCTTCATATGATGAAGTTGTTACAAATAAATACGCAAAGGATGAATACCCCAAAGACGAAAAGAATCCATTTCCTGATGAACAGCCACGTCGTTCAAAAACAGTCAGTGCACGTCGTGCTGCACCTCCACCTCCTCCACAGTCTAACAGACAATCAAATAGGTTAAATCCTGATTCACTAACAGGAAGTACAACGACAAGAATTATGTCTGATGGAAGAGTCAGATCAAAAAGTACTGGTGAACCATCATATTCAAGGGAATCGAGGGATGATCGTAATAAACCTCGTACATCATCCAGAAATGCCGAAGGTCAACAACGCTCACGTAACCATCATCATAAACATAATTCTCGTGATGCTGATAGAGACAGAGAAAGGGAAAGGGAGAGAAGAGATTATGACAGAGATTATGACAGGGATTATGATAGACCGCGTAGGTCAGGTACCTCAAGAAGAAAGAAATTTGTCCAAGAACGTTCAAAGAATATAGATACAATTGATAAGTTAGATGTTACTGGTTTCTTTGGTGGTAGTAAATTCCACCATGATGGACCATTTGATGCATGTACTCCACAACGTAACAAAGGTACAAAAGTAGCACCTGTAGCAGCATTTCCAATTGATGGACCAAATAATTCAATTAAAGGCATGGCACCAGTCAGTACCAAAAACGAACAATATGATATGGTTTTTGGAATTGATAAAGCTAATGAGTATGATTCACAATATCCGGCAACTAAACCAAGAAGCAACTCAGCTGCTAATCCAACCAAAAGAGGTTATACCAATGGTACTGTTGTGGAAAGGGCAAGCTCAACTGATCTTGAAAGCTTAGTTCCTCCAAAAACTGGAATAGCACAAGTTGATGCAGGTACAACAGAAAAACTGTATGGTGATACAACTTTAGGCTTAGGAAGTAGTACCTTTATGGATGGTGCACCAGCTTATGGTGCGCAAACTACAGAAACTAAAAGTGGTGGTTTGGCCAGAAAGAAGACTTTATTAGGAAGAATGAAAACTATTGTTAGAAAATAATGATAGTGATATACCATTTTTTGATTCACATTGTTTAATCAATAACAAAAGAAATTAAAATACTTGTTTTCTTTCTAAAAGAATATTGTGTTTAGTTGTAATATTAGGTAGATTTTCTGTATTTTGTTATCTCGTTTTTCATTTCTATTTTTTTTCCATTTTCCATTTTCCATTTTTCGTTTCTCCGTTTTGTCCTACTTTTGACTTATTTATCATAAACATTTCATCTCATTCTTTATTTAATAATAAAACGTAAATAAACATAAAGACAAATAAGTTTTTACAAATCGGTATTTTTATACACAAACTTAAATAAATCTATTTATCTTCTCCGTCTTCTTCTTCTTCTTCTTCATCATCATCATCCTCATCATCATAAGCTTCTTCTTCTTCTTCTTCTTCGTCGTCGTCGTCGTCGTCGTCGTCATCACTATCGGCAATTACGTGACCTAAATTGATCAACTGTTGCTTATATTTTTCCTTTTTCTCTATAGCTTCTGTCCATAAAATTAAAGCATCATCTAATTTAGAATGCGGAACCATACCCTTAAGATCTACCTCCATTTTCTCTATTTTTTTAAGCAGTTCTTGATTAATCTTTGAATATTTCTCAATCTCGTCGTCTGATTCAGACTTCTTCTTTTCTGCAAGAGCTTTGATTTTTTGATCCTTCGACTTCAACTTGCCTGCGGTTTCACTCTCAATTTTCTTTAATTTTTCATGCAAATTAAGTACTTCAGATTCATGTTTTTCAATTGTTGATTTCTTTTGAGTTTCTAATTCATTCTCTAATTTGGATATTTCATCTTTCAAACTTTGTGCCTCATTTTCTTTAGCCTTGATAACATTTGACAATTTGGAATTCAGTTCTTCCAGCGTTGATAATTTAGATCTGTTAGTTGATTCATTATCTGCTAATTGTTTTTGGATTTTGTCATTCTCGGTACATAAAACCTTTATCTTCCCTTCTTTTTCTTCAATTAAAAGTTTTAATTCTTTTAAAGATTCTTGTAAATCATTTTTAGCAGAAGTTTCATCTTGAAGTTTCCTTTCCAAAGATTCCTTTTCTATAACTATATTATCGTATTTGACATTAGTATCTGAAGATTTGGCTTTGATGGATATAATTTTCTCATTCAGTGAAGCTAGATCACTCTTCAGCATCTCGGTTTTGTCGGTAAATGAAGTGACTTGGTTTTGAAGTTTAGTCTTTTCGACCATCAAAGACGATATTAAAGCTTCTTTTTCGGCAACGGACTTATTGAGTAACTTATTAGATGAATCACTTGATGACTTGAGTTCAGCAACATAATTATTTAGTGATTCAATTTCAGACTTCAAATCCTTAATTTCAGATTCTTTAACAAGAAGAAATTTCTTTGTTTGTTCTACCTCCTTTTCTTTACTTTCTTTATATGAATGTAATTCTGATTTTAGCGATTTTGAATTTGATTCTGCTACTTCTGTTAATTTATGTTCACCTTCAAGTTTTCTTTTCAAATCATCAATTTCAGAAGAAGTCATAGCTTTCAAGTCATCCAATTCAGTTGATAAAGCATTCTTCTGTTTAGTGATTTGATCAAGCTTTGACTTAGTATCACATAGATCTGCTGATAGATCGGATATTTTGGAACCACCTTCACTTTCAATCTTTTTTAATTTTTGTTCAAGTTTACCTTTTGAAACAGTAACATTGGCTAATTGCTCGTTTAATTGAAAAATTTGTTCATTCAATTTTTGGACTTTAACGTCAGTTTTTTTTTCTGATTGTTCTAAACCTTCTACAGATTTGGTTAATTCCAACTTAGCAAATTCTAACTCGGTCTCTTTCAAACTTAAATCTTCCTTTAGAGCAGCTAACTTTCCAGTCAAATGTTTTTCAATTTCTTCCTTTTCAATTGTAAGCTTATCAATTAAAGCTGATTTCTCTTCAACTTCAGATTTCAAAGTTGAAATTTCTAAATTGTGCTTTTCACTTAATTCTGCTAATTTTCTTTTAATTAAATTCAATTCTGCAGTTGAGTCATTATGTGACTTTTCAGTATCCTCGTATTTGCCCTTCAAAGAATCTAGCTCAAATTCACAAGCATCTAGTTTTTTCTTCGAATTATCTTTGAATGTTCGGTATTCTTCATTTACAATTGAATGTGTTGACTTCAAATCATGTAATGCATTTTCTAACCCTGAAATTTGTTGCTTTAATAATTTAGCTGATTTGTTGTGTTCAATATTCAACTCCTCAATTTTCGTATTTAAAGATGCTTTTTCACCATTCAAATTCTCAATTTTTGCCTCAGACAACTTGCATCTTTCCTTGAACTGTTCGATTTGTTTTGATGTACTTTGCTTCAAAGATTCAAATGTAGTTTCAAGGCTTGAATTTGAACTTTTTGTGTTATCCAAAATATTATTCAAGTTTTGAATTTGTTCATTTAGTATTGCAATTTCTTCAGCTTTTGATACTTTGAATAATTCAAATTCAGATTTTATGCTTTTAAACGATTTATCCCTTGTTTCCATTGAAGCTGAAAGGTTCAATTTTTCATTTTCTAATGATTCAATTTTTGATTCATTATCCTTTTTAATCTTTTTTAAATCCAAACTCAATGTGGAATTCAACTGTTCAGTTTCAATCAACTTTAAATTAATAGATTCAAGTTCCTTTGTTAATTGATCAATTTTTGATATGTTATTTGTTTCTAACTCTTTCAACTTACCAGTTTCCTTTGAACCCGCTTCAAGATCAGAGTTCGCCTTGGTGAGTAATGATTGCAATTTGAAAACCTCATCTTGCTTAAGTTTTTGGGCATCCTTCAACTCATTTATAGTAGATGTAGTTGAAGATTTTAAAGATTTTATTTCATTTTCAATTCTATCATTTTCAGATTTTAGGTTGTCAATTATTTGTTTCTGGGATGTTTCCAACTCTTTCAGTTTAGTGGCAAGCAAATTCTTTTGGTTCAAAATATCATTATTCAAATTTGATTTTTCATCTAACTTAGTAGTGAGCTCAGATATCTCACGATTCTTAGCTTCATCTAGTTTAGCAAGTTTGGATTGTAACTCAAACTTCTCAACACCAACGGCTTCTAATGATTCAAGTGAAACTTTCAATTCATTTTTTAAATCAGCAATTGCCTTGCTCTTAGCGGTTTTAACTTCATTTAACAATTTTTCATTTTCCAAGACCTTTGAGTCACTTTCTTTCAATGACGCTTGGATTGATTGAAGTGTTTCATTGATGTCATTCAACTCCACTGTTTTTTCTTTTTTATATGATTCAAAATCTGAGTGTAATGTTAAATGTTCAGTAGTTTTATTATTTAATGATTTGTTAATCGAGCTAATCTTTTCATTCAATTCTAAAATTTCTGACTCTTTGATTTTCTTCAAAGCTTCCAACTCTTTATTCACTAGGATAGTCTCAGATTCAAAATCCAATTTTGATTTTTCGATTGCTTGAATTTCGTCAGTTAATTTAAAAATTTGATCGTTGTTTTCTTTGGTGAGTTTGTCATGTTTCCTTTGTAATTCAGAATGCTTTGAATGTACTGTATGTAAATTATCATTAATTTCAGAAATTTTTGATTCCAATTCGGTTAACTTACTTTCTTTTTCCTTTTTTTCAGAATCTAAAATAGTTTTTAATGAAAATTTATCTTTTTCTAAACGTTCTATCAACCCATTGAGTTTTTTAATTTCTGCTTCATTGTTAAATTTCTCGGTCTCTAATGATTCTCTTATTTCCAAAACTCTACTTTCTAGCTCTTCTTTTTCAGTCGTAAGTTCAGTAACTTTACTATTTGATTCAGACAGAGATTCTTGCAATTTAAAAATTTCAGCATTTTTTAATTTTTCTAAATTGGTCAATTTGTCAACTAATTCATTATTCTCCTTCAGTTTAGATTCATTTTCGAATTTTGACTCACTTAATAACTTATTGACGTTTAAAAGTTCTACATTATTAGATTCAGTAAATTCGGATAATTTATGTTCAAGCTTTTTATTTTCAGATTTCAACGATTCGAGTGTAGAGGCAACATCTTCTTTCTCTTTAGTGATAGAATCTAATAGAGATTGCTTTTCAAGCAGATCACCAGTTAACAACATTGATTTCTCGTGATGTTCTTTTATACTAATTTCTAACTCGTTTTTCCTTGATGCACAAGATTTGATTTCATCTTTTAATTGATGAATTGCACTTAAATGTTCATCTTTCAACTGTTTAATATCATCTTCATATTGTGAAGCCACAGACTTAAGCTTGTTTTCTAAATCATTAATTTTTCCAGCCAACTCGGAATTCAATGCCTCCAATTGTTTATTTTTTTGTTCATTCAAATCAAAACCTTCAGATAAGTCTTCAATCGTATTATTTAAATTATCAATTTCTTCAGAACTTTCTTTTTGTAAAACTGTAAAATCTTCGAGTGTTGAGGTTAATTCTTCTTGTAATGTTTCCAATCTATCATTTAATTCATGTTTTTCTTGAATCAGTGTGGTCTTTTCTTTGTTCAATTCAGTTAATGTTAATTTTAGTTCTCTCAACTCATTAGAATACTTTTCTTTATATTCAGATAATTCATTGTTTGAAGAATCTTTCTGTGATTTCAGATTTTCAATAATTTCAGCGGCTGTTTTCAGTTTATTAATATACTCATTGGTTTGTTTTTCTAACTCATCTAATTTTTTATCTTTAGATGATACCGATAAGTTCAAAAAATTATACTCCTTTTTAGATTTTTCCAATTCAGTTGTCAAAGATTTAACATTTGACTCTAGTTTTGCAATAATATCATTTTTTTGTGTTTTGTGTATTGATAGTTCTTGTTTTGCTTTCTCTGACGATTTTTGAAGCTGCAAAATTTCCTTTTCTAAAGATGCAACCTTTCGCTCACTTGTTAACTTTTCTTTTGTTAAGTTCATTAACTCTCTATTCATTTTGTTAATACCATTTTCAGCAGTTGATCTCAATTTTTCTGATGTTTCTAGTTCTTCTTCAAAATTTTTATTATCCGTTTCTAACTTTTTTAATTTTGTTGATGTTTCTTGTAGATTTTTTGACAACTCTAAAATTTTAGTATTCAAAGATTTTGTTAGTTCTTCCAACTTTTGAATTTCAGTAACTGATGAGGTCAATTTCTCTACTAACTTATCTTTTTCATTTTCAAGTTCTTCCATATCACTAACAATATTTTTGTATTTTTTTGATAATTCGTTGAATTCGTTTGATGATTTTTCAATTTTTTCAGACTGGATAGTTGATAACTTTGTGGAATCAGTTTTAAACTTTGTATATTCATTATCTAATTCTAATAATTTTTCTTGGATTTCTTCAAATGCAGAATAATTCAACTTCTTGACGGGTTCTGTTTTCGGATCTTTACCAATTGCTCTAGTCATCCTTTGAGAATTATCATGAACTAGAGCTATAAAATTTTCCTCAAAATAAACTTCAGGTAACCCAGACTCGTCTCTTGAAGGTTTGATCCAATTCAAATAACTAAAATTAATAACAAATTTATTATTTATGAATTGTTGAATTTTTAAACTTAGTGAATGAATGCCTATTCTTTTAGAAAATAGCGTATGTAATTGCTCCCGTGAAATTGGTGATGATTTCCTTGAAAATTCATAAATAATGGATAAAAAAAAGGAAATCAAGCCTTGAACTAATTCGCTTTCATTTGATGAGTCGACGATATATGCTATTAATTGATCTAAAATTGAAGAATCTTTTAAAAACTCATCAATGACTTCATAGTTTTCCCAGCACCACTCTGATAATAACATAAGGTACGCAATTGGAACTCTAATATCTGTTTGTTTTAATGATGCGCATAAAGCTTGAGCAATTGCGGAAACAATTGAAATGATATCTTCATCTTGGTCTTCATTCCCTAAATTAATTAAAAGTACTTTTGATTTTGATTCAGGATAGTCTTCAAAAATATATAATAAAATGATTGATGCAAACCAAATTTTGTAAGGATTCAATTTAAAGTTATCGACTTGAAGTAAAGTTTGGAAAATATTAGCTTTTGATTCCAAATTATCTAAATCAATCGATGATGGAATAGTGTCCGATGATGAGTCAATTGATTCAATCGAAGGCGATCCTTCATCGCTTGGTAATAACTTATCAAGAGCTGATTGGTTCTTGTTAATAATATCATGAGCATCCTCTTTCTTATTATCTTTTATTTTATCTCTTTCTTTTCCATCTTCTTCTCCATCTTCTTCACCATCAATTTCATCTTCCATAGTTGGATTTTCTATACCATTCAATTCATTGAACGTGTAAAATTGATCATCGATGAAAGCACTCTTAGCTTCAGTATTATCTTTAAAGAATGCATGGAGTGTATAAGAAGCAGCAGATCTAAGATCAAAACAGTGAACTGAGTTGACATGTAAACACCAGTTTAATAAAGCGACAGTTATTGGTACAATTTCTTCAAATTTCTGAGCAGCTGGTGGCAAACTTGGATCTAAGTATGGAACATCAACTTGTGAAAATTTAAATTGGACTTCGTTATTGCCTCTAATAATATCAGAAACTGTTAGCAATGAGGTAACTCTCAAATCATTTGGAATATTTAATGAAAATATCAATTTCAAGCAAGATAACATTATACCACTATCAACCAAAGAGTTTTGAGTATCTTCAATATTTTGAGTGTCTTTAACAACAAATAATCTACAAGTTTCTAAAGTTGTAATTAAATTATCTAACCTTTGATTATTCCAAATAAAGATATTTGATGATATATTAATACATTCATTTATTAATTTAACTAGTTGACTTAAGCAATTTGTTTCAATGAAATATTTTTGGTTTGAAGAATTATAATTAAGTAAATTTGTGATTAATGAAAGACAATCTTGAACAACAATTGTACCTTGAATACCACCATCTTCATCTATAATTCTGTATAGTTTATCAAAGGTATTTTCAAAAACAACAAGTTTTTGTAAATTAAAGTTATCTTTAACGATTCCCATTAGCAATAGGATTGCTTCATTCCTAATAGGTTCATAGGTATCATCTAATACCTGGCATAAATTTGATATTGCTGTAGGAGATTTTAAGATAAGTTCTTGAGTTCTTTTGTTTCTAGTTGAAGTCAAAGCTTGTAATAATTGTAAAGAGTAAATTTTTATATGAACATCATCAAATTCCAAAAATTCTATAAGTAATTCCAAGTTTGAAACATCTTGGGTCAATTCATCAGCAATCCAAAGAGAAAACTGGTCAGGTTTAACATTTTGAATTAAGAGTGAAGGTGATGGATATTTACCGTTTTTATTTCTTGATTGCGAACTAATCCAATCTCTTGTTAAATCATTGTTTCCTTCGCCCCTGATGAATAAAATTAATAAAGTTTCTAGAATTGCCTTAACAATATCACTATCAAAGCTATCATCTTTTAAAATTGCAAACAGTTGTTTCAAGCCTTTAGCAATGACAATTTCTCTGTATTGTCTACTATAACTTTTCAATGCCAAAACAGCACCACGTCTATCTGACACCAATGTTGCATGGGATAATCTGTCAACGATTGTTGTTATATTATCATCCACCTCCTTTTCAGTAGCACTTTGAGGTGCACTCATTAAATTTTGAAGTAATTCCATGACAGTGGGTTAAATAAATAATTTAATTCTGATGGAGGCTATATAATGGGTGAACTTTCAAAGCCTGTATGGTTTCTATAGACTACATACATAGATCCAGATACTTCTACAAACTTCATTTGATCTCATGTGTGTTACGACGTGTCTGAGTGAAATTCTGGCGTCGATCGGCGCGTCTAAAGGCTCATCTCGGATAAGTTTTTTTTTCTTTTCTTTTTTAGTTGATCTATCTGAATACTAACTAAATACGATATTAGTGTATACCTACACCCCTAGAGATTGAAACTTGAGGGAGAAGATATAATAAATTATATGGTATGAACACAGAGACAGCAGTCACTGCCTCCCCCCCCCTTCCTACTCTGCCATCTGCGAGAAAACAGACGGCATGATCTGCCAATTGAAATTCAACACGAATCAACACTCTGCGGAGTCCAGACGGGGTTCCTTGTGGTGTGACCTAGCCAGACCAAACTGGGTTGTGGAGAAGGCGATGCACCAAAGCCATACAGGCAAACAAATAGCTATTGATAAATCTCCTGATGTTGATGCGGTCACACGGGTATTCACTAATATCTGGTATAAAAGCAGAAAGGTCACCAGGGCGTAAACTATTAGAAACACGTAAACGGCGTTTTGTTACTCATTGCAAACACACTCTACAAAATAACGATTATCTTTTAAAGCTTTCCTCTTAACACCGTAAAACATCACATTACATTATTATCAAGATGGCAAAGAAAAATCAAAAACCAATTCACATGGAACCAGTCCATATCGACCATTTAGAAAAAGCACCAGCTATTAGAAACTCAAAAGAAATGCATTTTGAAAATTTAGAAGACTTTGAAAGATATATAATGGATGAATCCTGGGATAATGAGTTTGACAATTTGAACATTCATGTCAAATACTTACCTCCTTTTATTGTCAACCAAACCAAGGGTAACGAAGACAAAATTAAGCCTCAAATGAATTCTTTGAACAAGAAGTTTAGAAGACATTTACAACATCATGTCAAGAGACATTTATTACCAGATATCAAGAAGATGTCTGGAATTAACTATGATTTTAGCAAAGATGGTGAAGAAACTATTCCAAACATGTATGGCACTTCAAGTGTCCATAAATGGCATTTCAAAGATGAAACAAATCATGGGTTTGATGAGTCTGAGTTTAAAATGAGAGACCATTGGAAAGTTGAAGTTGATATTGAATCAAATTCAAGTAACCCTTGGATCGATGTTACTTATAAATGCGTCACCGATCATCCGCTTGATGGCATGTCTTCAAACATCGTTTAATTCATCCAAGTTGCTAACTACATACCTATTAATCAGTATCAACTATCTAATTGCCAACTAACAATAACTTTTGGAATATTTGTGCATGTTTTTATCCATTTATGAACACATTAATTATAGTAGTATTTTCCATCTTCTTACCTTTTTCTCTTCTCCTATTGTCACGGCTTCCCCTATATATAATATATCTTTATAATGACTAATAACTTTATGACCCTTACATCTCTCAAAGTGCAATATAGACCCAACCCGCAAGTAATTTTAAACTTAGTGAGGCCACCTGTATTCACAAAGCTGAGAACTGGTATTTTCGTGTTCTGTTGGGGGGCACCCTTCCCGGTTTTGTATTTTTCTATGTTGTAAAACTATATCCTATCAACGAGGTGGCGTTTTCTCTTATTAACAATCTACATAAGGACAC
Source organism: Pichia sp. NRRL Y-12827 (assembly GCA_030570315.1). Classification (NCBI taxonomy): domain Eukaryota; kingdom Fungi; phylum Ascomycota; class Pichiomycetes; order Pichiales; family Pichiaceae; genus Pichia; species Pichia sp. NRRL Y-12827. Next base: position 365,625 of record JAJLVN010000002.1, read on the forward strand.
CCTTAGATATAACTACGATAATATCACATAATGGCATCTGCGGTACCCTATGATCCTGATGACTTTGATAACAATCCTTTTGCAGAAAGCAGTTTAGCACCTCCTATATCTTATCAACAAACCAATGATGAGAATGCCAGTGAAGAGGAGAACGGGATGAATAATGATCAAAATAAACAGGTTTTAAATGATAATACTTCAGCGCCAAATACAAGTGCAACCAAATCAACGGGATCAACAGTGGAATCTGAATTCAATGAATTTCCTACAGAACTGGATTTAAAGAAATATTTACCTGAGAGACTACGTGAAGATAAATTTCAACTACTTATCAAAATACAAGAAATTGAAGCAAATGGAGCAGATACTCAGAAGAATCCGATATTCAAATTTAATGCAAAAGTCACCAAAAACTCAACTTTCCGTAAAGATGTTTATAAAAATGTCAGAAGAACTTACAAAGAAATTGAAGCTTTATACAAGTATTTAATTTATAACAACATTGAAGTTTTTGTTCCTGCTTTACCAACAGTGTCAAGCCTATATACTCCATTATCACCTGAATTTATTACATCTATTACAAACTCTTTTCAAGATTGGTTTAATAGAATTTGTTGTAATCCAATTTTAATTAAGAACAAAGAATTTTCGTTGTTTTTTGAACAAAGTGATTTCAATTATGTTCCTTCAAAAACTAAACCTTCGACAAATTCAGTTATTGCCACTGGTTTGAAAAGGAAAACTTTAAAGCAATTCCAACCACCTTATGATAGCTGTGAATATTTAGCTCGATATAGGCCAATGATTAAAGAAGTGTATTTGAGTTGTCAAAAATTGTTAGAGAAACTAGAAAGGTGTCTGAAATATCAGCGACAATCGGCATTTTATAATCATGAATTTATTGTTTTACTAGAAGGTTTATCAAGTGTTGAAAGTTCAAATGAAATGTCAAAGTTATGGAAAAAATTCAGCAAATTCTCTTCAATTTTTAACGAAACAGATCTAATTAAGAATGTTAGTTTTATTTCTGAACTAATTAGATTTTTCAAACAAATTAGTGATGATTCTTATAATATTAAGGAATCGCTTACAAATAGACATTTATTAATGAGAGAATTAATTAATGCAGAAGAAATAACAAAGAAGAAACATTCAACAATTACAAAATTGAAAATGAAATCAACTATTGATCCTTTGAAAGTCGATGAAGCGATTAGATCATTAGAAGCATCAAATAACTATGAAAAAGAATTGAGATATCAGGTTAAGAGAACAACTTATGAAATGTTAATTGAATCAAAAGAATATATCAGTTATATGGTGTTAAGTGCTAAAAAGCTTTTCAAACTTCTTGCAAAACAACAAATAATGCAAGAACGTAAAAAACTCAATCTACTTATAAATAATAGATTAATTAATCAACAAGATTCTTTAGGTCGTCTAGGTAGAGAAGATTTGCCAAACTCGATAACGAGTGGAAGTGGTAAGTCAGATTCTTGGAATTCAAGGCCCAAAAAGATCTCTTCGGAATCACTAAATCGAAAATTAAGTCAAAATGTGAGTAGCAATGATATTAATGATGAAATTTCAAATGTTGATGCAAAAAGTGCAGCTTCATTGTTAGCTGGTGCTAATTTTTAAATCATTTTTAGTATTAACGATATATGTGTATCTTTATAAAAATTACTTATATCCTGTGTAATTAAATGAATTCCAGGAATAAAAGTAAACACACCATACCTACAATTCAACCTCAAGAAAAGGGCTTAATTGAAAATAAGTTTGTACCGTAAAAATTCACAGTATATGTCGCTCGCATTTGAAAAATAAAAAAATATCGTATTATAAGGGTACAAAACTGTCTTCTATTTAATATAATCATTATACAACAAACTCAATAAGTTAAACAACAAATATAATATGTTTAATAAGACACCACCAACACCAGAACTGAATTTGAATTTGAATTTGAATCTTAAATCCCCTTGGAGAAGAAAAAAATCAATGGATAAACAAGCCGCAATTGGTTTCTCGTCACCAACACCGGATGATGTAAGTAGTCTTTCACAATCTATAGATTCACAACATCATCAGCTGTCATCAATTAAAAATCCTCTGAAATCTATTAAAAACCCATTGCGGAAAAATAATGATGATATCGATACAAGAGACTATTATCCTGCAAGTCCAAACTTGAATTTCGGTAACTCACTAGATAGTAATAATCCAGTAGCATCAAAGATATCTCTGAAACCTAATATTTCGTTATCTAAATTTTATTCTGGAGAAAACTTATCAGCTGGATTAGAAAATATGCCTTTTGGGGTTTATGAATTACAAAAATATGGTATTGCTGGAAACGTTCAAACATTAGCATTTGATCCAACACAATCTTTAATGGCAGTTATAACACACATCAATAGGCTTTATATATTTGGACAATCTAGAGTTACTGTTGATATTAATATCGAATCTGTAAGTCCAATCAAAACTTTAAGATTCATCAAAGGTATTTACTTAATTGCAATTGATTCAGCAAATAGTATATTCGTTATTTCATTGTTACATAAAAAGGTTATTCATACATGTATTGCTAAATTACCTATTACTTCATATGCATGTGATTATTCACTTGAATTTGTTTTTGTTGGGTTGAAGAACGGTTTAGTCAGAGCGTTCAATATTGAAACTGGTATGGATACCATTTTAAATTTACGAGAACAACAAAGTCCTATTTTTAAACTAAATGGTGGATCAGAAGTTACATCTTTAAGTATACATCCAAGAGATATTGGTACTTTATTGATATCATATTCAAAAGTTACAGTTGTTTACAATTTAGTAGAAAATTCAATATTACAAAATTTAGTTTATAAAATTCCAAAAACTGCACCTGGGGGTGAAAACTCGATGTATGAATATGATTCAGAGGGTTATTATTATCCCAAGGTTCTACATAACATCTGGCATCCAAACGGTTTACATTTGATTACTGTTCATGCTGATAATTCAATTGTATTTTGGGATGCGAAAACTGGTAAGAACATTTTAGCTAGATCATTATTTGATGTTAACGTTGATCAACCTACAGGCAAACAGCAAAAGATAAGTAAATTCAGAATGACCAAAATCAAAACTATCAAATGGTTATGTGAAGAAAATCCTGAAAAAACATCATTATTGATACTAGGTGGTGATGGTTATACATCTGATGGGTACCATCAACTGATTAGAATGAACTTTGGTAAAATGCTTTCATATTCACTAACTTCATATCCTCAAATGGCTAAATATTATGCACAACCGAAAGAACAAAGAATTTTTGCAATTCATTCAAGTGCATCGATTGTTGATTTTATACCATTAGGAGAAACATCACCATATTTTGATGGATGTCATGGTTCAAAATTAATTGCAGTTATAATGAGTGATGGAACTATCAAATTTTTACACTATCCTGAAGGACAAATGTCTACAAAAGCAAAATATTTCCCATCTACAATCTCATGGTTAAATCCTAAAATTACATGTTCTTCATCATCATATTTAGATCGAAGGATCTTGAATAGTATGACAACTGTCAAAAGTGCAGACCATTTGCCTAGCTCTATTTTGAAAGGTGGTATACCATGTAGACCAAAATACAAAGCTGATGCAGGATCCTTAATAATCACAGGCCATGAAAATGGATTTGTTAGATTATGGAATTCATCAGAAGGTGACTTAGATAGTAGTAATGTTTTTGAAATCGACATTGCAGAACTTGTTCAAAAGGATGATGATAGTGTAACTGTTAAACATGTATCATTTGCACCTGAAACCTTGGAAATTGCATGTAGTTTAAACAACGGTGATGCGTTGGTGTTTGCTTATCAAATGAATAAAAATTACAATCCAAAAGTTCTTAATAGTGTTCTGACAAACGTACAAAGTTTTGCAATGGAAAATAGTGGTAAAGCGCTAATTAGTATTCAAGATAGAGCATCATCAAGTATTAAGAAGGGATTTATGCCTAAGTTAATGATCAAATCATTAGATAATGGTTTTATTACTGCATTAAGTACAAGTAATTTAGGATTGGTGGCAATTGGTTATGAATCAGGTAGATTATTATTGGTGGATAGGAGAAATGGTATAGTTATTCACAATGAAATTTTACAAGATAAGGGACTATCGATCCCAACACAAGCAACGTGTGTTGAGTTTGGGTATGGCTTAACTAATGAAAGTCCAAATCAGGGTAGAATTTTAATGTATATTGGTACAAAAATTGGTAGATTATTAACGTACGAAATTTCAGGATTACCGGGTAGTTTTAGAGTCAAATTTGTTGGACAAATTGATTCAAATGATGATGAGATTAAATCAATCATTGTGGTAAATTCAATTAATGGTAGGCCTTTGATTCCAACCTTAGATCATTTAAAAAGAGATATTTCAAGTGATAAGGTTCATCCATATGTTGTGGCATCATCACAATCAGATATTAGGGTTATTAAAAACAGCTCAAAAATTGCACATAAAACATATAATAAAGGAGATGTTTCCAAAATTGGAATTACAGGTGCAAAATCACCAACAAGTGGTAAAATTGCATTTTGTTTAGTTGTCATTTTAGGAATTAGTAAATCAATTTTATCATTGACAATTCCTTCTTTAATGGAGATGTCAAGTTTACGAATTCCATATAGAGTTGATCCTAAGTTCTCTACAGGTAGTTCTGTATTACCATTGGGTGATTTATTCATTAGAATTAATGAAACTGAAGCATCCTTAGTTAATATAATGAAAATTCGGACACCAATTATGTCAATTGAAACGAATAAATCAATTGACACGTTATTCCTTAAGAATATTACCGTACCGTGGAGACCAGGATCAAATCCTATGCTTAAAAATACACCAAGTGTATCATATCCACAACTTTATTTATTATTGATCGGACATGAAAGAACTAATAAATCTACATCAGAAGAATCTGAATTGTCATGGGAAGTATCATGTTATAATCCTGCAAATTATACATATATCAGTGAATCCAAGCCTATATATTATAATCCTAATTCAATTCATCAAAATGCATTTTTAATGGAAACGCCAAAACGGTCAGGTGTCAAAAAGCGTAATAATTCAGGTAAGGGATGGTTTGAAGGATTGACAGATTATACGAATTCAACATTGGAAAATGCCCAGAATAATGTTGATAACTATCTTGGGGATTTGAATGAAGATTTTGATAAAATGTTATCTGAAGCTAAAAGTGATGCAATTAAAGGTATGATTGGTGGTAAATTTTCATAAAGGATATGTATAGATTTATAAATAGTGCAGATGTTGTATTGTATAGTAACGCGAAGGAACAAAAAGACCATGGTTTTTTTTGAACTAACCTGAAGTTTTGAGGTTTACAAGATGAATTTTCTTAAATTTCACATCCAAACCACACATATATCAACCAATCATAGATATAACTAGAACGTCATGTTTGGAATAGGAACATTGTTTTATGCAATTTTATTTTTCATAAATGGAATTGCTGTGCTCAGTGAAGACAGATTTCTTGCACGTATAGGATGGTCTGCTAAATCCAACACAAGCACGGGTAGTGTTAATAACAATGCACAATTTGCAAATCAATACGGATATGGAGATTTCAATATGGGTAGTAATGGAACTGGTGGTTCAAGTGATGGGATTAAATCTAGATTGATTAATCTGATTGGTGCTACACGTACATTGTTACGTATTCCTTTAATTATTGTTAACATTTTAGTTATTATTTACGAATTGGTTCTTGGTTAATAAGAAAAGAAATATGGATATTCTAATATTCTAATATTCTTATTATTATTATCTTTATTATATAGGGTATATAGGTTTTTTATTCTTTTGTTTAATATAGAAATAGTTTGTTTATATAATAATAAGACATCAGTCATGTTTTTTTTCTCCGTTGAACTATTATTCAATATATGAATCTATAAATCTTTTCAAAATGCCTGGATCCTTAATTTCCCAATCAATTAAACCACAACTATCCAAAATGATATTTCCTTCAGTATTGATATTATGATCCTTATCATATCTCATTTTCAAAAACTTGATTACACTATCATAGATTAAAATATATTGTCTTAATGTTTGAACCATGAAAATTCTTTGAGATCTGAAAACTGAAGTAATATCATAAATAAAATCCTTTGAGGAATCTAAATTTTTGTTTAGCAGTATATCAATACTTGTATCAATAACACAAAAACTACCTGTCCTACCACATCCTGCAGAACAATGAACTAAAACTGGATTTTCCATTATATTTAAAGATGAGCAAATATATCTCTTTAATCCGATTAAACTTAAAATATCTTCTTCACAAATAACAATACCAAAATCAGGCCAACTCATCATATGAACTTGTAAAATTTCTCTAACTGGTTCATTTTCAACATTAATTGAAATTCTACGAATGATACATTCGGCTCCTGATTTAAAGGATAAATTGAAATCATTTAAAGTTTCAACTACTTGAATTTCAATTTTTGAATAATTTGAATAAAAAACACCACTTTCCCAAAATGGTGCACATTTTTCAACTTGATTCTCGTTTTGTGGTGTTAATGAAAAAATGATTGGTACTTTATTATCATATACCATTTTCCAAAAATCACCAATTGTTTCCTGTAATGGACCTTGTGTTGCTATATAATTTAATGTTGAGTTTGGATACGAAATATATGATGCATTAATATAGTCATTTGGATCATTCAAATCAGTAGTGTTTTTATTAAGTCTAACTCTTGCATGCTCATAGAGAAAAATATCTTTATATCTATTTTTTCTACCTAACTCAACACCTGATGAAATTACAGGAAAACAATTATTGCCGGACTCGGTTTTAGACTTGCTATTGTTATTGTTCAGTGCATTGTTTAATCTTGTGCGTTCTTCAATTTGTAACTTATTGAATTTTTCAGATAATTCTGAAGATCCCAAATCATTACCAATTACGTCAACTAACCAAGCTGGTAATTTTGCAATTTCATCATTTGATAAATTGGTTAATAAATGGATTGATAAATCGGGTTTATTTGATAATACTTCGTCATAATTTCTTGTTTTGAAAACTGGCATGGTTAAATTGTCAGGCAGTATAAATCTTGATAGCCCTAGTGGAGACTTGCTTGAATTTGAATGTGACATCATAAAATTTGGAGCTTTCTCATGTTGCTGTTGCTGTTGCTGTTGTCGTTCCTGTTGTTCTTGTTCTTGTTCTTGTTCTTGGTTTGTAGATAAGCCACCTAGAGAAATCAAAGAGTTCGGAGATGAAGTTTTTGAAGGAGGGAAAGTTGCTGAATTGATTAAAAGTGGATCTAAGTCATTGTCCAGGGAAATCATTGAATTTGAGGTATTTGGGGATTGTAAATTTAGGGACAAATAATCATTAAATTTGGAAAATCCATTTTCAAGTATATAAAGTGATGAATTCCAATCAACATTTTGGATGAATTTACCAGCCAAATAAAAAATTGAGGCTGAGATATTGTCACCAGTTGAAGAATAATCATCGTAAAATAAAATTTTTGGTAAATCAGATTGATCTCTTTGAAGGTATTTATCAAATAATGATTTCTCTTTATTTGATAATGTTTGGATGCATTTTTCTAATGTAAAAGTCGATCTTTTCAATAAAGTTGAAGGTAGGCAAATATTGATCGAATTGGACATGTGCGATTTACAATAATCATGAAAAGGTCTGACATCGATTATCAATAAATTTGATAGAGTATCCTTACCAATTGAGTTTGACCAACTATGAATTGAATCTTCAGCATCTGATACATGCAACAATTTGACGTGAGATGGTAATTTTAATTTATTTGATTTGAATTTTAATGTATTTCTTGAAGGTGGTAAAGGATTACTACTAGTAGTACTGTTTGGACCATTTATCTTATTTGGTAATAACAAATTTGATCTTCTTATATTTGAAAAGTTGAAATCTGCAGATTTTGGAGAGAAATTGGATGAGGCAGGAGATGGGGTATTACTTATTGCTGTGTTATGTTTAGAATTGTTATTGTTCTCGTGGTTGTTGTTTAGAAATGAAAAATTATGTCTTGAGTCGATTGGAGCGGAGGGCAATGGTTCAAAATAATTAGAAGTTAGATTAGGTTTACTACTTTGGCTGTTAATATTGCCTAAAGTTTGATTTGTTAAAACGTTATTTTTATCGTCTATTGTGGATGCGGTAGAAGGTGTTGATACGGTGTCTTCTTCTTCTTGTAAATTATTGAGCTGATTTATTGATTTTTTATCGGTTTTTTTGAACATTTTTAATGCGAAATTTTCACTTTTCGTCGTTCTATGACCTAATCCATGGAATTTAGATCTATTCAGTATGCCTCTATTTGAATGTAAAGAACAAGAGGTGAAGTTATCGGAGGAGGGACTATCGTAAGAATTTGAGAAAGAAGAAGAATCAGAATTCAAATCGGAATTCAAATTGGGGTTCGAGTTGGTATTGATATTAGGAGAATTTGAAGTTGGATTCAAACTCAATCTAAAGAAAGGATTCTCAACAGAGTCTTCATTTTTACTGGTGTTGTTATCAGTAGTATCATCATCTTCATGAAGGTCGTCTAGTTTATCATATTTGGTCGAATTTGAAAAGTTTGAACCAGATGAAAGATTTGAAGTTTGGGAGTTCATTGAAGGTCCTCTTGAATGTAAAAAGTAGTCTGTATTAACCAAAGTTGAATCCGAGTTGAATGGAGAGTTTTCATCGCCTCTTTTATGTGTATTTGATGTGGGTGTGGTTGATGTTGTGTTGGTATCAATAGTTGAAGATGGAGTTGGAGTTTTCAAATACAACTGGTTGTTTGGGGGGAACGCAAAGGAGCTTTTCGAAGAATCCATTATTGCTGCTGTTGGATGACGATACCGTGTGTGACTTTTATATATGTGTGTATATATGTGTTCTAATAATAATAATTAGGTCGCTGGAAAATGAGTTTTTTTCTTCACCAGTGCCTAGCGCAAACTAAAAAAGCGTATGTCATCGATCGGCAAAATAATGAGGCCGCGCCAGCGATCCGCCCAGTAGTAAATTTAGAAATCCGACAGCGGCGCCCATCGATCACACAAACCGCCCCTGCGCCGCCGCAACACTCACCTGCGACACGCTCCCGCTGGGACCGCCTGCGGCCGGCCGCACCAGACCGTGCACAGGCCCCGGTTCGCCAGCGTCGTCTTCTTCGCCGCTTTCCTCGTAGATATAGTCGGAATCGCTGTCCTCAGAGACGTCATCGTCATCGTCGCCGACGTCGCCGTCACCGTCACCGTCAAAGTCATCCTCGTCAAAGTCATCCTCGTCAAGATCGAGACGACGTGCAGTATCAACAATATCTGACCCCTTATCGTCTTCACTCTCAAAACTACTAAACGTCTTCCGGGGTGACGACAGTGGCGATCTCAGGAAAAAACTAAACCTACTGTTAACACTCTTAGCATCGTCTTTATCTTTCTCTTTCTCGTCGTTTGCACTCACACTATCCCTCATATTGCCACTCTCGTTTGTTCTGTCAATTAGAATACTATTGACACTACTTGCATTACTCACTTCTTTACCTTCATCTTCGCCTTCATTTTCGCTGTCACTAATCAACGACATATCAATGTCCGGACTCCTCCAGTAATTGAAATCTGTATACTTATTTCTTGCATTACTCATTGTATTGTTCCCACTATTATGATCTTGATTCTTGTCGTGTTCTTTCTCAATCTTGATATCAACAGGGGGGAAAAACTGATCAACTAATTCAAGAATTGAAACATAACTACATTTGTATCCGGCCATTTCCAACAATTCCATCTTGACATCTCCCTCTGGGTTAATCGTGAAAATCCTAGATGATGGAACTCCAACACTTCTATAGCTAATTGCATCAGTAATTCTATTCCCAAATCCTGCATAAAACGGCGTATTAGTTTCATCCACAACAGATTCAACATTAGGATCTGCTACTCCTAACCCATTCACCCCATTGATTCTCGCCTTATTACTAGATATATTAGTGTTTGTATTAATATCTGTAAATTCATCACTATCCATATTGGACACTAATTCAGTATTGTCATTTGGATCATATTCATTTTCATACACTTCTTTAACCTTCTCGTGATCGTTCTCATCTTCCTCTTCATCGTTTCCATATTTAAACCTGCCCTCATATCCATTATCATCTACATTCTCATCTACATTCTCATTTTCATCAAAATCACAGAATAAATGATGATCTAAGGGGTTTGTCTTATCCGGATAATATAATGTTCTAATATCGTTCAAACACGCCATTTTAAAAACTTCTGGTTTCTTTAAAACAATCTCCCTTCTTAATGCTGCAATCGTTCGATCTGGTGATAAAATAACAGGTCCCATGGGTAATCTATAACCTCCTTGTTCAACACCTTGTAGATAAGATCTTGTTGAATCAGCTAACCCAACAGATCTAGCTGTAAGATACATTATATTATATCCATTGAATTCAATATCTTCAAATAATTTAGCAACCCCGTCATGTGTCCAATCTCTACCTAACATTGTTAAAACATGACCTAATGCATCTGACCTAGTTATCGTACCATCTATATCAGATATGACTATAGGTGTTGATCTTTTCCATAAAAATAATTTACATGTAACAACTGATTTACCGTCATTAACACTATAGGTTAAATCATTCTCACCATAATTTAACGATAAACATTTCAATTGTTCATTAGATAACCTTAATGTTTTAAAATGAACATCTTTTGGCTTACCTGAATCACCACTACCAGTTGATGAAGCTGAACTATTTGATGTATTTATTTTATCAAAATCAGAATTCTCAATTGTTTCATCGGTAGATGATTTTTCAGTCGGTGGTGGTAGTTGGGCACTCGGTGTATTATTGTTATCATGACCATAGTTAAGTATCCCAGAATTGTTGACTGAGGAACCAGTTGAGTCACAAAAGTTTTTGTCTGATGTTAAAATCTTAATATTACCTTTCATATCTTTATTCATCATAGATTCAATATCTACGTCTTCTCCAAATTCTTCTAACAATAATTGTTTAACCAATACATCTGTATCACGTATATCCTTTTTATCTGATTTGTATCCATGCATGTCTAATAAAACGTCACCATTCGCATCAACTTTTGACGGTATATTCAATTTCAACGAAATACTCTTTGCCCTTTCAATTGGTGACATACTACCTAATCTATCATTAAACCTACTTGAAAAAGCTGGTGAATTTGATGAGAGCTTATCACTATCGTCACTAGCATGACCATCATCAACTTTGTTACTGTGGGGTATATGTATATTTGAATCTGAGACGCCTTCTCCAATATCTAAATATTCTAATTCATCATTATTCGTACCATTTGGTGAAATTCTCGGTGATGTACTTGGTGAACTTGCAGCACTTATGACTGGCGACGTTTGTAAATGTTTCGGAATATAACCATCAGTTTCAAAAACAAAAAATGCTTCACCTTCGTCACTTAATTTCATTGGAATATCAGTTACTTCCCCATTAACTATAATTTTAACTCTCTTCTGTGATGGCCTCAGTAATTGAAATTTTCCAAATCTGACATGAAATGGTGAACAATGCATTTCTCCATCTTCATTTTCAACAACAATAACATCAATTGCACCTGATAATGTTGCTGGATTAATTGAATTCCACGTTTTAGAAACTGATCCAATTGCTCTACCAAAATATTGCATCTTTCAATAAAATAAAACTTTTTTTCTTTTTCTTTATCTTTATCTCTATATAAACACTTTTTAAATTAAGGAGAAAACAATAATAATGGTATCTTGTTTGTTTAAAAAATATTAAGATGTGCAATACTGTCAAGTACTACAAAAATAGTTAAAAAAATTCAAATTGTATGGCCCGCCCGCCCTGTGAAATATGCCATGCATAATCGCGGAACGATCAACCCAAGAAAAGCCCAAAACCCAAAACTCAAAATCTCACCCAACCTTCCCCTTTATACTCCAGCAATAATTTTAGACCAAGATTAGATATGTAAATATGTAAAATACACAAAAATTCAATAAAGCTGATTTGATTTACCTTTCTTCTATAAGTACACAGATCAATCTTGTTATATATATAATACTTAATGTAGGATGATATCTAGCAAGTTATTTCTAATTTTCAAAAAATCAAAAAAACCTGCTTTGGACAACAACATATATTAAACTATTCTTTCAAAAATTTTGATTCTTGATGATTTGTAAAAATGCCACATATCTAAAACCACGCTATTTATCAGCACTAAAATTCAGCTAAATGCATTCATAACTGCGATATCCTCATATGCCATTAAACTGGAGTCTAAATATACAGTATTCCATAAGATATAAGTTATTGAATTACGGCACAACACAACAATTAAAATTGTCGCATCTACATTTTTGGGATTATTGTTTTACAACTCAACAAGTTTTAACGTGGTATTTTCGATTTCATAATTAAAAAGATCTTATAAATAAATTAAACTATACACAAAGAACTGAAGAACCTTAAATTTAATCTAACTCAACATCATTATCCATATAATCATCATCATCTGCATCATCCGTCCAATTTTCAACAGTGTCAACATCCATACCCTCACCGCTCGGCTCATGATTTGGAATAACTTTCAAACCTTTACCATCGACAGTAATTTGAATATCTTCCTTATCTTGAATTTGTCCATTTAAGCTCATAACAGCTAAAGGATTTAAAATACCATTTGTAATTAATCTGTTTAATGGTCTAGCACCTAAATCTGGAGAATAGCCATGCTTACAAAGATAATTCAATGCTAAATCATCTAACTTTAATGAGAAATGTTTACCATTTAATTCAAATCTTTGTTCTAGCTCTTTAACTCTAATAGTAATGATCTTGGAAATCGCATGTCTCGATAATCTATTGAAAACAACAGTTGCTGAAATTCTGTTTAAAAATTCAGGACGGAAATGTCCTCTAACAACATTCATAACTTGATCTTTAACTTCAGGTGTGATCTTACTAACTTTTGAATTATTGATAAATTGTGCACCTAAATTAGAAGTCATGATAACAATTGCATTTGAACAATTAACGGGTGTACCATTTGCAGCAGTAATTCTACCATCATCTAATAATTGCAATAAAATATTTAAAACTTCTGGTGCTGCCTTTTCAACCTCATCGAATAAGATAACAGAATATGGTTTTCTCAATAATTGATTAGTTAACATACCACCTTCTTCAAAACCAATATAACCTGCAGTTGTACCAATTAGTTTTGAAACTGAATGTTTTTCCATCAATTCGGAACAATCTATTCTAATCATTGCATTTTCATCAGCAAATAAGAAGCCAGCTAATTTCTTAGCCAATTCAGTTTTACCAGAACCTGATAAACCCAAGAATAAGAAAGAGGATGGTTGATTCGGATTAGCTAAACCAGATCTTGACAATCTGATAGCATTCGACACAGCCTTAACAGCTTCACCCTGACCAACAACAGCACTTGATAATTCTCTTTCCATATTAATTAATTTGGCATTTTCAGCTTGTGTTAATTTTGAAACTGGGATACCAGTTAATCTAGCAGCAGTTTCAGCAACTTGGTCAGGTCCAACAACATTTTTAATTAAAAATTCAGCAGATTGTTCTTCTTGTTCAACATCTTTTTCTAATTGGGCAATTCTATCTTGTAAATCAGGAATTGCAAACATCTTCAAATCAGCAACAGTTGCTGTATCATGTCTTCTTGCGGCATCTTGAGCTTTAACTTCTAATTCATCTAACTTTCTCTTTGCAGTTGTTAATTCTGCATGACCTGCTCTTTCTTGAGAATACTTTTCTCTTAAAGGTTGTAATTCTTCTTCTAATTCTTGCTTATTTTTATAAGCTTGTTTTAATCTATCTTTGGTTGAATCATCAGCATCCTTATCTCTTTCTAGAGCATTAATTTCGACTTCCAATAAGTCAAGTTTTCTTTCTAAGGAATCTAATTCTTCAGGTTTTGAATCTCTTGCAACTGCAACACCAGCAGCAGTTTCATCAATTAAATCAACAGCAGAGTCAGGCATTTTTCTATAAGTCAAATATCTTGAAGCTAATTGAGATGCAGCAACTAAAGCAGAATCTAAAATTCTAACACCGTGATGAATTTCATATCTTTGTTGTAAACCTCTTAAAATTGCAACAGTCTCAGCAACAGTTGGTTCCTTAACATCAATTCTTTGAAATCTTCTTTCAAAAGCACCATCTTTTTCAATATACTTTCTATATTCAGTGATAGTAGTTGCACCAATACAATGGAAATGTCCTCTTGCTAATGCAGGTTTTAGTAAATTAGCAGCATCTGCCTTACCATCACCCATAAGCATATGAATTTCGTCAATGAATAAAATAATCATAGTCTTAGATTTCTCAATATCATTTAAAACACCTTTAATTCTTTCTTCAAATTCACCTTGATATTTAGCACCTGCCTTTAAGGAACCTAAATCTAAAGAATATAGTTTACAATGTTGTAAAACTGAAGGAACATCATTATCGATAATTCTTTGAGCAACACCTTCGACAATAGAAGTTTTACCAACACCGGGATCACCAATTAAACAAGGATTTGATTTGGCTCTTCTTGATAAAATTCTAATTGCTCTTCTAATTTCTTCTTCTCTACCAATAACTGGATCAATTTTACCTTGTAATGCTTGTTCAGTTAAATCAATTGCATATTTTGATAAAAATTCATATTCTTCAGATGAATCAGCTTGCCTTGAATCGATTCTTTGATTACCTCTTAAGTTTAAAATTTGTTGCTTTAAAGTATCAACCTTGATATTTAAAGATTTAAACAGAGTTTGAATTGAAGAATCATCCAATAAGGCACTTAGTATATGATCCTGTCCAATATAAGAATCCTTTTGAATCTTTTTAATCTTATCGGCATTCGTAATTATACTAGCAGCAGAGGCAGACATACCAGGTTCAATATTTGAACCCGAACTTGAACTTAATTTTAATAAGTTAGAATTTATCATTCTTTTGACAGGTTCCCATTCATATCTTGAACCTTCAATAATTGTCTTCAAGTAAATTGGTTGACTTTCATTCTCAGGAATCATAGCAGCCAAAAAATGAAGTGGTACAATTTGAACATTTGAATTTTGCTGACATAACTGTTGAGCATTTTGGACAATTTCTAATGCTCTATCTGTAAATTGTGTACTATCCATGATATAACTAATATAAATGTCTTGTTTGTTTGTTTGTTTGTTTGTTTAATAATTAAATAAAAAAAAGTGAAGTATACGATGGGAAAGGAAATGACGCAGGAGAGGATACCGATGTCACTTATATAGCAAACCAATTGATAGTTTGTTGCCTCATAAAGGTAACGATATTTTAGCAGATAACTTACACGTTTAAGGTTCTTTCCGGGATGAGACTAGAACCATCTAGAAAAATGCTTACGTAAGGAAGAAATAAGAAAATGCTAGAATCTTCTAGAGAGCGTTTATGGACTGCATTTTTTTTGTAGATGCTATTTTTGAAGAAGTCCACTAGGTGTATATGATATATATATGTATATATCAAATCACCAAAAGCTGTCACTGATGGGTATGCTACTCCACATAACGTGTAATGTTGATACAGAATGTAACCTAATAGCTCAGAATGAACTGATCATGTCGCACTGCACGCAACTCCGGCAAGTTACGGAGACGAAAAAAAACCTTAGTGGACGGCTTGCCATAGACGCGTCGGCTGCCGAAGCCGTCAGAGCCGCCCAAGCTTTTTCCTTTCTTCCCCTTCCCCGACAAATGAGAAGTGAGTAAAACGCCTTTACGTAAGATCTGCTCCTTTTGCGCGTCTCGCTCATGGAGAGCCGATCTCGGCTTTGGGTTTCACACGAGGGTTTTTCTGTGCTTTAAAGGTTTCTTGCAAGAGAGTGTAGCAAGAATTATATTCAAAATACAGACACAGCTGAGTAGATGCTAACAATATTTTCAAAAATTGCAGAATATGGTGTAACTTCCAAGTAATTTTCCAAACAGTGCTGACCAAATGTCCATCTGTGAGTGGTTGGGAATAGTATAAACCCACGGCTCCGATGAAATGGCTCTCATTTTTTTTCTATTTTCATGATCTCAAAAATTCCTCAAGTTGGGGTTACCGATTTTCAATTTATAACGACACCAATTTCCATAATCATTCATTAAAGTGGACCAATTCACCCACTTAAATTGTACTCTTATAAACTTTACCTTTCCTTTTTCTTTCTCTTTCTCTTTTTCTTCCTTCTTCTTTCTTTCTTTCTTCCTTCTGTAAGATTCTTACTGATTAATAATGTTATCTGCAAGATCAATCGTTAGAGTTCCAAGAACTCGTGGTTTCGCAACCGTTTCCGGTTTAACCAAAGATTCAAAAGTTCATATGAACAACCATGAAGATCACACCTTCATCAACTATAAACAAAACGTTAAGAATATTGAAATTGTCAGAAAGAGACTAAACAGACCTTTAACTTATGCTGAAAAGATTTTATATTCCCATTTAGATAAGCCAGAATCTCAAGATATTGAAAGAGGTGTCTCTTATTTAAAATTAAGACCAGATAGAGTTGCTTGTCAAGATGCAACTGCTCAAATGGCTATTTTACAATTCATGTCTGCAGGTATGCCATCTGTTGCAACTCCAGCAACTGTTCATTGTGATCATTTAATTCAAGCTCAAAAATCTGGTCCAGAAGATTTAGCAAGAGCAATTAGCTTAAATAAGGAAGTTTACGATTTCTTAGGTTCCGCATGTGCTAAATATAATATTGGTTTCTGGAAGCCAGGATCTGGTATTATCCACCAAATTGTTTTAGAAAACTATGCGTTCCCAGGTGCTTTATTAATTGGTACTGATTCACATACTCCAAATGCCGGTGGTTTAGGTCAATTAGCTATTGGTGTCGGTGGTGCTGATGCCGTCGATGTTTTAGCTGGTTTCCCATGGGAATTAAAGGCTCCAAAGATTATTGGTGTTAAATTAACTGGTAAGATGTCTGGTTGGACATCTCCAAAGGATATTATTCTTAAGTTAGCAGGTATTACTACCGTTAAAGGTGGTACCGGTGCAATTGTTGAATATTTTGGTGATGGTGTTGATACTTTTTCATGTACTGGTATGGCAACTATTTGTAATATGGGTGCTGAAATTGGTGCAACTACTTCTGTTTTCCCATTCAATGAATCCATGGTTAAATACTTAGAAGCAACTGAAAGATCCGAAATTGCCGAATTTGCTAAATTATACAAAAAGGATTACTTATCTGCTGATGAAGGTGCTGAATATGATCAAATTATTGAAATTGACTTAAATACTTTAGAACCACATGTTAATGGTCCATTCACTCCAGATCTTGCAACTCCAGTTTCAAAGATGAAGGATGTTGCGCCAGCAAATGGCTGGCCATTAGAAGTTAAGGTTGGTTTAATTGGTTCATGTACTAACTCATCTTATGAAGATATGTCCAGAGCAGCTTCTATTATTGAAGATGCTAAGGCGCATGGTTTATCAGCAAAGGCTTTATTCACTGTTACTCCAGGTTCTGAACAAGTTAGAGCAACAATTGAAAGAGATGGTTTCTTAAAAACTTTTGAAGAATTTGGTGGTTCAGTTTTAGCAAATGCATGTGGTCCATGTATTGGTCAATGGGATAGACAAGACATCAAGAAGGGTGACAAGAATACTATTGTTTCATCATTTAACAGAAATTTCACTGCGAGAAATGATGGTAATCCAGCAACTCACGCCTTTGTTGCATCTCCAGAAATGGTTGTTGCATATGCAATTGCAGGTGATTTAAGATTTAACCCATTAACTGATAAATTAAAGGATGCTAATGGAAATGAATTCTTATTAAAGCCACCACATGGTGAAGGTTTACCAGCAAAGGGTTATGATGCGGGTGAAAATACTTATCAAGCACCACCAGCTGACAGATCCACAGTTAGTGTTCAAATTTCTCCATCATCTGATAGATTACAAAAATTAACTCCATTCAAGCCATGGGATGGTAAGGATTCCCTCAAGATGCCAATTTTAATCAAAGCTTTAGGTAAGACTACCACTGATCATATTTCAATGGCGGGTCCATGGTTAAAATACAGAGGTCATTTACAAAACATTTCAAACAATTACATGATTGGTGCAATCAATATTGTTAATGGTAAGGCAAACACTATTCAAAATCATTATAACGGTGCTTGGGGTGGTGTTCCAGATACTGCAGGTTGGTACAGAGATAATGGTCACAAATGGGTTGTCATTGGTGATGAAAATTTCGGTGAAGGTTCATCAAGAGAACATGCAGCATTAGAACCAAGATACTTAGGTGGTTTTGCAATCATTACTAAATCTTTTGCAAGAATCCATGAAACCAACTTAAAGAAGCAAGGTTTATTAGCATTAAACTTTAAGGATAATGCAGATTATGATAAGATTAACCCAGATGATGAAATTGATATTGTTGGTTTAGCAGAATTTGCTCCAGGTAAGGATATTACTATGGTTGTCCATCCAAAGAATGGTGCACCATGGGAATGTCAATTAACTCATACTTTCAATGAAGAACAAATTGAATGGTTCAAGGCTGGTTCTGCATTAAACAGAATGAAGCAATTACAACATCAAGCTTAATCAACTTGTTCTTGTAACTAATTTAATTTATTATTTTCATTTTATTTATTCATTTATTTATTTTTTTAAATAATGCAAATTTTCTAAGTTTTTTTACGTTGTATAAAGATTTATTAATCCAATTTATTATTCTATTAAAAAGGTGATGATGCATGGAAATAAAATAATCAATCGTTAAAAGACTAGGACGGTCAAAAGTTTTTTCACTCCCATAACAACTTTGAATGTATTTTATTTTTTATTTTATCTAATAGTATTGATAATTCCCTATATTGTAAAATATTATTATCGAATTGTACAACAATCGTTGCACTCATAGATTTAACCCATGAAAATCATTAGAAATAAGACAATTAAACCGATTAGAGAAAAACACACACATGAATAGACAACAAGATGAAAAGAAAAAACAAGAAAATAATCGTACGTGGCATCATTATCATAAATAGAAAAAATAAGTCAACTCATTTGGATTAACAGACTTTAAATCAAATCCAACTTCCACCCTCTCTGAATCCATCATATAACCACCGAAACCAAAAGCTCCTTGATCACAAACCCCACAGACTAAATATCTGATGACTGCATACTTTCGAACCTTAGTGTCTTTACTATTGTTATCATTCTCATCATCGTCTAAGGATTTCATTGTGAATGTTTCTGGATTTGTCACATTTGAAGGTGGTTTGGAAACACCGATGTTGTCGAATTCCCAAATATCATTGACTTTATAAAAATAATTTGAGGTAGAATAATTTTCGATCATCGACCTTAAATTTGAAGTTTCAGTTGTTTTACATTTACAAAACTTGAAAATTTTTGAAGGATTGAGAGCTTTTGTAGCTTCTGTTTGTTTTTGATCCAAGATCTGAACAAATAATTTTTTGATATCATCCTTTGAATCTGATGATAACTTTATGATTTTGGTATCATTATCAAAAGGGCAAAAATAAGGTTGTTTGGACATTTCACCGATGGAACAAATTGATGGATCAAGATAGTATGATCTAGAAATATCTCTTGATTGGGGATATTGGTCCTCGAAGCCTAGATTTAGAAATCGAGATTGTTTCATTGAAAAAAAAAAATAGGGAAAAGAAAAAAAAAAAAAACCTTCTATAGCTTCTATTTATACAGCTATCTGATACCCTTGTGTCGACTCTACGATATGCGGAGAATACTTTAGTCAGATGATATCAAGAGATGCTAAATGTGTCAAACACAGTAGGTTTACTAGAAGATATATGGGATGGTGGGGATGAAATGCAGTGGGGAAGCGGTGTGGGACGTGGGCAGAAAGAAATGGTCCGAAACCCGATGAGGGGAAGACGCAAGACTTTTAATAATAAATTTTAGAATCTATAAAAGGGGCCGTGTATAAAGTTTCTGATCATGTAAATATGACTTTGTTTTATATAGGGTATCTAGTAGTTTAATAGTACATTGGGGATTGGTTTGTTTTCTTAAGCATTAGTAGGACGGTCTTCTTATCCACTTGAATTTATTAGTCTTGGATTTGATTTTGTCTGACCATGAACGAAGAGACACTTGTGCAGGAGGTGGAGATGGCTGGTTTTGGGGGCTTGGTTGGTTTTGCTGGTTTTGTGGTGGACTTGTTGGAATTGGTGGAGTTGGTGAAGGTGAAGAAGTTGAGTGCAGACTGTTGCACGTACTACTTGAGTTTTCTAACTCTAGGTAGAGGCTCTTGTTGAAGTTATTTTCATCACTGATGTTCTTATCACTGTAAATGATATGTGCAGAATCACGCGCACAGTCACGTGAACAAATACGCGCACAGTCACGTTGATGAACATAGTTTACAAACTCATGATAGGAACTGAGTAAATAGTTGAGAACTGTTCTTTTTATTTTTCTGAGGGTCTTGATGCAAGGTAGTTTCATTTTGGAAAGTTTCATGACTAATTCATCATGTAGGTTGATCATGTCATTTTCGATGTACTTGGTATAGATTTCAAACCATTTAGAAGTTGAATGGTACTTTGAATAGAACTCGTAGTTTAAAATAATAGAATTGATTTCAGTTAAAAATTCGTAGTTCTCAATACAGTGCTTTTCCACAAGGAATGCAAGAAAATTAATTTTTGAGTAGTTTGAATCTGGATCAATATTATCATTTAAAACGTCGGTCACGTTTGGGATTGCTGTATGAGGCGGCATATTAATAGGGCTGTTATCTTGAAGGGATGTTGTCACTGGGGTTAATTTGGGCTGCACCAACTGTGTCGTCATGATATAATAATAGTAAAAATTTTGGTTTGGGTATAAGAAGATGTACTAAGGAAGGTAAAAAGATCAGATAAAAAATGAGGAAAGAAGGAAAAAAAAAACACACAGCGGCAACTGCGAAAACCAACAAACTTTGCAAAAAAAAACGGGCACAAAATTGTTTAAATAGGAAAAACGACGGAAATTTCGATAACTGGGAAAGGTGGGGAATTCAAGTAGAAGACCAGTATAGTACGATATCTGCGAACTGGCATCCACGTTGCAGAGAGATTGCCAGGGGCCTGTCCCAGAACGTGCGCGCAAATCATCGGTTTTTTACCGTTTTGGGCTTTCGGCGATACGCACCACAACGGGCAACCTTGCTAATTTAGATACCGAGAAAATAAAAATATTGCTTGCTCAACTTTATGGGCTCTTTCGGTGTTAAGAACTGTGCATCAGCTCGTGTCACGTGTACGTTGCTAGGACATCTCGCCCGATTATTATGTGTCACGTGAGTACAACTTAAAGTTTATGTTTGCACACAACAAAGTGAATTCAAACCCTCACTGCTTGTCTTTCGATGAGCCTCATCTTGTAGTTATGATATATATTAGTTCTTAATTCTTCATACATTATTTTTGCTATTATACATATATTAACAAGGTTTACACTATATAAATAGATATCTATAGGTTTTTGTTGCAGAATTATCAGTACCATAATAGTAGAGATTACATGAAAAAATGTTATAAAGCTTAAAAAAAAAGTCTATAGAAGGTTTCAAAGCCTTAAAAAATTATTTGAAGAATCAAAATACTTTAAATAACTCAACGAAAAGAGAAAAAAAAAGCATCAACCGATCATAATAGATTTTACATTGTCTTAAAAATTTTCTATGATTATTGGTAAAACGAAGCAAAGAAACAGACAACCCGATGAATCAGACAAAAGACCAATCCAGATAGATAATAAAGTTTGTGATAAGAGAATTAAAAATTTAAGAGTTAAAATACTAAAGTGATTGAAATACATTGTTATAGAGAAACCAGCCATATTTTTTTATCTCCGTAGAAGAAACATACACATATTATTCAACTACTAAAACCTTAAGTGTTACAGCGAGAAAGAAATATCCATTAAGAAGAACCCTTCTTTACTAAACTATCAACAATCGTCAGCACTTTTTCCGTATCATTGCACTTTTTGATTTCATAATTTGATTTAGTGCATTTTCTCCTTATTATTAGAAAATTGATCAAGACTTCCAAAATCTTTCTGCTTTTTATGGTAGCAAGAACCAAGTTAAGTAGGGTTCAGAAAAACAAATGGATACCCAAAGAAACAATGAGTTAATATTCTAAATTTAATTAATAATGATGACCCTTGTTTATATGTACATATGACAATAGGTTGATCGCAATAAGCCTGTATTATACTGTATTATGGATATGTTTTTATGGGTAGAAAGGCAGTATATTATATTTGTAATTTGAAGTCTCACCGTAGATTAAGATGGCAGCAACGACTCATCGCGCTAGTTTATTATCCTGCAATAAGCCTCCTGCTATAATTATAATATACAGTTTCTTTTCTTTATACATACTTAACTGTAACACTTTGTAATATAACACCATTGCTACTAAACATATATTAATGAAATCCACATATTATTATCTATCCATAGCTTTAAAGAAACATAATAAAAAGAAAAAGGATAACAAGAAAAATAAATAAAGAACTGTTTGAAAACCTCCAAACACATGTCAACAAGTACTAGAGAAGATGAGAGCACAACTTGCTGCAAAATAAACAAGTCCATTAGAACATCTATCTCAAGGTGGAGAATTCCAACTAAGAAACATAAAGCTCATTTCCAAATTGGTAAATAGCAATTAAACTTAGAAATTATCAAAGAGTTTTAGGCTAAAAAGAAGAAGTTTCTAGTCATTACACGGAGATTAATGCAAATACTACGAACAATAACGATAAAGATAATGCATATATTTTCCAGCAACTTGATAATTCAAAATCCAAAACAACCAGTACTGCTTCTTCATTTATTGCCGCTTTTGATCAATAAGCCAGCCAGGTGAGACAGAATTTGGTTGAATCAAAGGTAATCTGTACTTACATGAATTCTAAGATGGATTATCTTAAGGAACAAATGAATAGGGGGTAATTTCGCCATTGGTAAATAAAACAAATGTACAATCTTATATGCACTTCACTCATCACAGAAGTCTATGCGCCTTTTAGCTATATATATAATGCCAATTGACTACATGCATGTTTTAGGGAGGAGAAGCATTGGCGTGATTATGTTGTTGTTGATGCAATTTCTTGCAGGGTAACAAACGCACCTGCAGAAGATTACGGCCACGGCAGGTCTTGCTTTAGGGTTAATCACCATGCATACACTCTCCACCTTGCTGGTGCACCGGTGTCTACGGGAATGCCACCCCGCGCAGAATGCCATGCGCGCCGCCCGTTCGGCGCTCTGCACAGCTTTTCTGCCAACAACCGCGCAGCAGTGGCACGCAGCGCCAGATCAGCGCCAGATCCCTCCCAGAACAATCCAACCCGCCCAGCGCCGAAGCGCCCCAAACGGAAAACCGTTGCGGCTCTCTGTTTGCGGGTATACTGATCCGTTGGAAGCTTGACGTTTGACACATTTTCCTTGGTCACTGGTTTTGCAAACTCAATTCTCTCCATTGTGCCAGTTGACCTGTTTTCTCCAACTGCCAGCGTTCTAGCTGTGCCAGCGTTTCCTACTTGGTTATATCCCAAGTACTGGTCTTTCTCATTCCTGTCGTGTCGTTCTTTCAACTTCCTCTTCACCAGATCGATCTATCGAACAACGTCCCCAATGGTAGTACTGAGTAACTGTCTTTTATATGATCCTCGCACATTATTCTCATGCGCTGAAGTCTCAACATGTGAAACTTCAGTCCATTCCATACCTTCATCACTGATCTCCATTCAAGCAACTTTCCCGTGTTCCTCTTGTCACAGTGCAAGCACACCAAAACCGGCAACACCCGCTTTGAAACATGCACTGAATTCAAAAAGATCTTCACTATACACTAATTCTTCAGCTACTACTTCGTCTTCAGCTATTAATTCGCTCATTTCATCAGATCTTTCGTCACCTTCTCCCTCCTCCTCCTCCTCATCTTCCTCCTTTTCCTCATCCTCTCTATTTGACTCAGTTTCAATTTCAATTTACTCAAACACTTCATCAATTCCATCTCTTGAATCTGTTTCAATAATATCATCATATCAACTGAAAAGTGATGATTTCCATCCTTTACTGATATCGCGTAGTACGGAAAAATCAGATTCAAATCTAACCCATCCAGCTCCACAAACTAAAACAAATTTCATATTTCTGGATAAAATCAAAGATAAAGCCCATGATCTTTACAATAGCTCTTTTCTACTTCAAAATTTAATACCCACACTACAATTAGCTCCATCATCAATGGTTGTTTCTGAACCAATACCTTTAAAAACTTTCAAATCCACAAATGTCACTGACGATTCCACTCCATCCATCTCTCATAAATTAATCAAATCTAGAGAATCAAGGATAAACCCAAATTTTCTCAAATTGTATGCTGTTAATACATCAATTCAACTTGACAGCGATTCAAAATATAATGATTCAATTATCGACTTTTATATTAATGAGTTTTTGACTTTAAATTCAAATATTCATTCTGATACAGATCTAATTAATTATTTGAAACATTTGAATATTGATGATAACTTATTAAAATTTTTAATCATTTCCAAATTTAAAATTCATTCAAATATAATTCTGAAGCCAAGATTCGATAATTTTACGTCTTGCAAGTCCTCAAGTTACCTAAATAAACACAAGTATATTAAAGTTATTGGTAGCAATGACATACTCACCACAAGCACTGCACCAAATGGTTCAATTATAAGAAATTTTAACAATACTATCCCTTGGAACCACAACGTAATAAACAACCCAAAATCCTTGAATCCTTCAGGTTATTTAAATGACAATACCCAGTATACTGTTAAAAATTGGTGTAATGAAAAATGGCTAGACGACGGAAATGGTAACGGCAATAATGATGATAAAGAACTCTAAGGAAAATTAAAATTACTCTATATATTATAAAATCTATTTGTATATTACTACTATTTATGGAAAAAAAAACTGTATATTAACAACTTTTTATAAAATCAAACTTCAATGACTTATGATCCTTTTATGATTTATTATTAAAACCTTCATTCTTAACCCTCTCAGCTTCAATCTTAGCCTTTTCAGGATCTAAGTAAGTCCAATTAGAATCAACAACATCCCCTGTATCTTTATCAATGTCTATAACAATCGGTATACCATTAGGTATGTTCAAATTTTCAACTTTATCATCACTTAATTTATAGAAAATTGTTAGTAATGCTCTAACGATTGATCCATGCGTAACAATAATAATATTTTTGTCTTGTTTTAAAATTGGTATTATCTCTAATGTTAAAAATTCTCTTAATCTATGTATAACCATTTCCAAACTTTCACAATTTGGAATTAATGAAGGATCACTACTTAATTCGTCATCAAATTGACCTATTAACTTAGTAATATCGGGTTCATTCAGACTTTCCATAGGTGGCGGACATCCGTGAATGTTTCTTCTCCAGTACATGAATTTTTCTTCACCGTATTTATTTAAAACATCATTCTTCCGTAATCCTTGTAATGATCCGTAATGTCTTTCATTTAACCTCCATGTCTTAGTAACATCCATATCTAAACGATTTAAATTTTCCAAAATAACATTGGCTGTTTTAATAGCACGTTGTAGCCTGGACGTATATAATTTGTAAATTGGCAAATCCGAGGTAATTTCATCACTTTTAATTAATTTGGATGTGTTAATAGCTTGTTCAATACCTAGTTCTGTTAGTGGTGCATTAATCCATCCACAAAATCGATGTTGTTCATTATATTCGGATTGTCCATGTCTTAAAACAATAATCTTCGGCATTTTATGTATGTTGTAAGTGCTGTTGATATTATGGGTGTTTACTAGTTACCTTTTGTAAAAAGTCGAAATTTCCTGCTCTTTCTCTTGTTTTAATACCTAACATCTGATTATATTTATACACGTTAGAAATAATTCACGAAATAGAATCTCCTGATTTTCGCATTTTTATGGAATTTTCCACCTTATGTTTCGGTTCTTGGTTTTCGGTTTTCTCATTTTCTCCTTTTCTTTGTTTTTATTTTTTATTTTTTTAATTTCCCTTTGGCCAGTGAGTGGCAAATGAGAATGACACTTTGACACCACTTTGGATTTCTTATCTTGTTTCTTATTATTTTAATCTCTTTTAAGCTTGTTTTTTCCCAACATACACATCACTTTCATACAACCATGAGCACTACAGCTACCATCAGACCTACATTGAAACATATCCATCAAAGACGCAACTTATTTCATGTTCGGTTTGCAACTACAATCATATCCGCAAATGATAACAAGTTGACCGATATGTTAGCAAGATTAGATAAATTTGATAAACACTCTAAAATCTTTGATAAATTAGATTCGTTATATTTACTAAGCCAGAGAAAAGGCTTCTTCAATTTAAATTCTAATAATTTGGAGTTTTTATCAAATAATAACAAAATTAATGATAATTTCAATAATCTATACAACTTTAATAACTTAAATAAACTAGTATCTAACCAATATTCTAACTTATTAATGTTACCAACACTGAATGGTTCTTCAAATGATATAACTAATATCAAGTCTGCTAATTTAACTCCAATGTCAAGGTCAAATCCTACAAAAGCAGTAACTAGTTCAACCAATACAAATAATATCTTTACTGCAACCTCACTACCTACATCAATTATTAACAATATACCAGGGTTAAACATTTTCTCAGCTGTATCGCCATCTTCTGCATCAAGATCACACATGAATAAACCAGTTGATAAATATTTGGATTTATTGCAAGGTTTAGCAAGAAATGATATTGAATTAAAGAATAAAATTGAAGATGTTTTAAAAGCATTTGATAATGAAGACGATTCATTCTTTAATTATGTTTTAGAATTTTGGATTAGCGGTAAGTCTTTCAATAAAAAGAATTCTAAAAATTATTTAGATAAACTCGGAAATGGTCAATTACCTTCAAATTTGAATGTTAAATGTTAAACAATGATGTCAATGTTTGAACTTTTTTTTTATTAACGTCTTCAAGGATTGCTTTATCATCTATATGGATTATGGTTTAATTTAGGTTTTTTTTATTTTTTTTTTGGTGTGTCATTTTTTCTCATATAGGATCATGATTTTTTCTCTTCTCTTTTACATCTTCTCTCTTATTCTTCCACAAAATACGGTTATAGAAAACACAAAAGTTATCTTTCTCATAGATTCGGCTATTTGTTATTTCTTCAAATTGTTTATATAAATTACTATATACAGTTTTTAATTCTTTTGTTATCGATTTATTTATTTATTTATCAGGTAAACTCAATTCATCATTACTATCAATGACTTCCACTTCATCAGATGCAGCAGCTTGTTCAATTTTATTGTAATCTTGATCCCAAACTTTCTTTATTCCAATATTATCTAAATGTTTCCATAATTCAATATCTGCTGGATCAATATCTGGTTCAACCCACATAAATCCATCACCTGATGAATACCAATATTGTCTAAGCATAACTTCCTGTTCAGGTTCATTAACTTCGAACCCCATTTTCTGAATCCTTGAAACAACATCTCTAGTTGCAAAACCATCTAATCCATTGATTTCTGCATCTGCTTCCAATATTTTAGAACACATTTTCATTTGATCAACTTTCAAATACCAATCATATGGCATAGTTGATTGTTTAAACATTAAATTACCATTTTCTAAACCTTTCGAACTAAATGCTAATCCTGCTAAAAATCCACAATTTATAATGTATGTTACAATACACGCATAAATACCATAAATTCCAAAGGATGTACCACCTGTACCAGCACTTATAATTTCTGGGAAGAATAATACAATATAACTATGAATACTACCAATTAGCCCAACTATTGAACCACCGAATATTTTCAAAATATTAAATAAATTATTCTTTCTGTGTTGAATATACCTTCTACTTCCATTTGTTAAATCAACATAATCTAGTGCATTTTGAAATTTTGAATCCCAGATTAATTTACGAAATGGTATAAGTGATACATTCGACGGTATATACCTTGATGAATCTAATGAATAATATGATTTAATAATTGTTTTCAATGTTGGAAATAAAGGTTGCTTAATAAATAACTTTTTTAATAGTGTTACATTGAACTCTGTTTTTGAATCGATTAATATCTTGGTTAATAATTTATTAGATTTTTGAATATATTCATTCTTTTCAGGGGTTAACTTATTAAAATCGTAAACTGTATTTTGATAACTTTCAATAGATTCATAAATTTTCAATATTTTCGCTTCATTATCTTTATTTATTTCTTTATTCTTCAAATATTCAGTTTCAACATATGATTCTAAAATTTTAAATCTTGACTCAAATAGTTCATCTGATTTGGATTTTGTCGTTGCCGATTGATACCTTATGAATTTGAAATTATTTTTTAATATTGTTGGATACGTTATTGATCGTTTGTATATAGGAATTATGACCCTTGCACAGCTAAACATGTTTATTTTGATGCTCAAATACACCATATTTATATATCTTGATTGAATTCATGTAATATTAAATCACTTTTTGTTAAATTCATGTAAACTCCTTTAGTTGGTGCACGGATCATAAAATGCATGAAATTTGCCTTTCCTTTTTTAGGAAAAGTAGATGAAAAATTTTTAAATTTCATGAAAATTTATAAATATTTTTATAATCTTTTCCTTTTACTGTTAAATGATATAAATCTTCGTTAAACAAATCAAGCTATGGTTGCTCCAACTGCCGCTAAAATTGCACCTACTGCAAGCACAAATGTTAATGTCATGAATTCAGATCACAATTCAATTGATAATGATGAAATTTTAATTGATACCAATTTAGATCAAATACAAGAAGATCAAGATACCACTAATAATACCGAAAATAATAACAATGAACAAACTACAGGAAGGCAGCCAAGTGCTTCTTTAGTCTTAGATGAAACGGGGAAACCAAAATTTCAATCAGAAGCAGATTCAAGCAAAAAAGTTAAACTTGAATCACGTAAAGTTCCAATTCCACCACATAGAATGTCACCACTAAAGGCAGCATGGCCAAAAATATATCCACCATTAGTTGAATATTTAAAATTACAAGTTAGAATGAATTTGAAAAGTAGAGCTGTTGAATTAAGATCTTGCAAGAAGACAAGTGACCCAGGTGCTTTACAAAAAGGTGCAGATTTCATTAAAGCTTTCTCATTGGGTTTCGATATTGATGATGCAATTGCATTATTAAGATTAGATGATTTGTATATTGAATCTTTTGAAATTAAAGATGTTAAAACTTTACAAGGTGACCATTTATCTCGTGCAATTGGTCGTATTGCAGGTAAAGATGGTAGAACAAGATTTGCAATTGAAAATGCCACAAGAACAAGAATTGTGCTGGCTGATTCCAAAATCCATATTCTCGGTGGGTTTACTCATATCAAAATGGCAAGAGAAGCAGTCATGAGTTTAATTTTAGGTAGTCCCCCAGGTAAGGTTTATGGTAATTTAAGAACAATTGCTTCAAGATTAAAGGAAAGATATTAATTACACATTCGTCGCTTTTATACATATATTGGTTTTGTATTTTTTTTTAATAAATTTATTTAATTAACCAATTAGCATTTCGATATTAAATATTATTATATGAATCTTCAAATGACCTCAGATACAAGTTGTCTTAATAAACCAAATTGGTAAGCATCTGAAACATTACCAAAAACTTTAAAAGTTTTAATTAAATCCCTAATATCAACTGTATTAATCCATTTACCTGAACAATCACAATGATTTGACAACTCGTCACTCCTCATCTCACCACATTTATTGCATTTATAATCTTGTGAAAAATACTGAACTAATATTTTGTTGAACTCATAAATTAATCTTTCCTCAATGATTAACTTTGAGTATTCTTTCTCACAATTAGAGCATTTCCAAAGCATTGCTTCATCATCTTTACATAAATCTAAATCTCTAATCGTATAACAAGTGTCACAGATGAATTCAGAAATAACTAGTGATGTTGATGGATTCTTAAATATACCTTCATTACTGAATTCCATTATACCGAAAAGTTTCAATAAATCACGACGTAACATTCTAACTTCCATATTCCTCTTCTTTGATAATGATAAAATTTGACATAAATATTTGACTAGTTCCAATGTTGGATTCGTCAGTCTCAAATGTGATCCTGATAAGACTGGAAACTCATATTCTCTTGCCATTTCTGAATTTCTAATCATATCTGTTTGTTTTTGAATTAAAGTATTGATTCTTTTCAGTAGTGGTTTACGAAATGATGAACACAATCCTTCTTTATTAATCTTTTCAACATCAATATCGTCATCATTGTTCTTCTGTTGAGCTAATATTTGTGTGATTTGAGTTTGTCTCTTTTGTGACTTATCATCTTTACCAGATTCCTTGTCTCTATTTTTAATTAATGCATCTAAAATCATAATAACCCAATCTTCAAATTCTTCATGAAGAATAATTGGCAAATAGTTTTTAATTTGCCATTTTGAAACATACTCTAATTTATTGTTGTTTTCTATTGTCTCAAGTTCTTCATTTGCATCATTTGTCGTTGAATCTGTAACGCCCCAAGTGAAACTACCAGCAAAGTTATATTTATCCATCCAAACTAACATATCCCAATATCTAACAACATTAAGTTCCAATAAACTGAATAATGGTTTTGATCTTATACTTGTAATAATATACTGACCATAAGCATAGGAATTTTCAACAACTGTTTTATTAGTTTTGACAATAATTTTGTTTCTATCAGCAAAAACAATTGAAGAACCATTTCTCTTGAACTCATTTAGTAATTGAACCATTGACTTCTTTGTTAAATTATGAATGTGATAATGTAGGGAAGGATCATATAAAAACGATGATGGGTTTGAACACCATTTCAAAAACAAACTAATTAATGCATCTGCTTCACTCACATCTTTAATTGCATCGTCCCACCATGATTGAATCATGTTTTTTAAAACTAATAATGCTGGTCCTGAAAAGCTATTATCTGCAAATGTTGTATTATGATTATCACCATTTTCTGAGATGTAAACACCTTCAGCTTCATTAATCAAAGATGATGATAAAATTGTATTAAGAGTTAAATTCTTAACTTCAATCTCTAAACAGACAGACTCGTATATTTCAGGCTTATTAAAAACTGGGAATTTAAGTGATTCATAAACTGACGATAAAAAGTTTGCTTTTTCTGCACCCCCATAATCAGGATTGGAATTTGGTGACCACCATAAAACAATATTATTTTGAATTAATTTTCTTGAATAATTGATATCAATTAAATAGCCAATATTATCAACATTCAAGTTACACAATGGAACATTCGTGTATTTAGATAACTGCATTAATTTTTTAATCCATGTAGATAATGATAAATAATGATTTATAATTCTTTTGATGATAACCGAATGCCAAGATAACGCTTGGACTTGGATTTCAGAAACACCCATACTGATTGTGGGTAAATCATTTGAAATTTTGAAAATTTGCTTCAACTTAGATGCAATATGAGACTGAATGATTAAAATTGTTTTTGATGCAGAATTAGCGGTTATGTTTGTTAATTTTGAATTTATTTTCTTGTAAATCTTTGAAATGTCAGTGAAATATTGGATTTCAAACTCAGTTTCTGGTTTATAATCAATAATACCATATAGTTTATCAATAATGTCTTTCTTTTCTTTGAAGGTTTCTTTATAAACACTTTCAAAATTTGATGGTAATTGCTGTGCATTTGGAGTTGGCTTTAAAATATAAACATGAGACATACTATCAGCTGTGTTGAATAACGTGAAAAATTCATAAGAATTTGAAACAACATGTAGTAAATATAACACACCCATTGAAAATCTACTCAGATAACCTTCAGATGGTAACAAACTTAAATCTTCCTGATTGAATCCCTTTTCAAATGATTTCATTAAATTACCTGCTTTTGATTCATCAAATTTAACACATGTACCAAGTTCCATAATTGCTCTTTCAGATGAAGTAATATGTGATTCATAGATCCCCTCAACATCTGTACTGTTTAAAATGCTATTTGGCTTATTCATTTCTTCTTCATAGACATGGTATGGCAGTGTAAGTTTATAAACTGGTTTATTATCGAATGAGCCTGTCGGTAGTACATTGTTTGTCTTTATAATTTCACAATAATCAATTTGATCCTTTGGAAATTCTCTATTATTTTTGAAATTCAAATAAATTTTCTTTGGAATTTGAATATGAACAGTTTGTAATTTACCATTTATCACAACAAATGCTTTCAATTTACCAGGATGTGCAGAATCATGTTTATATTCAACAATTTGCCAAATTGAATTCAAATAATTTTCTGCCTGGTTTTTCAATAATCCACTCATTGCAAACGATGATGATGATGATGTCAAATTACCCCTTCCAAAGATCTTCTCTCTTCTTTGTCTTTCTTTTGCTTTAATCTTCCACTTGATTTTTTGGTAAATTAAAAATGCAGGATAATCAACCAATGGATCAGGCATTAGTCCATTATAAATAGCTTGTTCTTCTTCTTCCAAAGTTGCATCTTCTTGTTTCTTCCTTTTCTTTGATGTGATTTTTGCAAACCTTTTACCATTTGAAATGACATTTGATCCAAAATCTTCGATATCTGCCTCTGGTAAGACCGGCTTTGAACCTTTTGGAGCAGCTTTAAAAAATTTAGTCAATGAGGATTGTTTTAACTTATCATCACCAACATCAATCTTCTTCTGTAACCAATCTGGATGTGCAACCCTTGGAACTGGATTTCTAACACCTTGTAACGCTGCTGGAATTGTAATAATTTTTTGAACAACTGAAGCTAATCTTTCCCTATAATAGTTCCAATCAATAATTGTTCTTGGATCAAAATTAGTCAATGATGGATCACGTAACCATCTACGCAAATACTTACTTTTAATATCAAGTTCAGACGAAAAGATTGTAGTTGGAATTGCACGTTCTGTGATCGGACTACCAATAGGTTTTTGAGCAATAATATATTTACATGCCAAACCAGCATCCTTAACCATTTCTTCACCTAAAAATTCACCTAACCTTCTAGCAGTTGTGATTGAAGTTGATTTTTGGTTACCGTATTCTTCTAATTTTTTGGACATACTTCTATTCTCACAAATCAAATCAATTAAATCCTCATCCTCTAACATAGTACCTTTGGTATCTAAAACATCTAACCACCTATTTGCAACATTTGCAACAGTTTGATAACACCCTTCTAAGGAATCACCTTCAAGGAACAATTTGAAAATATCTGATTGGAAATTCTTAATCAATTGTAATTCACCTCTTCTTTTCAATTCAAACCCTTTCAATTCAGCAAGTGAACCATCAAAATTGAAAACTGCATATCTCTTCTTCAAACCTTTACCTTCTTCCTTGGAAGTTGGTAAAACCATTGCTTTATAAGGGCCATCGACTTCAAAGAAAATTGAGTTATCGGCTTTGATCTCATACTGGTATTTTTCACGATCAACTAATGTTTGGTATTGATGATTTGTGAATTTTTCATGAACTAAATAATTAAGCATAGAGCATGGATATGAACCGTTATAAGTTTTACCATTTTTAAGTTCAAATTTATACTCTTCAGGAAAACTTGAAGGTAAAATACACCAAATACCGTCAGTATCAATTTCTAATGGTCTACCAAATCGTTGGACTAATTGTCTTGCCATTTGAATGATCGTTGCACCCGTAAGACATGTAATACCTGCCATTTCCATGGAATACCATCTTGAACCCTTACGCATAACATAACCATAAAAAGAATTCAAAATAACTTTATGTGCTAATTGCAAAGAATCGTACAAAACAACCATTTTCTTTGCCTCATCAACTGCATGTTTATCAGATGGATCAATGTCTTTGACTTTACCCTTCCAAACTTTTGCTAAACCTTTGAAATCATATCTTCTATCTCTAAAATTTCTGACAGTATCAACATAGAATGGGTTTTCTCGTTGACAAACAATAGCTTCACGTTCGACAGTTTCGGTTAATTTAATTCTATGATAAACTTTTCTAGAATAGTCAGATATTTTCTTTTTGATATGTTCAACTTGCTCATTATATGATAAATCATTAAATTTTCTTTTTGATCCATTAAAGTGTTTTGGAGAGAACAGTTCATTTTGAGCTGCATTTTTAATCATATTATATTCATTCATTTCAGCGGGATAATACTCACCTCTCCAAGCCCATGTTAATCTTCTGTCACATCTCTTACCTGGCCTATTGAAATCGCACGATGCACAATCTTCTTCAGACTTCATGGAATCTGGTTGTAAACGATTAGTAGTCATAATATTTGGATACATAGAAGCAACGTCAACATGATAAATCAACGGCGTTTCATGTCTTTTAATGTTCTCTTTCAATTTTAACAATTGTGCTTTTATTTCATCATGAACCTTATCAAAATTTGTTATATCTTCCATTTTCTTGCCTCCTTCAACGACAACGGCAAATGTTAAAGAATTTTTCAAATCTGCAATAACTTCATCAACAGCAGTTGGATCAATTGTAAAATGATTTTTGATATCAGCTCTAAAAACACCAGCTTCTAGAGATTCAACATGGCCTCCGACATACGTTTCAGATTCTAGTAAGTGACCATTATAAAACCTTTCAGGCGGATCCATATGTTTATTTGGCAACAAAATATTATTGACATATGCTTGAACCATTAACAACATTTCACATAAAGTACCAGTACCTTTTCTTAAAACTTCATCAGGATTTAATGGAATAATAGTACATAGAGAAAAAATGAATGGATGAACATATTTATAGTAAAGATAGTATGTTGCGACTGCATCAGAAACGGAGTATTCAGACAATAGTTGTGGACGTTCATATGCATAGGGAGTCATTAATTCAGGGTCTAATTCAGTTGGATTATAGCCTAATTTTGCAGTTGTAACAGCCTTTAAACCTTGCGAACCTTGTGGAAGGTAAGAATCCCGCTTAACCCAACGAAAGCAATCCATATGGGTACAATAACTTGATTTATATTCGCCTTCAGCATCTTTTGAAAATCCAATTTCTTTAAACATGTTTAAGTTATGAAATGAAGCCCTTGCTTCAACAAACGGCCAATCAAAAAAATCACCATTGAAAGTTGCAATAACGGTTGGTCTAACATCTCGTATATGTTCAAAAAATTTCTCTATAAGTGCCTTTTCATTAGGTTCATTGAAAATCATAAATTCACCAGGATATTCTGGTTTGGGGGTATATTCAAAATCTTCAATATCTTCAGAAATAATTGATCTATTTGTAATTAAAAATCCATCACCATCGATCATATAAGAAATCATCATAATTTGATCAACTTTTGAATCTGGGAATTTCAAGGGTGCCTTTGTGGTTTCAATATCAAATGCTAGAACCACTGGATCTGCAAATGCAATTTTTTCTTTATCTTCTGTGATTTTTATTTCTGATGGTGAAACCTCAACATCATACCATTTACCAATACGTATATTTTCATCAATGGAAACTCTGACATGATATGGAACATCATATTCTCTTATATCTAACATTAGTTCTGAAGCATCTGTGTATTTCACGTTTAATTCATTTTCTACATCTATATCCATGAGCAAATCATCATTTTCCACATGACTATTCTTCATGATACTTGAGTAATTCAAGTTCACAGATTTATAGATATCATTTGAATCTTTTTTTTTCTTATTTTTATTAATATAAGGTTGTAAAATTCTTCTTGCGTTAAGCAAATCCGAGATTTTATTAAATGATAATTTAACTAGCGTTCTTTTCATACCTGTTAAATGATTCGATAAATCCAAATCTTCCTTTTGAACACTTGAAATAGATTTAATAACTGTTTCCAAAATTTTACGTAACCATTCTTCTAATTCAGTTTGTTTACCATCAGGGCACATAATAAAAAAATATGGATCATATTGATAAGAAACTTTAAATGATCCACCTTCTTCATCAAGAAAATAATAATCAACAGCAGATAGCTGTGAATGAGATTCATCATTTTGAATCAAAGTTGGATGCATATTGGATAGCCAACCTTTTCTTTTCGGTCCAGATTCAAACTTATCAAAACCAAAAACCGAATCAATTGTATCAACTTCCCTAACCTGCATCATTTTTTCTTCATCTTGTTCACTGAAATAAGATCTTGAATTATCATTATCTCTATTAGTATTTTGAAAATTATTATAATTTTTTTGGAATGGTTGATTATCTCGACTTGAATTACCATTAGATTGCCCATTTCTCACATATCTAGCCGATCCAGATCTTTTAAAATTACCACGAGTCGACATATTTGGGCAAGTTTGTATATAGTAGTGTTTTTTTACAGAACTTTAAATTTCACTCTTCACTTATCTGTAGCCAATCCAATTCATGTTGAAACACGTCTTTTTTTCTCTACGCGTCTAGAAAAAAAAAATAGACCGGTGTGTTTCGCGGTGAGGGTTAAAGTTAAATATACTTCATTTCGATCTGGATTAATCTTGATTGAAATATTTGTCATGGTTGTTGACCATATTCTCTTCTAGTTAAATACAATCCAGACAACAAAAATGTACAATCCATACCAGACGCACGCAGATGACACCACAAATGCAGCCTTTGGCATGAACAATATGCAAGGAGGGCAGCAGTTTCAACCTAAAATGAACGCACCACAACAAAATGAACAAAATTTTGGTTATTCTCCACAACAACATCAACAAAATCAGCAACAGCAACAGCAACAGCAACAGCAACAACAATCTAGTGGCCAGTTCAATCAATTTTTTAATGATCCAACTACACAAATGGGATTGAAGTTTTCACAAAGTGCCTTCAATGCATCACATAATTATATGCAACACAATCTTGAACAACTCGTATCCACCAACGATATTAAATACTATTTCAAAGTTTCAAATGCATACGTTTTAAAAAAATTGATGTTGATTATTTTTCCATATAAAAATAAAGGTTGGATCAGACAAACTAAAGGAGACAACGTGAACAATAGTACCAATAATTCAACTGATGTTTATGCGACTCCAATTGAAGATGTCAATGCCCCTGATTTATATATTCCAACCATGGCATTTTTATCATATATCCTAGTTTGGGCACTAGAAGAAGGTGTTAAAGGTGATTTCCATCCAGAAATGCTAGGATATGCTACAACTAGAACATTAGCATTTTACCTTGTGGATTTTATCTTACTTAGAACATCATTCTATGTTTTGGGTATTAGTTCAAAAAACAGTAAGATGTGGGATTTGGTCAGTTACACCGGCTATAAATTTGTCCCAATTTTACTGATGCTGATAATCAGTGTTTTCACCAATGAATCTATAATTACAAAATATGTTGGTCTACTAGGCTTGATATTCTCACACGGCTTCTTCTTAATGAGAAGTTTGCGATACGTGGTTCTTCCAGGGGGCGGTTATGGCCATGGTGGGGAAAGCAGACTTCGTATCCAATACTTGTTTGTTTACTGTTTTGTTGTCCAGGGGGCGTTCATGTGGTTGTTGACTTAGCTGCCTGTTGTGTAGTAGTAGTATTAAGTGTTTAGCGTAGTGTGTAGTGAAACGACATGTCGAAGTCGATCGGCGCAAACTTACCCGGCACGAATTGCTTGCAAACTACTTTACTTTACAAGGGGCCAAAAAAAAATTAGAAAAATAAATGTGAAATCGTCTGGAAAATGAAAAATTTTCATCTTTTCCACTTTGCCTGGCCACTCTCGCACACTTCGTCCAATTTATAATACATCTCTTCTTTTCTTTCTTTCTTCTTGGATCTCTTGTTAGACTTTCTTTCTACATCCAACAACTACTAATCCTTCAAAATGGGTATGTGTACTCTAAACAAATATTAAGTTTTCTTTCCCATTGGTTTTTTATCATTCAATTAAGTTCTACTTATAATACAATTTACACATTTTCATATGAAGCATCACCTTGCGAACAACGAAAAAAATATCATTCATCTAGAGCGTTACATTTAGTTTAAATGTCAACCATTGATCGTAATTGAGTGAAGAACCGATGGAATGCAGATTGGATTGCATTTTACAACAAAGATGTGCAAAATACTAACATAATCAATTACTTCACTATTTTTTTCCAATCTAGTTAACTTCA
This sequence comes from Pichia sp. NRRL Y-12827, assembly GCA_030570315.1. Taxonomy (NCBI): domain Eukaryota; kingdom Fungi; phylum Ascomycota; class Pichiomycetes; order Pichiales; family Pichiaceae; genus Pichia; species Pichia sp. NRRL Y-12827. The sequence continues at coordinate 404,035 of JAJLVN010000002.1, forward strand.
CTGTTGAACAAATTAGAGACTTAATGGATCGTGTTACCAACGTCCGTAACATGTCCGTTATTGCGCACGTCGATCACGGTAAATCCACCTTAACCGATTCCTTAGTCCAAAGAGCAGGTATTATTTCTGCTGCTAAGGCCGGTGAAGCTAGATTCACTGATACCAGAAAGGATGAACAAGAAAGAGGTATTACTATTAAGTCTACTGCTATCTCCCTTTTCTCAGAAATGGAAGATGATGATGTCAAGGAAATCAAGCAAAAGACCGAAGGTAACAAGTTCTTAATTAATTTAATCGATTCCCCAGGTCACGTTGATTTCTCTTCTGAAGTCACTGCTGCTTTAAGAGTTACTGATGGTGCTATGGTTGTTGTTGATACCATTGAAGGTGTCTGTGTCCAAACCGAAACCGTTTTAAGACAAGCTTTAGGTGAAAGAATTAAGCCAGTTTTAGTTATTAACAAGGTCGATAGAGCTATGTTAGAATTACAAATTTCAAAGGAAGATTTATATCAAACTTTCTCCAGAACCATTGAATCCGTTAACGTTGTTATTGCAACTTACCACGATAAGGTTTTAGGTGACTGTCAAGTTTACCCAGAAAAGGGTACCGTTGCTTTCGGTTCCGGTTTACACGGTTGGGCTTTCACTGTTAGACAATTTGCAACTAGATATTCCAAGAAATTCGGTGTTGACAGAGAAAAGATGATGCAAAGATTATGGGGTGATTCTTTCTTCAATCCAAAGACCAAGAAATGGTCTAACAAGGATAAGGATGCTTCAGGTGCTCAATTAGAAAGAGCTTTCAACATGTTCGTTTTAGACCCAATTTTCAGATTAATCAACTCTATCATGAACTTCAAGAAGGATGAAATTGATACCTTATTAACCAAGTTAGAAATCAACTTAAAGTCAGATGAAAGAGAATTAGAAGGTAAGGCTTTAATGAAGGTTGTTATGAGAAAGTTTTTACCAGCTGCTGATGCGATGTTAGAAATGATTGTTATTCACTTACCATCCCCAGTTACTGCTCAAAACTACAGAGCTGATCAATTATACGAAGGTCCATCTGATGATGAACATTGTTTAGCAATTAAGAACTGTGATCCAAAGGCTGAATTAATGTTATACGTTTCCAAGATGGTCCCAACTTCTGATAAGGGTAGATTCTACGCTTTCGGTAGAGTTTTTGCAGGTACTGTTAAGTCCGGTCAAAAGGTTAGAATTCAAGGTCCAAACTATACCGTTGGTAAGAAGGATGACTTATTCGTTAAGTCTATTCAAAGAACTGTTTTAATGATGGGAAGATCCGTTGAACAAATTGATGATTGTCCAGCAGGTAACATTATTGGTTTAGTTGGTATTGATCAATTCTTATTAAAATCCGGTACTTTAACCACTTCTGAAACTGCACACAACATGAAGGTCATGAAGTTCTCAGTCTCCCCAGTTGTCCAAGTTGCTGTTGAAGTTAAGAACGGTAACGATTTACCAAAATTAGTTGAAGGTTTAAAGAGATTATCTAAATCTGATCCATGTGTCTTATGTTACATGTCTCCATCTGGTGAACATATTGTTGCAGCTACTGGTGAATTACATTTAGAAATTTGTTTATCTGATTTACAAAACGATCATGCTGGTGTTCCATTAAAGATTTCTCCACCTGTTGTTGCTTACAGAGAAACTGTTGAATCTGAATCCAGAATTGTTGCATTATCCAAATCTCCAAACAAGCATAACAGAATCTACTTAAAGGCTTCTCCAATGGACGAAGAAGTTAACTTAGCTATTGAAAATGGTATTATTGACCCAAGAGCTGATCTTAAGGTTAGAGCAAGATTAATGGCTGACGAATATGGTTGGGATGTTACTGAAGCAAGAAAGATCTGGTGTTTCGGTCCAGATGGTACCGGTGCTAATGTTGTTGTTGATGAAACTAAGGCTGTCCAATACTTAAACGAAATTAAGGATCACGTTAACTCTGGTTTCCAATGGGCAACCAAGGAAGGTCCACTTTTAGGTGAACAAATTAGAGGTATTAGATTCAACATTATGGATGTTACTTTACACGCGGATGCTATCCATAGAGGTGCTGGTCAAATTATGCCAACCATGAGAAGAGTTACTTATGCTTCTATGTTATTAGCAGAACCAAGAATCCAAGAACCAATTTTCTTAATTGAAATTCAATGTCCAGAATCTGCTATTGGTGGTATTTACTCTGTCTTAAACAAAAAGAGAGGTCAAGTTGTCTCTGAAGAACAAAGACCAGGTACTCCATTATTCACTGTTAAGGCTTACTTACCAGTCAATGAATCTTTCGGTTTCACCAGTGAATTAAGACAAGCTACTGGTGGTCAAGCTTTCCCACAAATGATCTTTGATCATTGGGACACTATGAATGGTGATCCAACTGATGTTTCCACCAAGCCAGGTGCTATTGTTCTTGAAGCAAGAAAGAAGAGAGGTTTAAAGGAAAACGTTCCAGGTTACGAAGAATATTACGATAAATTATAAGTATTTTTGCTATTCAATATATCAATTTATTTATCCTTTTCCAACTGTTTATTTGTATTTATCCACTTTTTATACATCAATTCTTAAGTGAGGCTTTATTTCTATTAATTTAGTATAGTTAATAAAAACAGGACACTTCTTATCAATATTTTAATCCCTTATAATAAATCTTAATTTATTTGTCAAAGTAAAATACAAACTGTAACTAATTAATTGTAGTTAAACAAAATTGATTATTCATTACAATAGTTTACAAAGCAAAATAGATACTATTTACTTTATTCTTGAGCTCTTACGTAGATTTTGAACATTCGTACGCAATTTAACTCTATTTAATCTAGCTTTCAAAACTGCACCTTTACGATGACTATCTTCTTTCTGTCTTTCAATACAATTATTATCATCCATAAAGCCTGGCGATGATGACTTACGTTTTCTTAAGTTTCTACCATCAATATCATCAGTTGATTCACCATTTGACAATTGCGATATATCAATACCTAATCTTTTCATCTCTGAACTACCTTTGAATGATTTCTTTTTCACTTTTGGTACAGTTGCTGTTTTGTCTGTATATAAACTATTGTTTTCATTAGTATTTGTAGAAAGTATTAAATCATCGTTTATCTCAAAACTGTTTGTTATCGAATCCCAATTGTTTATTATAGAATTGTAATAGTCTCTCGCATTTGCATATTTTGCCTTTTTATAACGTTGCCAAGATTTGAATAACTTTTGAAGTTCAAGTATTTTAGATTTATTACTGAATTTGGCGTTTAAAATCCAGTCACTAAACCTTTCTATATCAGCAATTAACATTTCTAAACTTTCATATTCTTCTTTCTCTACTTTTTCAATAATTTGATATATATTAGGCTTTACTGAATATTTTGGAATAAAGTAGTTTTGATTATTAACCGATAATTCATTCAAATGGTGTATGAAAAATGATAATAGATTATTATACATCCAAGTTTTTGGTTTGTAATATAAACTTGATGTTTTCAGTTTTTCAATTGTTAAATCTGTTGAGAGTTTTGATCTTTTTAAAGTAAGTTTAGCTAATTCATTTAGCTTATTGATATCATTTTGAAAGTACTGAACTGTATTTATACGATTATTTAATGATTCTTCTGGTAAACTTGCATGGTTAAAAATATCTGGCTTCTTAATTAATGGTTTACCGGTATATTTTCTTTTTAATGTATAGTACTTTGCAATTTGATTTAACGCAAGTTTTGGTAGTTTTGGTAATCTGTTTTTATTTAAAAATTCAATTAATTTATCAATTATTATATTTGGGATAACATATATATTTGAATATAATCTCCATTTAAACTTTTCAGATTTTGTTTTCAAAAGCTCATCAAATTCTTCATCTGTGACAAATGTCATTTCATTGGAATTTTGTTTATTACTGTTTATATTATGTTCTCGTTTATCTTGAAAATACAATTTTGTCTTTTCAATACCTTTGCTAACATCATGATCAACACCCCATTCAATTGGGGTATGTTTATTACAATAACTTACAATTGTATTTTTATCAGTTGCTGCAACTTTGATACCTTTTTTATACTTCATGAATAAGTTTGAACGTTTTGCACAAGTTACATGATAAGCTGTAAAACATGATGGTTTTGAGCATTGAATACAAACTCCAACCTTTTGTTTGCAAATATAGCACACTAACTTCCACCTACTTTTGGGTATATTAGTTACGCCTTCAATTGGTTCCATATAAATAGGATTTGCAAAATATAATTCAGGGGTCCATAGTGTACATAAAACATGGGCCCAATCTCCACCATCAGTTTGCTTAAACGCACCCGTTGTGGAAGGGCAAAATATACACTTTTCGTGCTGATTTCTTGCAATCAAACATCTTCGACATAACCATGGACCTTCAGGTATGAACGATACACCATAACAATCTTGATGAACGGCAATATCACAACCGTCACAAAATATAATAGAGTTGGATGAGTCACAGTCACTTAAATCACAAACTGCACATGCTTGTTCATCTTGATCTAGACAACCCGTACCATCATCTGATCCATAACAAAGTGCATTCTGCTGCAATTCATAATCAATTATTGATCTGTCTTTAATTGTTGGGGGTAATAATCTTTCAATTTGATAGATTTGAATTTCAAAAAAAGTGATTATAATTTCAAATAACTCCATAGATATCGAATTTGAATCCTTTAAAATCTCATTCATCCAATTAAGAAACAACAAATCAGTTTCATCCATATCATATTGAACTTGAAATTTTTTTGAGTTATACATTAGTTTGCCACGAATTAATTCATCTTTGGTAAAATCGGGTCGAATGTATGTTTCGGATAGTATGCTTGTTTTCGAGGTGCCGTTATTTATATTAAAAAAACCCAATTTTTCCATTGTTTGGTTTGCTTGAATCGGTGGTGTTATCAAATCATCTTGTGAACTAGAATCAATCTGCTTAAATGTGGGAACCTTCAACTTGCGCTGCCGTATTATGTCAACCCTTTCTTGTCTATCTAAATATTTTTTTAGTTCTTTTGAATTATCTAAAATATTTGCGAATATGCTGCCATCAGTATACTGAAAAACTGGTAGTAATTCTTCTGGATCTAAATCGTTATAATATTTCGTAAAAGCTGCTTCTTCACGCGGATTTTGAAGTTCATGATAATCATCTGGTGTTGGATTAATGACGAGTGGTGGCACTGAATTGGAACTCATTGCATTCGCCAATCAATTCCAAAATATTTTAGTATGTTGTCCTTATAAATATATAGTTTATCTTTTTATAAACAAACCAAGCTTCCTGTGTTGTCCATCGTAGTAAACAAGATTAAACATTGAAAAGGTTCAACGAGATGCTATGCCGCGAAACACGTGATCTCATGAATTTTGAAAGGTGTTTTGTGTTTTGTTATATGACCAAGGGATTGGACGTGTAATTATGTAATAAATCGGATTTTTACACTGCTTTTATTAAACATTCCGTAGTACAAAAAACTGAAAAAAGGGGTCTATGCAGTCTTAAACCGCTATCATTATTAGAACTGCGTTTACAAGAAATATCGTGTTTGACACTCATATCATAGAATGAAATCTTTTATGATTAATCATACATTTATTCTAATGCATCATTTTTTTTATTTACATATGCTTTGTTCATCAACAGTGATGAGTGAATATTGTAATACTGCTGTCTAAAAGATTGTGTATTTTGTATTCTGTAAAATGTGAATTGCAAAATAAACTAGGGGAACTGTGTCGCACCGAAAAAAAAAGAATTTGGATTGATTGTCAAAATGAGAGTGTTAACACTAACTCTTTTATTACCAGTACACCTTTTTTTGTAGCTTTCTTAAAGCATACTACATACATACCATGAGCAGCCCCTTTGACAGCATATCGCACAAAAACTATCCACCTAACGGCTCTGCTAGCTTTCAGGACGACTGGGATCAGCCGTTTAGCGATGTGACTCCTAATGCCGGCAATAACTTTGATAATCTCGACGATACTACTACTTTTAATAACATTAGCAGTCTCAATTCGATGAGCAATATGAACCATTTGAACTACAATAGTAATCAGCACACAACAGACAATTTTAATAACAATTTTTTGGCAGTTGATGATCAATCTATTTTGGATAATAGTCAATACGACTTTGACAATATAGATAGAAATTTTGTTGATTGTATGCTTGGTGACATTAATTTAAATTCAAATTCAATCGCAAATCCACATGCAAACTCAAAGAAAACCACCATGGCACTGAATGACATACCACTAAATTCTGAGAACTACCTTATTATGAACCAAGGGGAAAGCCTATCAAGTACAAATGAACCAAGCACCAATACGGGCCTTCAAAGTCCGGTTCCAATTTCAAATTCTTTACTTAGAAATTCGACACAATTTAAAGAAGAAACATTTTCTCCGCAATCTTTTGGATTTTCAACCAGTTATACAGGTGGTAATTTGAGTAAGACTATATCTAATAATTTGGGGAAAAGTTACGGTTCACAATTAGGTACCTCTTTGAACAATTTGATATCGCCAAGTTCAACTTATGATAGTTATTTAGAATCACCATACGGGTCATTAAACGATGATCGATCACCAATAAATTCGCCATCATTCAAAAGTATTGGCTCGCCATCGTCTGTTGGAACTCATTTGAATCCGAAAAGTGCATTAAGTAAAGAAAGTAAACTTTCAAGACGAAGGGAATTACACAATGCAGTTGAGAGAAGAAGACGTGATTTAATCAAAGAAAAAATTAAGGAATTGGGTACATTAATTCCACCGACTATGTTGTTTGATTGTTGCAAAAACAAAGCTTCAGCAAAAGATACAACCAAGGCAAACAAAAATATGATTTTACTGAAAAGCGTGGAGTACATAATTTATTTGAAGCAGATCCTAGATAGTCAAGATGATAGACTAAAGGAGTTACAGGAGAAGATTGATAAATTGAGTATAAACAACAGTTCAAGCATTAATAATAATAACAATTCAGATACTGCTTCAAATGAGGTACAACCACAATCTTCTTTTAATGATCAAAAGAACTTCAGTGAAAGTTATAATTATAACAATAATGATAATAATCCTCCAACTATGTATTATGATGATGACAATAATATTGAAGTCAATGAATCAACTAGAGACTTCAATGATTTCAAGAACAATTTGTCTGCTTTTACAGATAATACTGGACTGACATCGAACAATTCAAAACTTAGGTTTATGGATTTTTCCAGTACACAATCCGAGCCAATGGACTTCAATAAGTTATCTAATTCTCAGACCAAGTTAAGTAAAATTAATAGTAATAATATCAAGACCAGCAACAACAATATTAATACCAATAATAATAATAATAATAATAATAATAATAATAATAATAATAATAATAATAATAATAATAATAATAATGGATTACTAGCCAACATGAATGGTATTGATGCTTCATTACCATTTGAGTTGAAAAATAGTCAGGAAAAAACCTTTTCTTCACCAAATAATGACTTTAGTAATTTGATTGATGAACCAACCCTTAAATTTGAAAATGATGCTGACTTTTTAGATCAACTATTATCTGGTGTTCCAGCTCATGATTTGAATAATGATTAATATATATATATATATAGTGTAAATGTATAATAGAACGAACTTTAAACGCTTCCTTGTGCCCTATTATTTGTGTAATAATCTAGTCTGAAATCTGAGCGAAAAAAGCAATTTTGAAAAGGAATTGTTGATCTTTTGAACACCTGGATTGTGATGTTTCTACGATTTCATTTGATTAAATCTACCAAGTAGCAATGAGTGGTGAAAATAATGCACAGTTTCTTTCCAATTGGAGGAGTACTAGACCAAATGGGAATGCCGGCACAAATACTGCAGGATCTTTTTTTTCAAATTTGAAATCGCAAATTTCAGATACGTTTAATGATACAGTTGATGGAGCACAAAATTATTTACCCTTAAACACTTCAGATATACTCGGAAGCACCAATGAAGAACCTACATGGTTTCAGTTATCTAGATGGGAAAGATATACGGGTTTTTTTATTTTATTATTAGGCTCAATCGCATGTTTTTCGTTAGGATTCTTTTTATTCCCAGTCTTATCATTAAAACCAAGAAAGTTTGTGATGTTATGGACATTGGGATCTTTACTATTCTTTTTATCATTCGGTGTTTTACAAGGTCCAGTTTCATATATCAAACATTTGTCAACTAAGGAAAGATTACCTTTTACATGTATTTTCATAATAAGTCAAATTGCCACAATTTATTGTGCAGTTGTTTTAAAGAGTACAGTTTTGAGTTTAATTATGGGTATAGTTGAAATTTTATCAATTTTATGGTATACTGCAAGTTATTTCCCATTCGGAGCACAAACCATGCAAATGCTTTTCGGAGTTGGCGCCCGCCAAGTAAGTGGAATTGTAGGTTTATAAATTCGTATAACAATGTCATCAATAAACGAACTATTTTGTAATATGTACATAAATTTTATATAAACATACTAATTTGCTAATTTAGCTTGTAATTCTTTTGCAAAAGTACCTAGTTCTCCCATGTCAGCATTTTCTGCTGGCCAACCAACAACTAAACCGGTCTTTTCATTTCTCTTTGGAATTAAATGAAAATGAACATGATCAACTTCTTGATGTGCAATTCTACCATTATTTTGTAAAACATTATAGCCATCACCTTGTGGAGAATCGATATCTAAGTCTAAAGCTAGTGCCAATTTCTTGGTAATTGGTAAGATATCGGCGAGGTATTCATCGGGGATATTATGTAACTTTGCGCCATGGTATTTTGGGATAACTAATAAGTGACCCTTTGCAATTGGTTGGATATCAAGAAAAGAGTACGATAGTGGAGTCTCGATCAATTTGAAAGATGGAATTTCACCTATATTAGAATTCAAGATAATGCTATGTTAGTATTGCATGAGAGCTTGAAGTAAAGCGTGAGAGTGGGAAAGGAGGGGAAAAAGAATAGCTGTTGAAGAATTATCAATTGAGCTACCACATTAAGACATACCTTTAATAATTTTGCAGAAAAGACATGAGGCTTCGTGGGATACAGCGGATGCCATTTTTGAGTCGGCTTTGTGATAACCTTATAATAAGGTTAAATCAGTTGTCATCGTTCATTGCTGTGATTTTTAGATTTCACATTAGTTGAGATTTCATGTCATCTTTTCAAAATATCGCAGAATTTCAGGCCCGCCCAGGACCCCACCTAAGGCAAATCAGGAAATTGAATCCCAAAGATTTTGATTTTGCCACCGGTGGCGATTCTTCCATTCCTTTCACCTCTTTTGCCTTTGTTTGAAACTTTTCTTTCTTTTTTCTTCACATACAACTAATATAGCATATATTATTATAATTAGCAATGGTTGACGAAAAAAAACCACTTTTAGATGCTTCCGGAAGAGAAGAAGGCCCGGAAGATTCCACTGCAACTGCAATCTTAAGAAGAAAGAAGAAAGCAAATGCATTAATCGTTGATGATGCCACTAATGATGATAACTCAATTATCTCAATGTCATCAAATACTATGGAAAAATTACAGTTGTTCCGTGGTGATGCTGTTTTAGTCAAAGGTAAGAAGAGAAAGGATACAGTTTTAGTTGTTTTAGCCGATGATGATATGGAAGATGATATTTGTAGAATTAACAGAGTTGCAAGAAATAACTTAAGAGTTAGATTAGGTGATATTGTCTCAATTCATCCATGTCCTGATATCAAATTTGCTACTAGAATCTCTGTTTTGCCAATTGCCGATACAATCGAAGGTTTAACTGGTTCGTTATTTGATGTTTTTCTAAAGCCTTACTTTGTCGATTCCTATAGACCTGTTAGAAAGGGAGACCACTTTGTTGTTAGAGGTGGTATGAGACAAGTTGAATTTAAGGTTGTTGAAGTTGAACCTGAAAACTATGCAATAGTTTCACAAGATACTATAATACATTCAGAAGGTGAGCCAATCAATAGAGAGGATGAAGAAAACAACCTGAGTGAAGTTGGTTATGATGACATTGGTGGTTGTAGAAAACAAATGGCTCAAATTAGAGAATTGGTTGAATTACCATTAAGACATCCACAATTATTCAAGGCAATTGGTATTAAACCACCAAAGGGTATTTTAATGTATGGTCCACCAGGTACTGGTAAGACATTAATGGCAAGAGCTGTTGCAAATGAAACTGGTGCTTTCTTCTTTTTAATTAATGGTCCTGAAATCATGTCCAAGATGGCCGGTGAATCTGAATCCAATTTAAGAAAAGCTTTTGAAGAAGCTGAAAAGAATGCACCATCTATCATTTTCCTAGATGAAATTGATTCCATTGCACCTAAAAGAGATAAGACAAATGGTGAAGTCGAAAGAAGAGTTGTTTCTCAACTATTGACTTTAATGGATGGTATGAAGGCGAGAGCAAACGTGGTTGTTATTGCAGCAACCAATAGACCAAATTCTATCGATCCAGCTTTAAGAAGATTTGGTAGATTTGATAGAGAAGTTGATATTGGTATTCCAGATGCAACTGGTAGATTAGAAGTCTTGAGAATTCATACTAAGAATATGAAGCTAGCTGATGATGTTGATTTAGAAAAAATTGCGTCTGAAACCCATGGTTATGTTGGTGCTGATATCGCATCTTTATGTTCTGAAGCTGCAATGCAACAAATTAGAGAAAAGATGGATCTAATTGATCTAGATGAAGAAACTATTGACACAGAAGTTTTAGATTCATTAGGTGTTACCATGGATAACTTTAGATTTGCTCTTGGTAACTCTAACCCATCAGCTTTACGTGAAACCGTTGTTGAAAGTGTTAATGTTACTTGGGATGATATTGGAGGTTTAGATAACATCAAGCAAGAATTAAAGGAAACCGTTGAATATCCCGTCTTACATCCAGATCAATATACAAAATTTGGTTTATCACCATCCAAGGGTGTTCTTTTCTTTGGTCCACCAGGTACTGGTAAGACATTATTGGCGAAGGCTGTTGCAACTGAAGTATCCGCAAATTTCATTTCCGTTAAAGGTCCTGAATTATTAAGTATGTGGTATGGTGAATCAGAATCCAATATTAGAGATATTTTTGATAAGGCAAGAGCAGCAGCACCAACTGTTGTTTTCTTAGATGAATTAGATTCTATTGCAAAGGCAAGAGGTGGTAATATGGGAGATGCAGGTGGGGCTTCTGATAGAGTTGTCAATCAATTATTAACTGAAATGGATGGTATGAATGCCAAGAAGAATGTTTTTATTATTGGTGCAACTAATAGACCTGATCAAATTGATCCAGCAATTTTAAGACCTGGTAGATTAGATCAATTAATTTATGTTCCATTACCAGATGAAGAAGGTAGACTGTCAATTTTAACCGCACAATTAAGAAAAACACCATTAGAACCAGGATTGGAATTAAGAGCTATTGCTAAATTAACCAATGGATTTTCTGGTGCTGATTTATCGTATATTGTTCAAAGAGCAGCTAAATTTGCAATTAAAGAATCTATCGAAGCAAATAAATTATTTGAAGATTCACAAATTAAAAAAGAAGGGGAAGAAAGCGGAGATGTTGAAATGGTTGATCAACCAGATCCAGTTCCATATATTACCAAATTACATTTTGAGGAAGCAATGAAGACAGCAAAGAGATCTGTTTCACCAGCTGAATTGAGAAGATACGAAGCATATGCACAGCAATTGCAGTCATCAAGGGGTCAATTAAGCTCATTTAAGTTTGATCAACAATCAGGTTCATCCAACCATACTATAAATAATTCAACTGAAGCAGCAACTGCTGATGGTGGAGCAAGTTTTGGAAATGTTGAAGAAGAAGAAGATGATCTATATAATTAATCATATAATTGAATTAAGTTTTTATATATATTTTGAATTTCATCGTATAATGTTGCAATTAAAATATAATTCATTAGTACTTTAAAATATGATGTGTCGAATTGGGATTATTGTATCAGAGCGTGATTAATTAGTTAATATACTGTAACTATAAATAAACAAGAACAAAACTATAAAAATAAAAATAGGAAAACAGGGAAATAGAATTGAAAATAACGAATTAATAAATGAAATAATGGTATAATAATAATAATAATAATAATAATAATAATAATAATAATAATAATAATAGAAATAAAATAAATGAATTAAATGAACTAAATGATTGTGAACAAAAAAACGAGTGTAAATATTAAGATAAGATAAAATTGAGATATTAAACAATAATCGAAACATTTGAATCGTCTATTGAACTAATATTGATTTTTTTATCTAATGTATTGTTATGAGGATAGTCATTGTCGGATAGGTTGATTAAATGTAATGATCTTCGACTATATTTTAAATTTGAAGTTTTGGATGTAGATGTAGAGGTTTTTTTGTTTGGCGTTGAGATAGGTAGAAGATTAATTGAACTCTTCCTTCCTTTTATTATATCTGATGATTTAGAAGATGGTGAAGAAGATGTTGAAGATTTTGGTTTCAGTCTCAATGGACGCAATGAATATGAAATGTCTTGTGATCTATTGCTCGATTTTGTTTCAATTTCAATTTGATCATCTGTTGAGTCAATTGATGATGCAATGGAATGTTCTGAACCTTTTCTTGGTAACGGTCTTGAAATTATCGAAGAGACTGTTGACGTTGAAGATGAAGAAGAAATCAATGAAGGTAGAGAACTAGATTGAGAAATTTGTTGTTGTTGTTGTTGAGCATGTTCAATTTGAGGTTGTTTTTGATGAATAATTTGTTGTGATAGTTTATAAATTTTTTCTTCATTCTTCAGTCTTAATTTTCTTTTAATTGGATCCAAAAAGTATTGAAGAGAATGAATTAAATCAATATTCTGGAAGTTTAAATTGTCCCAACCAATATATTGAATGATTTCAATTTCCAAAGCATTAACTTCTCTTAAACTCAATAAACCATTTGTATAAGTTGTCCAATGTTTATTCATTGGAGATGAATCATTTGTAAATTTAGCAGCTAATAAAAGAGAACCTAAAAAAATTCTATGATGTGTCGTTTCCATACCAATTGAGTTTGCAGGTATAATTTTCTTCAGACGATTGAGGTAAATCAAAGTTGTCATTAAAGTTGTACATTGAACGTGAGAGTGTTCAATCAAGCTTTGGATAAAATTATACAAAGAAGGAATTGCAGGTTTCAAAGTCGGTGAATGTGGAGGAGTTGTTAAACCATTATTGATGAAAGTAGTGTTAGATTTAACTTGAATGATTGAACTAGTTGTTGAAACTAAGTAGTGGATCATTTCCGAATCGATTGGCTTGTTAAGAAAAATATAAAGTGCTTCTAAACTTGACATTGTTTATCAATTGATTAATTAATTGGTAGTGTAATAGGTGGGTATCTAAGGCTTGTTTGTTTCAATTAAAAAAGAAATGATATTGCAGTTTATATTTGTATTATAACAATGTTTTTATTTTATTTTTTTCAGTGAAAAATATGATAAAATAAACAAGATGGTAGCACAATTTGTGACTTGTAGTTGTTTCTAAACAAAAGAATGTATAAAAAAGTTATAATACTTTTCAAAGTGTTGCAATGTGAATTAAAGAAAAAAGTAGTGTGTAGAAAGAAGGAAAAAATGCAGAATAAGAGTATACACATGGAAGTACCTTTTTTTGAAGATTATACTAATTGAACTCCTTCCATCTTTCCATTCATGGTGAGTTTACTTTTTCACCTGCATAAACACCACCATTTTTTCCTAAAAAGGGCTACCAATTGCCAGTTTGGACCGAGTGACAGGGGTGAAACGCGTTCTGTTAACGCGCAACGCGTAAAAGATGAATAAAAAAAAGATAAACGCGCTGTTTGAGTTTTGGAATGAAAAAAGAACAAAAAACATCAAAAAACAAAAACTGTTACGCGTTCAATCACGTGACTTGAATAAAGGTGTTTTATTTCATTGGATCTAACAGTTTTTTTTTAAAAATACTAGTCGATGAAAAGATACAATCGTACAAATAGACGTTCTGGAGTCTTGCCATTTTTAGAACTCTTGTATTCTGAATTTTGCGTATTTTCCACCTTTACCATACTCATGTCAAGATATATTATAAATGCATGTAAGAAGCCAAATCAAGTAGTCAAAGAAACTGATGAATTTTTTGGAAGCGGCTCAGCAAGAAAAATATTTGAATTTGTGACAATAAGTGATAATTAGATTGTTCTTGGAAGACGAAATCCCTTGTTCCAATCGACCGAGTTCTATCAATTAATCGTTATCACTGTTATGTGTCAGTTAAGATTATTCTCTATAGAGAACATAAGAAATCTCAGTTTCTGGAGTATTAACAACAGTAGTTTGGACAGCAGTAGCTGAAAATTCATAAATTGTTATAGCGGTCGGTGCAGCTTCAAATAAGGGATGTTTGATAAACCTGATAAAAAAGGGCTATTTTCATAGGAATATACGTTAGCAAAAGGATTACAGAAAATAAGTAGAGGCATTGAACAGTCGACACATGGAAATTATCTGCCATTTAAAGTCCAGAGATAACGGAAGACCACTGTAAAAGGGAAAATAAACTTGTATGTTACTACTACCACCTGCTACTGAATCAGCGACAGATCTTTAATCATTGATGTCGAATAATAATGTTCAAATGTGTGGGAGGTTTCCAATTGTCTTTTGAAATTTGATAAAAAAATCCAATAGGTCGTTCCCCATTTATATAGTTAATCAAAATCTTATTTTCCATCATATAATAATATGAATTCATGAAATCCACAGATATCATTTGCTTCAATATGTTTAGAGTTTTAGGTGTGTGCAGCCTGGATTAAGTGATTCAACAGAATGTATACATACACATATCATTTCGCAGAAGCCAACGGACCACAATTTCTGATTTTATCATGTTTATACCATTGGTAACAACTATTTTTGCTGCCTAATAAACATACTAATGCGTAGTTACAATAAGCATAAACTTTAGAGTTAGCTTTTAGATAAGCCTGAACGGTCGATTATAAAGTGAAATATAAACAAATAAAAATACAATCACTATGGACGTCGACTATGAGGGAACTCCACATAAAGGTCGATCGGCGTAATCTGAAAACACAGTTTGAAATACCATATACGTTATACAGTACAAAAGCCAATTTTTCACTTTTCCATCCAGTTTTTCACTTTTCAGCGATATCGAAAAAACGAAACACAGGAAAACAGCAAACGGAAAAAAATCCAAACTTATTAATTAGATTAGACGATGAGCGATTATTTATTAAAGATATCCTACCGCAGCATTTACTACGTTGGCAATATCGTGCATCTTCATTTCCATCCATTTGTTTCTCTTTGCTGTTACATTCCTGTACAATAATATCGATGTCGTCTGAAAATACAGCTCTACTCTCCCGGTCAATTTCAGCACAGAATAATAACAATTCTCACTCTCTCATGCACAATTTTGATAAAGCATGTCTTTTGGCTCTTAAATCTTCACCTGTCAATTGGCTTTTACTTTTCGTCCCCTTGGGTATTTTAGCTGAGAAACTAGGTTTTAACTCTTCGATCATTTTTTTGACCAATTTTTTTGCAATTATCCCTCTTGCTTCCTTATTAGCTTATGCAACGGAAGAACTAGGTGAAAGTTTACATAACGATTCAATTGCTGGTTTATTAAATGCAACTTTCGGGAATGCTGTTGAAGTTATTGTATCAATTATTGCTCTAAAGCAAAATCAAATTACTGTTGTCCAAGCTTCAATGTTGGGTTCTATCTTATCTAATTTACTATTAGTCTTGGGTACCTGTTTTATTGTTGGTGGTATCAAATATAAAGAACAATTTTTCAACCAAACTGCAGCTCAAACAATGGGTTCTTTATTGGCAGTTTCAGTAATGGCTTTATTATTACCTGCTGCATTCTACTTATCCTTACCACGGAAAACTGATCACTTAGATGCTAAAATCTTAGATTTATCTCGTGGTACTTCAATTATTTTATTATTAGTTTATGTTTTTTACATGATTTTCCAACTAAAAACCCATAATTACTTATTCTCAGATTCTGTTCAACCTCCTTTACCAAACGATTTAGAATCATCTGCTATTACTTCTGAAGAAAACGATGCACAACCTTATTATGGTCAAAACAACAATAACAATCAAGCAACGAATGGAGAAACCAATGATGATGGACAAAGTAGTACTAGAAGTGGTGGTAGAAGACTATCAATCATAAACAGACCAAAATCAATATATGATTTAGATGATTCAAATGAATATAGTTTATCAACTACTGCTTCACTTATTATTTTATTACTTTCAACTATATTCGTTTCAATGGCTGCTGATTACTTAGTTGGTACGATTGATGAAATCGTTGAATCTTCAGGATTATCCAAAACATTTATTGGTTTAATTGTTATTCCAATTGTTGGTAATGCAGCCGAACATGTCACTGCAATTTACGTTGCTTATAAAAATAAGATGGATTTAGCCATCGGTGTCGCAATTGGTTCTTCACTACAAATTGCAATCTTTGTTACTCCTTTATTAGTCCTTATTGGTTGGTTAATGGACGTACCAATGTCTCTTTATTTTAGTATGTTTGAAACCGCTGTTATTTTTGTTGCTGTTTTCATTACTAATTCTCTTATCCTTGATGGTAGCTCAAATTGGCTTGAAGGTGTGCTTTTAGTAGCAACTTATTTTATTATTGGAATTTCTTTTTTTTTATTTCCTGATACATTAGGTGAATGAGTGATGTCACTGTATTTAGGTTATTAACTCAAAAAAAACTATATGTATACGTATTTACACTTCTATTTTTTACACGTTAAGAAAAACTATTTTTGTATTTATTATAAGCGTTCTTCGCCTTCCTCTCTTTCCTATTCTTATTATTTTTTATAATATTAAATCGTGATCTATTGAATGTTTTAAGCACCATTCATTCAAAAATAAACAACCAAAATTAATTATATTATTTAAATTCCATGAGTGTGAACAAATTGGTAAACCGTAATTTATACCTAACTTAAATTTCATCTCTGATACATTCAATGGCTTTGTTAATATAATTTCATTATTCTTCAAATCTGATAACTTTGTACGGCTTTCGTCTATCAACTTGGGATAATTATTCATAATTTTAAATAATCCAAAATTAATCTCTCCGTTCCTCAAACTTTCTTTACATGATTTTAACAACTCTTCATATTTATGTATATAAATTGATAGTTGTGGTAAGTTGCTCTGTCGATTGTTATTATTGGAACTATTTTTTTCATTGTTTTTAGTGATGAAACTGATTTGCTTAAATATTAATTCAGATAGATAAATTTCAATAAATCCATTAATATAGTAAATGAAACCAATCAAATGTAATAATCTTTTAATTAATTCAACATTCCCTTTTTGCTTTAATAGTTTAATGACCTTATTAAAATTAGAAATCATTTGTTCACCAAATGATAATAATGTTGTGATATCCCTTCTCTTTCTAGAAATAAATTTAAGATAATTTAGAGCATTTTCATTCAATTCTTTAACTCCGTTTTCCTTTAGTTTAAAATTTATAAGGAATAATAAATATGATTGTATAAAATCTACTAAAGAATACTCATATTGCTTTTCAACATAATATGTGATTGCAGATTTTTTCAATTTTTCAGCAGCTTCTTGGACTGTTATTTTGGGTTCTATATTTAATGATTTAGTTTTAAAAGCTGTGGTTGATTCAGGTGTATGTTCCCTCATTCTCTTTCCCTGTGATGATGATGGCGTGGCTGTTAATGTGGGTGGTGATGAGCTATTATTTGCAGCTGATATAGCTAATGATGCATTCAATTCATCTAATGTTAATTGGCTTATATTGTAATTAACTAGTAAATCGGTAGGTAATGTGTATGATAGTAATTTAGGTAATTTCAATCTTTTACCGTTATTCGAACTATTTTCGGGATATTTATAATCATTTATATCTAATTTTGTAGAGTATAATGGAGGTGAAGATGTTGTTTTATCTTTTATAAATTTTCTTTTTTTTTGGGGACTTATTTTCGATAGATCTATATCACTCAATGAGCTCATTGTTAGATATTTTGTGATTTAAATATAAAAATCAGCTTAAAAGTCGTTATTAATCTGCACTAAAATGGGGCAAAGTGAGATCAGTTATATGCGCTGCCTTTAAAGAGCTAAAATAAAAAAATTAGAAAAATCAAAAAGATTGAAAATCGCAAATTCATGTTAATTTACTTGAAAATTTTATAACGCTTTAAGTGCAGATCGATATAAGTTGCTCCTCTTATTCCCAGAACTCACATTCTCAAACCGTAGCACCAACACAACCATCATGTCCACTAACTCGATCAAACTTCTAGCGCCAGATATTGATCGTGGATTAGCAGAATTAGTCGCTAAAAGACTTGGATTACAATTAACACCTGTTGAATTCAAGAGAGATTCAAATAAGGAAGTTTTATTCAGCATTGGTGAATCTATTCGTGATGAAGATATTTACATCATTATGCAAATAGGTGCAGGTCCAGTTAATGATAAAGTTTTCGAATTGTTAATCATGATTAATGCTTGTAAAGCTGCCTCTGCAAGAAGAATTACTGCAGTTCTACCTAATTTCCCATATGCAAGACAAGATAGAAAGGATAAATCAAGAGCTCCTATTACTGCTAAATTAATGTCAGATATGCTTGAAACTGCAGGGTGTGATCACGTCATTACCATGGATTTGCATGCTTCACAAATCCAAGGTTTCTTTGATTCGCCTGTCGATAACTTATATGCTGAACCAAGTGTTGTTAGATATATTAAGGAAAAGGTTAGCATGAAAGACGCAATTATTATTTCCCCTGATGCAGGGGGTGCAAAAAGAGCTGCAGGTTTAGCTGATAAATTAGATTTAAACTTTGCTCTTATTCATAAAGAACGTGCTCGTGCAAATGAAGTTAGTAGAATGGTTTTGGTCGGTGATGTTACTAATAAAATTTGTATTATTGTTGATGATATGGCTGATACCTGTGGTACTCTAGCTAAAGCAGCTGACGTTTTATTAGAAAATGGTGCAAAATCTGTTATTGCAATTGTTACACATGGTATTTTAAGTGGTAAAGCAATTGAAAATATTAATAATTCAAGATTAGAAAAAATTGTTTGTACAAATACTGTTCCATTCGAATCAAAATTATCAAAATGTCCAAAATTAGATTCACTTGATATTTCTGGTGTTTTAGCCGAAGCTATTAGAAGATTACATAATGGTGAATCCATTTCTTTCTTATTCACCAATGCTCCATACTAGAGCTAATACATTTTTCATTTAATTCCTTTCTTGTCTTCTTTTGTTTCCTATTTGAACCATTTAAATGCTTTCTCATCAAAAATGGGAAATGATGAAAACTATTAATTGACTTTGACTGTTAATTTTGTACAAATAAAGAACCTTTTTACATTTTCAGATAGCATACATTTTTTTCTATCTTTTTTATAACGCTTAATTATTAAATTAAAAACATTTAATTGTATTTCTACATCCATAAATCTATAAACCATAATCAGACGGATTAAAATGTTCCAAACTTTTCAAGATAACACCATGTTCATTATTATCACCGACAAGTTTCTTAACTTCATCCTTAGGAATAACATCTAAAGCTCTTTGATCTGGAACCCAGATAACATAACCACCAGCTCTCTTACCACTTATAAAACCTGGCATTGCATCTTCAAATACCAGGCATTCTTCAGGCTTGATCGATAAATTATATCTATTGTTAATTGTATCCAACCCCATCCACCAAATAAATGGTAATGGTTTACCCTTATTTGCAATTGTCGGATTGTCACCGGTAATGATATTACCATCAAATAAATCAAATAATGCATCATGTTTACGTGTTTTTAAAGTAAATTTGTCTTTATGAGATGATGTACAAACACAAATTGGTATATTATTAGATTTTAAATATTCAACTAACTTTTGAACACCCGGTAACACTGCAATTGTTGGCCATAACTCTTCTTGTCTATCACTTGTAATTTTGTAAAATTCTTCAGCTGTGACTTCTTCATGTAATGCATAATGGTCAATAACAACTTGAGATGCTTGAACACCTGGTAATCCTTGCAGTTTAATTTTAACATCCCAGGTTAATCCTTCCTTTCTATTAAATGTATTAATAAGAATATCAGAAAATGATATTGTATAAATGGTTTCACTATCTAGTAATAAGCCATCCATATCAAAGAGGCATGCCTTATATTGTTTCTTAGTTTCAGTCATTGTTGGGAGTTGTATATATGTATAATCGTACGAATGTAATTGACGATAATAAGAAATAGAGGTTGAATAATTGAAAAAAAAAGTCTCATCAAAGCTCTTGGAGTGCTAGTCATGGAGTAATTTTAAATTTCAGATAAGAGTCACTTTTCTTCCGCTTATTAACCGGTTAAATAATTTACATATGAGTCATATACATAAAGAAGATCATCCCTATATTTAATATTAAAATGGTGGTAAACTATTACGACAAACAGGACATTGTAGTTTATACATCATCCAGTTTTCCAAACATGCCGAATGGAAAACGTGCTTGCATGGTGTAACCATGTATTTCCTACGTGCAATTAAGCTGGTGGCACCTTTACCAATTGAAGTTGGAAGTAATGAAGATGATGCGTTGTCATCTGTATGCGGAGAGGATGAACGGGATATATTGATATCTGAACTAGAGTTCAAAACTGGAATCTCCAGCTTCTGCATACAAATTGCACAATCTGTAATATACTTTAAATCTCTATTATCCTCATTAGATGATGATGATCTTGCACTCACAAGTTCATTAGCATCAAGACCAAAACCCGCTTCAATATCTCCTTTAGAAAGGATTGGATGATAATCATATGCTTTGGGTAAATAGTCATCGCTCAAGAAAAATCTTGGACCTAGTAATGCTTGTAAAAACAAAATTGCTACTTGAACGCCTAACCATAAAAACAAAAATAAAACAAATATAAGATCTCTATGGTGGTTAAATGGATTAGTAAAACTTTCGATGTAAATAACAGGCACTAATCTTAATATTGATGTGCTGATGATAAATTGCCAGCTAAAACTCGTTCTTGATCCACGTAAAACATTTCTATATATTTGTGGAACCCAATATGAATTGAAGAATGTTAAAAAGGTATACTCAAAAATTTGACGTTGCGTTTTAGGCCATGTGATAACATTCAATAGCACAAATAAAAAGACTAACATTGTGAAAAAGTGACGTGTATAAAGTTCTGCACCAATAGCTTGTTCATCTGCAACAACTCTAGGCTCGGTAAGGGGATCTGTTGTTGTAGCTGTTGTAGCTGTTGCACCATTGGTGTTTTCTGTATTTCTTTCAGTACGTTCATCAATTGGTGTACCTTGTAACATTGTTCTCCAATCTAATGGTCTTTCATTGATTTGTGTGCAATAGATTTGAATCGCATATTTCATTTCATAAATTGCAGAACAGGTAAATGCCAGAAATGCACAAACTGCAAATTGAATATATAAATCAGAAAAAATCATTGAACATAGAAGTGAAATTATTGACATCGAACCATCTGCCATATTCATAATTGAAATTGTCCAAAAGGATAATTTCGATAAGGTTGATGGGGTATTTGTTTGAGCCATTTGTCTGATTAGAATCAAAATTTGTGTTAAAACAATAATCGATGCAACAAGAATGATTTTTTTCAATCCGTTATCATAGATTTCTTCTCTTAGACCACTTGATGGTGCAACATCTAATACAATGCCACAATTTGGTGAATATAATAAACCATCGGAAATTTGTAATTTTGGGACCATTTTGTGAGGTCGTCCAATTGGATTCAATAATTCGTAATCAATTTGTTGAAGTTCTTCCTTTGTTAGATTAGTTGATTCAAAATGGAAATACCCTATATATTCACATTCTTCCGATGCATCAACAAATTTTTCAATTCTGTCAAATGCCAAATCTTCAATTTTGGTTTGGTTTATTTCACTGAAAATTGCCCATTTTGAGTTTTCAAAATATTTGCCATCTGATAAATGTAGTTGTGGCAATGCATATAGACCATTAAACTTGGCGGATCTACTTGCAACGACGGCGTTGCCAGTTTCTTGATGATAAACTCCTGATAATGACATTATATGTTCATCGGTCTCGGAGTTATCATTCAATGTTACGCCAAAACTTAATAATGTTGTGTTATTTAAATTAACTGGAATTTGATCATTTTCTTCTGCAATCGAATTGAAAAATGATAGCTTAATCGATCCTTCAGATTTTGTAAAATTACCAATTCTTTTGACATCTGATGAATATTCTTGATTTACATTTAAGGATTCGTATCCTTCTGTTTCTTCTTTCTTTGAATCATCATAATCTCTTCTAACACGTTCCTCTAATCTGTACTCATACAATTTTTTCAAGTAATTTGGAATTGGCATTGGAATTTGAACTAATGTACTTTCTAGTGGTTGGAACTTATTGAATTTACTCCTCAAAGAGCCTGTAATATTTAGTGGGAAAACACCACTATTTTTCTTTTCCCCAATTAATTCATCTTTTGTATCATCCCTGGTTGCTGGTAATTCAACTACTTTACCTTCTGAATTCCAAATACTTGCAGCACGTCGACTTATAAAATTAGGTAATATGCTGAAACGCTGATCTTCAATAAATCTATCTTTTGTTAGATCACTAAAGGACCAATTGCTTGTATTTCGACCCTTAACTGCATCTAGATAACTTAAATGAAATCCAGTTAAGTTGCCATACCCGAAACTGTAATCTGAAAGTAGTGCACTTCTCGATATATTAACTTCTGATTTGTAAAGTTCTAAAATTTTCGAACGATTTATTGTGGATGGATATCTCTCTTCAACATTCGGATTCGATGACATTATCCATATGAATAATATCATAAAAAAGAAAAACCTTGCTTGTGAATTCATATTGATTAAGAATGGAAGGGTATATAATGAAGTAAATCAAACGAACGTAAGAGCACAAAGCTATAATTGTATAATGGGTTGCCAATATATTGTTTGGTTAATGTATAGCGTAGCTTGGATGTTGGGCTATCCAATAGTAAATCTTTGTTATCACAAAAAAAATTGCCTCTAGATGCCCTTAGAGATAAAAAGTGTAAATCATGTTTCGTAAGTATTGAAATCCACGGCGCGACATGAAAATATGCCATTTTTCTCAAAAGGGTAGGAGAAAAATATGATTACAGTTTACAATTTACTTTAAAATTTCAAATTGGTGAAACAGAATTTATTACAGAATAAATTTATAAAATATCCCGAATGTGTGAATTTATAATAATAGTATACAGTTAGAAAAGAGAGTCAATGAATTTATGAGATTTAAAAATTAGTTACTTTTTTTAGCAAGTCTTTCTGCCTTTGCTCTCTTTCTGTTTTCTCTTTCAGCCTTTGCTGCTGGACCAGCTTCAGTATCAAGACAGAAATCCCAGAAAGTAAAAGAAGAAGCATAGTTACCAATAAAGTAATGATGATGTAAATCGTGATGATGTGCACCTGCCCAAAATGGAACAAACTTGTTTAATGACCATGGGAAATCGTAACCGGAATGAGAATCAACAGCTTGGAACAATCTTAAAATAACCCAAACGGTAATCGTAAACAAGTGTAAATCTCTGTAGAGGTAAGCATATAAAATTGGAAAACCAACAGTACCTGCACCTAAACTAATAACTTCAGCTGGATGAGCGTATTCAGCAGTTAAACCAAATGGTGCTGCGTATTTATGATGTTGCTTGTGAATGTACTTATAGAATGGACCATAGTGGAAAAGTCTATGAGCCCAGTAATGCCACATATCTTCTAGAAGGAAAAATAATGCCCATTCCTTCAACATTTTGGTTAATGGTGGAAATGGAACAGAGACACTAATACCTAATGATTTACATAATGGGTGAAAAGTCCAAATTGGAAAAACTTCAACTAAGAAATGAGATTTTAAAACAGATTTTAAACATTCCCATTGTTCTTTGTCACTTGGAATATAAGTTGGTTGAATCTTCCATCTTCTGAAATATGGAATCTTATCAATAATGTACCATGGTAAACATCTACCGAAGTAAAATAATTCATGAGCTAAGAAAAACAATAGACCAGTTGCAAGAACATCATTTTGCATGTAAGCATACCAAGAAGCCCAGAGCTTTTCAACGTAATTTAGTTGATGTTGTGTTGCAAAAACGTTTTCAACAACAGTGAAAAGAGAAGGTGATTCAAGAGTTTCGAGGACTGTAGAGTTGAATATTTCAGTCATGATTTATTTATTGGCTCTTTGTTCAAAAGAAACTTGATAAAATAATCAAAGAAAGGTGTTTCACGATAACAGGTGCAAAACACAGTTAGCACATTAGGAAAGAAGTCTGTCTTTATAGAAGTATTATGCATAAGCTGCTTCAACGCCTTATGTTGGGGAAAATAGGGTCGGAACGAAAATATCATGCGATAAAGTTTATTATCGAATAGAGATGGCTTCATCTTGTCAGCATATGCTACGCTACGAGCGGAACGAGAAAAACGAAAAAAACCGTTAGGCGAATCGGAACGACGCAAAAGAAAGTGATTACAGAATATTTTTATTATGAGAAAAACGCTTAGCACTATTCGAAATATAATTACAGCGCAGCAAATACTTTTCACGTGCTTTTCTGTATGTGTGTAACCCTTTTTGTACACACCCTCCCACCGCACATAAAGTTTTGAGGTTTTTGGCGCGTACTATTTTCGCAGTCACACATCCGAATTTGGAAACTGTCCCAGGCCTCAGTGTGGGAATCTCTCCTGGGAAATTCTGTCGCATACTGGCATACTCACTATGGAGAATCTTTGATGGAATTGCAAAAGTTTTCAGAGATATTGTTGACTTACTTGATATTTTGGGTCTTTTTTAATATCTTTTATTTGCTAGACACTCCAGATTAATCAAAAAGTATGTTACAAAATACACCTCTAAAATGTTGTCTGATAAGTTATATTAAAGAATGCTCAAAATATAATAGTTTTACATCATGAAATCCATTAGTTTAATGTTTATAAAGTTTACAAAATTCATTTGAAAAATTAGTCCCATATTCCATTGAACATTATGATAATGTGAGCGGTGATTCAAATAGTATGTCTTTAGGAATCTTATACAGCATTATGGTCATTTTATAAATATCAAAGTCGAATATTTCAACCGGGAAATTGATATTTTATTTTAATGCTGTTGAAGTCCAACAACTCATTTTTATATTTCATTTCATTTCAATTATATTATTATAATGATACAAAGAAGATAAAGAAACTTAAATAAATGTGGCTTATGAGTTCATTCATATTTTGAGTTATTAAAATGATTAGTCAAACACAATCAAATATATATCATAATACTAACATAAATTTTATCTTCACTCTATTTTTTCTATTACAGTGGCTAACCGTTTAAGAGAATACCAAGTCATCGGTAGAAGACTTCCAACTGAATCTGTCCCAGAACCAAAGTTATACCGTATGAGAATCTTTGCACAAAATGATGTTGTTGCAAAGTCTAGATACTGGTACTTCTTACAAAAATTACACAAAGTTAAGAAGGCTTCTGGTGAAATTGTTTCCTTAAATGTTATCTCCGAAAACAAGCCAACTACTGTTAAGAACTTTGGTGTTTGGATCAGATACGATTCAAGATCTGGTACTCACAACATGTACAAGGAATACAGAGACGTTTCCAGAGTTGGTGCTATTGAAACTATGTACGCTGATTTAGCTGCAAGACACAGAGCAAGATTTAGATCAATTCACATTTTAAAGATTGTTGAAATTGAAAAGACTGCTGATGTTAAGAGACAATACATTAAGCAATTCTTATCAAAGGACTTAAAGTTCCCACTCCCACACAGAGTTATCAAGTCCAAGAAGTTATATGCTCCAAAGAGACCAACTACTTACTATTAGGTGCGTTGTTGTATAAATTCGTCTTTATATAAATAACTTAATAAAATATCTTGTCTGTTTAATAAAAACAAAATCCAAACTTTAATTTTAAACTAGTAATACTCAGTAACTTCAGCATAGTAAGTTCTCCATATATTATTAACGTACAAATTTCAAAAGAAATCCAAATTTAAAGCGATTCTGATTAGGAGATTATTTTTGAAATTTTCAGCATCTTCAATAATAGGGCCGGATGTGCATTTTATCCTTCCGAATATTACTAATATTCTCTTTCCCTTCCAAAATCAATATCCAATCAAAAAACACGTAATAATGGTAAAGAAGTATTCGGGACTACAAAAGGAAGCACTTACCTTATACAGAAACTGTGTCAGATCAATATATCAAAAGCCAGTTGTAAGTATACAATAGAATTATTACCCAAAATTACTTTTTTTTTAACATGAATACTAACATTTACTTTTTTTATTACCGCTTTTTTAATACAGGAAAATCGCATGAACTGGATGCGATATTTACATGAAGAATTTGAAAAGTATAGGGCTGTACCACGTCGTGATTTTGCAACTATTGAACATCTATTAAGAATTGGAAATAGACGATATGAAATGTATAAAAGTCCACTTATAAAAAATGTGCACTAATTGACCTTACATTACTATTCAAAAGAAAAGATTCTGTACCAATTTAAATATTGATAACTTGCAATATATATATATATATATATATATTGAATAAAAGACTTTGTACATATTTACATATATCTAACAATTAAAACACCCAAACTACGTAAAAATCTTATCATAGCTTCTAAATAATAATTCTGTGACTGAAGTTTTGTTCTTAGTATCATGAATTTCTTGAGTTGGATGAAGTGAGTTGTGTCTAACTAATGTAGGTGCAAAGACGGTTGCCAAAGATACACTATTCATTTTATTGAATTTTTCATAATCTGCAATTAAAGATAAATGTTTCGATAAAATCAACAATGTTGATTTGTTAGCATGAGGTAAACTATTTATAATTTGTGTTAATCTTTCAATACGTTTTGCATCATCTTCTAATTTGGAAACCCCTATAAATGAATCATACAATTCTTGAGGTATAAGTGAATCCGGGATTTTCTTCAAGTATCTTTTGAGTAAGCCAGCCATTGCATGAATATCTCCATTATCTATTAATATATGCATTTTATTAATATCGTTAACGCTGTTAATGTCTAAAGATTCAAAAAAATGCTCTAGTTTTTCAACTGTTGATGTAGATGCACTTATACGATAAATACCTTCAACAGTCAAACCACGACGTTCAACTTCAGCAATGCATGTTCTAATAATAAATGGTGCTTCATCTGAACCTTCTGAAGTAACTAATTCTTGTAATGTCATGTTGTATAATAAATTTTCAGAACTGTCTATGACAGTATTCAATTTATAACCGGCATTGTTGTTATTGTTGTTGTTGTTATTGCTATTGTTATTGTTATTATTACTATTGTTGCTGTTGTTATTAGTGTTGTTGGCGCTTATGTTTCTCCATTGCATGAAATTTGCAGATCTTGAGGATTTGATACCAGAAGTTGATTCATTATTGATACCATTATTTCTAGTTCCTAAATCTGCATATGTTATATTATCATCATTGTGTCTAACATTCATCGGTTGGCCTATGCTGCCTGAAGTAATTGGTGTTGAATTAATATTATTAATGCTTGTGCCATTACTAGCTGCACTATTAAGATTGGAATGTGTACCAAAAATTCTCCTCATGAAACCACTTCTTTTATCCTTGCCTTGCGAAGTTGATGAGTTAGGTTGGCTATATGGATTATAAGTGTTATAAGAAGAAATGGATGTAGACGTTGTGGATGGTGGTGTACCAACTTGTTGGTTTGAATTTACAGAGTTGAATTTGACTGATTGTGGATCTTCGTAGCCATATTCGGATGATGATGGAATTCTTGACAATTCATCTCTTGAAGAATTCTTTAATGACGTCGTTGAGTTATTTGATAATGAAAAATCATCGGTTGAATTTAACTTCTGTTTAAATGAAACTGCTAAATCTAATTCTTTCAACATACTTTGCTTATCATTAATATCAAGTTCTAGTAGGTTTTTTTGATTTTTTAAACTTTGAATATCTCGTAAAATAGTAGCCTTCGTTAATGTTAATGAATTGATTTCAGATTTCAATGTTTGTAATTCATTAGTAGCTTCCTGGGTGGCATCAGTTTGAGCAAAGGGTGTAGATTCAGAAATGGATCTTGAATGATTGCTAACTTTGGGAATAGGTGGTGTGGTAAATGCAACATATGAATGATCAGACTGTGTTCTTGTATGTGTTTTAGGAGTACTCGTAAGATTGTTGCTTACTATAGTTGATTTTCTTGAAGTTATAGTTTCAGGTGTTGGTGGATAGTCACCATTACTCACTGGAGTATTATTTTGAGCGGGGAAATCATTTGATTGCTTTCTACCACGGCCAAATACTTTGGTCAATGAACGACCTAATCCACCAATTTGTTTCTTTTTAGCAGTCGGGATCATTTTATCATTTAGATCAAAGGTTGCTTGTGAATTTTCTACTGGTGTTGTAGTCATTGCATCGTACTTTACACTATCCGTTGTTTTCATGGATGTGGCATTATCATTTGAAGATTCTTTTATGTCTATACCCTTAATATTCAAGCCAACATTTTCATTTGAAGTATCAAATGAGTTGACGTTATACTTAATTGGACTCATGAGTTTGGGTGCAGATGCCTCAATGGTTGATTCAAAATCACTTGCTGAACTTTCCTCTTCTGTTTCCTCTAAATTAATAAAGCTATCAGGTTCTTTCTCGTTTTCAGTATCATCAAAAAAAAGTCCTTGTCTATTAATGCTTGATGGTGAGATTAAAACGCCAGGTGAAATTTTCTTCTTTGGAGTACTTAGTTCAGGAGTTCTGAATTGTGCAGTGTTTCTAACAGGTGACATGGCACTTCTTTTAGGTGATCTTACAGGTATTCCAATTTCAGAATTGCTGTCGTTATTATTAGTATTGTTATTATCAGATGCCAAAAACGAAAATCTATTGTTTATGTTTGCTTGTAAACCTGGTATATCAACTGGACTTGCCTTTGTAGAGTCATTATTATCATTTTCTTCAAATTTTGGAGTTTGTAAAAGTTTTGCAGTACCTGGAGGACTTACGTCATGATCTAAAACAATATTCATTTTCTCTGCAGGGCTTAAAGTAGCAGATTCAAGAAATTCAAGTGATGAATTAATGTTTGAACTTTCTTGTTCACTTTTAGAATCATCAATTGTACTAGCACCATTTTCAGTTTTGCTGTATACAGATGAAACAGTTGGACCATCTTGAGTATTACCACTTTCAGCATAGTAATCTAAATCAAAAGTTGAAGCAGACGACGATGCTGTTCCTTGGTTGAAAGATGTCGACTGTTTAGAACCATTACTTGAGCTATTTTCAGTACTCAAAGTAATTGGTGGTTTTTCAAACTTAATATTCATTTCAACTGTTGCATCATTAGCGTCATCACTTGAAACTGGTTCTTTTTGTTGTTGTAATGATTGTGATAATTTTGAGGATTGTGATTGTGATTTTGATAGTGAACTGGATAGTTTTGATGATTTTGAAAATGATTTGGACATTGATTGTGAGCTTGATAATGATTGTAGTGGCAGTGGGTGTTGTTGTTGTTGTTGTGATGGTGATTGTGGGGGTGGTTGTGGTAATGACGATGATTGCTTTAATTCTCTCTGGGCTTTCTGTTCGGCCAATCGTTGGTTAACTCTGTCGAGTAATGCTTTCTCCTTCTCAACTTTATCCTTCTCAATCTTCTCCTTTTCAATCTTCTCCTTTTCAATCTTCTCCTTTTCACTTCTCAGTTTTTTAATCTTTTCATATTTCTTCTTTTTTTCCATTAACATATTATGACAAGGCATACAAAATAAACCTTTTGAAGTTCTAGCATACTTTAAATCATCAATTGGTTTATTGCATGACTTACATTTAAAGCAATCTGCACAATATGCTAGGTTTCCTGTCAAAATTGCCAAATCGTAAATTTTTTTAGAACATGTTTTGCATGTATATGAGCAGTCAGCACATACCAATGCACCAGTGCCTAAAACTAAAAAATTAGAATCAACACCTAAAGATTTTGAACATTTTGAACATTTAAAACATGAGACATGCCATTGATCGGTTCCTAATTTATATGCTTTTCCATCATTCAATGGTAAATGGCAGCTTTTACATTCTTTATTGTTATATAGTAACGGTGCAGGTGAACTCATTTTTATGTATGAATGGATAGATGTTTATTTATACTTAATAACAGAATAAAATATTTCTATAATCTTATATTATGCTTATTTTATGCAGAATGAATATCTAATTGAGAGACATATACTTTGATCTAGATAGGGCAAATGCTTTTCAATAATGATAAAATCAAAAATGCAAATGACGATGTATGTTTATGTGTTTTATTTTATGTTTCAAAGAAAAAATGATATGAAACACGTGAATAAGTTTGCCGCCGAGTTGAGATTTAGTGAACGTAATAATAGAAAGGTAATATTATGACGGGATATTCTAATGTTTGTATTGTATCTTAAGATATTTTCTTTGCTGTTGGATTTGATTGAATGAGAATAAAATTAACAGACTATCATTTACTCAAATGAAAATAAGGATTCAAAATACGAAAATGCCAATTTCTTGTGCTTTTACCTCATATAGTGCGGTTTATGGGAAAATACCAGAACCAAGAATCAATTTTCAAGTTTATTATTATACACATATACAGCGCCCCTTTCGTCGATGATGTGCCAAAGTCGTGTGTAACGGTGGGTTAAAGAAGCAGCTGGTTTAAGACGTCAGGTACAGGTATGGTTTTACATAATTTATAATGAAGAAATTAATGTAGAATGGCATAAGTATATAAGCAGCCAATGAAACATATTTTGGTAATAATAGCAAAACACACTTACAAAGTAATATTTATTGTTGTATAACTCTGCACTTACCTTAAGGTTGTGTATAATAAACATATCTGGCTTTATTTAAAATATTTTACAAAAGTGTAAACACGTATAGTATCATTTTCAGGTACTTCATTAAAGAAAACACAGATTACAGCTAAAAATAGAGATACATTGAATCTCTAAGTGGATACGTGATTTTTGAAGGCTCGATATTCTATTTCGTGTTGTTTATTGTTTTTACTGTATTTTATTTTTAAAAGTTCTTAAGCATATACAGTAATAGATTTTTTAATCTTTTGAAGACAAAGACACATAATATAAGCATGGTGTCAAAATATCTCATAGTAAAAAGAGAGGGAAAAAGAGAGGAGGACCATTATATATGGAAAAAATAGAAAAGAGAGATATAGTTAATTTATTTAGTTAGGTTGGATAAATCATAAAATTGGTTTGTGAACCTTTGCTCTAACTAATTTAGTTTGGAGGTAGTTATCAAAAGCTTCAAGACCCATTTCTCTACCAATACCGGATTCTTTGAAACCACCGAATGGAGCACTTGGATGGAAGTCGTTATAGGTATTAATCCAGATGGAACCTGCTTCTAATCTTTCAGAAACATAAATTGCCTTTGAGAAATCTTCAGTGTGGATACCAGCAGCTAAACCAAAAATTGAATCATTTGCCTTTTCAATTAATTCATCAATTGATTTGAATGGTAAAACAACACCGACTGGACCGAAAATTTCTTCTTGAGTTAATTTAGAATCTTGAGCAACATCATAGAAAAGAGTTGGTTTAACGTAGAAACCTTTATCACCAGTTCTTTCACCGCCTGTTAATAATTTTAAGTTTGAAGATTTACCTGCTTCGATATATTCTAAAACGGTTTCTAATTGGTCAGGAGTAGTTTGTGCACCTTGGAAAACACCTTCTTCAAATGGATTACCAATCTTTAATTTTTCAACAGCTTCCTTTAATTTAGCTAAGAAATCATTGTACCATTTTTCATCAGTGGCTTCAACATAAATTCTGGAACCAGCACAACAAACTTCACCACCATTAAAGAAAATACCAGTAATAACGTTTTGAATGGCTTGTTCAATATTACAATCCTTGAAGACAATATTTGGAGATTTACCACCTAATTCTAAAGTAACCTTCTTCATTGTACCTGCACATTCTCTCATAACGGTCTTACCAATTTCAGTTGAACCAGTGAATGCAACTTTCTTAATTTTTGGATGTTGTAAAATTGAGTTACCACAACCTCTACCAGAACCTGGGATGACATTCACAACACCAGGAGGGATACCAGCCTTCTTAATTAAAGTACAAGTAAATAAGTTCGATAAAGGAGTTGCAGAAGCTGGCTTTAATACAATGGTATTACCAGTTGCTAAAGCAGGTCCAATTTTCCAAGCAAACATTAAAAGTGGGAAATTCCATGGAGTGATTGCACCACATACACCTAAAGGTTCTCTTTTAGTGAAAGTAAAATGAGTATCATCAGTGATGATAGTTCTACCATCAATTTTATCACAGTAACCTGCACAATATCTAATATATTCGGTAACAACGCCAACATCGAACTTTGCACAATGTAAAGCTTTACCATTATCTAAAGACTCGATTTTAGCTAATAAATCAGCATTTTCTTCCATTAATTCAGCTAATTTGTATAAATATTTACCTCTTTCATTTGGGGGGGTTATTTTCCAAGTTTTGTAAGCTTCGGAAGCTGCATTAACAGCTATTTCAACATCTTCAGCTTCAGCTAATTGTAATTTACAAGTAAGTGATTCGTCGACTGGAGAAACAACATCAAAGGTTTTGCCACCTTTAGCATTAACAAATTCATTGTTAATAAATAAACCAGTTGGTTGTTCATAAGATTCATTGATAATTGGGAAAGTAACAGTTGCAAAGGACATCTTACTTAGGATAGAGAACGAAGAAGATGCAAGGACATTATAACGGGACTTGAAACCTGATTTGATTATTGAAGGAAATGACATTCTTTTATAGCTGGATTTGGATTTGGGCGGGATAGACCTTCAAACAGCAGAGGTGTTGGTGGGGCTAATTCTTAACACGGAGCAAAGCTAATAATTAATAACAATAATATGCAAAAGACTGGTCTAACATTTGAAAAAAAGAAAAGCGTCGGATATTAGACGTGTGGCCGTCCATTAGGCCGTAACGGTGAGAATCACCGCTGTGTTGGAGACCCTGGAGCTCGTCGTGTGGAAAGATGTCCTCCGAGGAGACAATCGTTCAGGTGCGAAACGGCCGCCAGGGAAGATACAGAGAAGCGGGGGGGGGGGAGGAAACAGATGGACGAATGGTTATTTACATTGTTCCCGTGGGCAGCGGCGATGGCCTTCCCAGTGTCCCATGTGTACCGTGTATCCGGTGCTGGGCAAATGGAGAAAGGGGAGGCAGGGTGAAGTGGAGTTTGTGGATTTAAGAGGCTGGCCAGGCGCTGATGGCGTCGGGCTGCTATTTGCCAGAGGGGGTACGGGGGGTGTGACGGGGATACGGTATGTGTCAGTTTCACATTCCGTTGCACCCCCTCAGTTGCACCCCCTCAGTTGCACCCCCTCAGTTGCACCCCCTCAGTTGCAGTTACACCCAACATTCTTGGCAACAATAGCAGCCTTTATTTCGATGGTTCCCAAACCTGGTTAAGCGGGGTACTCAAAACAAGCCCTGGAATGGAAGAATGACCACCGGGCCGACCCAGATGGACTCAGGGCTACACAGAACTGTTCGATATCTAGATGAGAAACGGCCTTGCATGGCTTATCTTGAACTAGGATCTACCACTATTTTTTGTTCCGGGCTTGATTGATAAAAGTAAACATATTCGACAAAATTTGCACATACTATTTATTCTTTTATTCTTTCTATTCTTACACTATACAATATCTATAATACCTACAGCTGGTTAGTCTCAACCTTTTTCTTCTTAAGAGATTCATCCTTACCTTGTAAATGTTGCTTTCTCTTCTTTGCACGATGTAATCTTTGTTTATCATCTCTTTCAAGTTCTCCCTTAGCCATGACAACACCAGATCTTAATAAAACTTCGTCTTTGCCAACCCTAGTGCTCAATTTATAAACTTCTTGTGGTGCTAATGTATTGCTCGAAGCCATCGTTAACGGTTGTGCATCTTCCATCGCGATTGTAGATGTTTCTATACGAACATCTAATAACTTTTCCTTTGGCTTTGGCACAAAATGTGATGAATACAGTGAATCAAGTTGATATGTTATATCTTTGAACAATTCACTAATTTCTTCATGTGCTTTATTCAATGATTGGTTAACCTCTTCATTTCCATTTCCTCCTTTATATTCATCTTCGTACAATTCAGCAAGTGATTTACCTGATTTTTCTTCACTAACTTCAACCTTCTTAGATTTCTTGAAATTGTTCAATTCTGTAATAATTCTTTTGGGAATTTCATCAAATTCTTGGTTAATAATTCTTCTTTTGATAATTTCTTCAATACTTTCGGTGGCTTCTTGTGTAATTACAGGAACAGGTTTGGCGGTACGATCAAATTCCAAATCTTCTTCAAGTAATGTATCTGCTTGTCTTTGCTTACCACTAACTTCACCTTTCATTGTCCATTTCTTTTCTGCAATAGATTCGGCTTCTAGTTCAGCAATTTGTCTCTGTAGTTCACGTTGTTGTTTTTCAAATGTTGATAAATGTTCGTTTCCCTTTTCTTCAACTTCTTCATCTTCATCATTTTCATCACCATAAATATCCGCTTGTGCTAAATCATATGCTGCATCATAAGCGTCTTCATCCAACTCATAGTCCTCATCTCCAGTATTTGATTTCTTATTCTTCTTCTTTTTATCATCTTTGCCCTTCTTGCTATTGTTTTTCTTTGAATCTTTTTTACTTGGATCAAAAAAGTCATTATATGTATACATTTCTTCATCTTCTTCATCTTCTTCACTTAAATTTGCAAATAGATCAACATCATCATCATCATCATTATTATTATTATTATCAAAATCATTGTTTTCAAGCGCTAAAACTTGACGTTTATAATCTTCTAAATTAAAAATATCATCATTCAATCCAAATCCATCATCCTTTTCTAATGTTGAAGTAAATTCGTCATTATCTTCTTCTTCTTCTTCTTCTTCTTCTTCTTCTTCTTCTTCTTCATCTTGATTTTCAGTTTTTGCGTTGGATTCTACTGCTTCAACATCCTCCTCTTCTTCTTCTTCTTCTTCTTCTTCTTCTTCTTCTTCGTTGTACCCTTCACTGTTATCTTCATCATTCATTTCCCCAAATGCAGCTTCTTCACTAAAATCGTCTTCTTCGCCTTCTCCTTCACTTTCATGATTATCATCAAGCTTACCATCTTCCATATATCTACCACTAGCTTTAAAATCTTCAATTGTATCCCAGATATTATTTTCAACATTATCAAAAACTAATTTAACTTGTCCCCAAACTTGTGTTGAATCTAATCCATCAACATAAATTTCATCTAGGACACTATTGTCGCTAGTTTTAATAACAGGATCAATTATTTCTTTCAAACTTTGAAGTAATTTATCACAATTTAAAAATTCATCATCGTTATTTGTAAATAATATACTTGGATCATTAATCAAATTATCTAGTTCCATGGATTTACTCATGATCCTCAATTATACGCTTTAAAAGTTTCTTATATTTTCAATTCTTAGTTTTAAAGAAAAATTTTATTAGAAAACTATTATTTCTCTTAAAAAAAATTTGAAATTCTTGAAATTTTTCATCTTTCATGCTAGAGCGAACTAAATTTTTGAGATCATGAATTCCATATCTTTTTCTAGATTAGGAAGGAAGCGTTGTGAATCGGCTAACATACAAGAATAACAGAGAAAAATAGTTTACATTATTTATAATAAATACTAATACACAAAATCTTATTGAAAAATTGTATTCCAGTTAAATGTTAAACCTTCTTCTTTTTTTCACGTTTAATATTTTTTGAGTCTTTTCTACAATCAGGACAATACCAAACACCACTCGGAGGTTCTTTCAAACCAACACAATCATAATGAAACCATTCAAATTTACAATTTGGATTATCACATGCAACCATAGCGCCATATGATACTTGTTGACAAAAACAATAGAGTTCATCATCATCTCCATTTCCATTACCATTGTTAGAATTTGAATTTCTATTAGGACCTTTCATAACTGATGGTCCTGAAACATCTCGTCTTCTACTTGGAATGGATGGTGGAACATCTATTGATTTTTCATCATCTTCATCATCTATATCCATATCAATATCATCATCATCATCACCACCATCATCATCATCATCATAAGCTTTGCTATTGTTGTGATTATTTGTAATTGGTGTTCGATCACGAGAACTTTTCTTATTCGACCTTTGAGATTTCATTTCAATTGATGTATTATTAAATTTCTTGGACATTTCATTTATCACAGCATTGGATCTGGTACTCGACGTAGGAGTTTGTGATGTACTGAACGATGTATTTGAATCCATATCAATAACACCCAATTCATCTTCATTAAGATCCCAATGCTCAATGGCACCTGTTTCAATTAACCTATTAATGTCTTGTTGGAATTTCTGATTATATTTACCAATATTTACAAGTGCAGTATTAGTAATTAAAATTTTTTCATCTTGAATTTTACTTGCATCTGCAAAATGTTTTTCAATCTCTTCATTTAAAAGATCTTCCTTCGGATGCCGTATTAAACTACCGTGTTGTTTAATATATTTAGATATTTGTAATTCAATATTTTCA
This sequence comes from Pichia sp. NRRL Y-12827, assembly GCA_030570315.1. Taxonomy (NCBI): domain Eukaryota; kingdom Fungi; phylum Ascomycota; class Pichiomycetes; order Pichiales; family Pichiaceae; genus Pichia; species Pichia sp. NRRL Y-12827. The sequence continues at coordinate 440,941 of JAJLVN010000002.1, forward strand.
ATTTGTGTCATTATCTTATCAAGTTCTATATCTTTCTTACCGATTTCTTTCAGCATCATACGCGTTTCATCTGGTAAATTAGCCAGATCATGAGTATAATAATCTAATAAAGTAGCTGCATCCATTATAAAGTTATTTAAAAAAAAAAGGGTATTTAACTTGTTGTTTAACCTGAAAAGTCATGTTAACATTAAAATGGCAAAATAATTTCTGAGATTGATGTTTGCGCGGATCAACTCAAAAATGGATTTTGTTTTCTGCACAATATACACAGGATGTAAACCTACATACGTAATAAAGAATTGAGAAGTTGTATGATAGTCTATAGATGATGTTATTAACCGTGATATGTTACTGCATGAAAAATATATAATAAAAAAAAAACGGACTTTTACGACATACCTCTACTACAAATGTACGATTAGTATCTGACAATTTAAAGGTTGTATAAAGCCTTTGAAAAGCCTTTTGATAATCGAGAATAAATATTTTAGCATTGTGTGTAAAAAAAAGTATACAAGAGTATGTCTTTTTTAAATTGATCTCAACGACTAAACGTTATTTTTTTTAAAATTAAATGTTTGAATTTAGTTTTAAAACAAAAATCGGATGATCTCAATGCAACAGTAATTGTTTAGGAAACATAGTAAATTTAATTATTATGAGTGATTATCTATAGATATACAAGTGGCTTTTTTTTTTGAAAAAATTTTTATTGTTAATTTTGTTTTCATGAGATTTCAAATGATTCAAATTTTGTAACATAAATTTATTAATTAATGATGGTAATTTTAAAAAAATGTTTATGCAATGATTTATAATTGTTTGTTTGGCTTTCTAATATCAGTTTCAGCAAGTGGAATGTTATACCTACCTTGGTTACCAAATCTACTTTTCTTTGGCTTTCTAAGATGTGATAAATCTCTATGTTTACGATTGAGTTGAAGAAAGAGATACATACATAAAACAGCAATTAAAACAACAGTTGGAATTGATGCAATAATATAATATGCTTCATCATTTGAGCCACCCTGATCTCTTAATTTCCTCATTTCATGAGTATTTTTACCCACAGATTCAGTATATTGGAAAGTTGCAATAATATGTGGGGCATCTAAAATTGAGAATTCTTCATCGGCAATTGAATCAGGTTGAATTGAAATTATAACTTTCTTATAAACTTTATTTTTTAACCACTTTTCATCAATTTCGATTGGATACCATCCCCTAACATTATCAATCCATTCTGAAGAATAAAATGCACCATGAACATCACCTTTAAAGGCAACATTACCAGATAATTCTTCAATCTCTGTGTCGACATCCTTCAATGCTTGATTCAAAAGATCTCTCTTTTCAAAGCCTTTTTCATGTGCCTTTTCTTTAACATAAGCATAATGGAATCTAACTCTTTCAGTTTCTTCGAAAAATCTCGTATACCAAGTTAAGAAATAAGTTTTACCAATTTTCATTCTTTGACGATCATGTGGTGCACAGAAAGGTTCTGAGCTTTCAATATTTGCAAGACCTTTTTTATAGTAAAAATCAGGTGTACATCTGTGAACCGGTGAAAGTTTGACATAAGTGTCATCTTCAGGTAACATAACAACTTGTTCAACGGTTTCGTCTTCGGCTAAATTATGAGCATTAAGCTCTTTTTGATCATGGATAATAGTGGTTGCAGTTTGATAATAAGTTTTAACATCAGGAAAACCATTTTCAATTCTACCATTTTTCATTTTTGGAGTAATGGTCTTTGGAATACCATCCTTTTTAATGGAAATCCAAGGTTCAAGACCATTGGTTGAGGTGGGCTGTGGAGCTGCAAAGGTAACGCCACCAACAACATAAGGTGTAACGACTTCAGGGACAGTACCATAAATTGTTCTGATCCAAGGTTTTGGAGGCTCTTCCGACGTTGTACCATATAATTTTTCGGATTGTTCTTTTAGCCATTCTTTATTAACAACTGCCTTTCTTCTTGGTTCTGCATCTCTTTTGTGTAAATCGGGTGTTGGTTCTGATAACGAAAACTGACTATTTGTGAAAGTTGTCTTTGTGGGTAAGGTTAAGGCATCAGAGAGACAGACACCAACTGCAAACAATGAAAGTAGTGCAGATGAAATTTTCATAGTGTGTGTCTATTCTTAAGTGGTGGACGGGATTCTAAATGAGGCAGCACAAGTGCTAAACACGAAACACAAACACAAACACAACAATTACCTGTGCAAACAGTGGATATTTCCAGAACGAGACCAAATCAAACAGCGCACCGAGCGAGAAACAGTGAAAATTGAAAAATTATCAGGTTTAGTTTGTTTGCCATTTTCTCACAGGAAGAAAGAAAACAAACCTGTTTTTCTCAGCGAACTTCCTTTTTCGGAAGACCACTTTTGTTATCATGATTTCAGTTTAGACAACTGCACAGGTTAGTTCCCAACTGTTGTCCATCGTTTTTTTTGTTCAAAGCATCATCCAGAAACCACCAACACACACATAAAGAGTAATAAATTTCATGAGCGACACGGATCCTACTCCATACACTCCTTTGAACTACAGTTCGGGTCCAAACAACCATCGTAATTCAAATAACAACACTGGTTCATCATATCAAGCAATCCCAATTAATCGTTCAACACCACATCAAAGATCCACTTATTTTGCATCCGTTGCATCTCCTGGTGCCCATAATTACACTTCATTATCTGGGTTTGCAAATTCATATCAAAGAGCCAACTCTTTCCGCTCAATTTCCATTGAACCAAGAATCAAAGCTTCAAGATCTTACTTTAAAGATGATGAAGAATTAATTGATCCAAATACTTTTGCTCCTTCTACAATGGGTCGAAAGATCTCAACTATTTTTGGTGCAAGGCCTGTTCTTCATACAAATCAACAACAAAGTGTCTTTGATGATGCAGTGGATGATCACTCTTTTGTCGATCATTCATTTACTGATTACGTTATATCAAGACAACCATCATTTGCATCTTCAGTGTTTGCAGCTCCTGGTAATGCACTGTCAAGAGTTTTATCCAATGATGCAGATTCTATTGTTGTTCGTCAAATCGAAACTGATGATGGTACCAAGTTAACAATGATTGCACCACAATCAACTGTACCACAAACTATTTTCAATTGTATTAATGCATTAATTGGTATTGGTTTATTAGCATTATCGAAAGCAATGGTTCATGCAGGTTTTATGTGGGGAACAATTTTGCTTATCTATTCTGTTGTTATAACTTATTGGACTGCAACTCTTTTATCAGAATGTATGGATACTGATCCAACACTTTGCACATATGCCGATATTGGTTATAAAGCATTTGGTCCAAAGGCACGTTTATTTGTTTCATTACTTTTTACTGTTGAACTTTTGGGTGTTGGTGTCTCATTAATGGTTTTATTTGCTGATTCTTTACATGCATTGTTTCCTTCAATTTCATTAGTTCAATTCAAGTTTATTGCATTTATCATACTTACACCATTTTCTTTCTTCCCATTACGTATTTTATCACATATTTCACTTATTGGTATTGTTTCAACAGTTTCTTTGGTTTTCTTGATTTTCTTTTCCGGTTTGATTAAAAATTCAGCACCTGGTTCTTTAATTGATCCAGCACCAAGTTCCTTTTATCCGCCATCTTTACTAAACTTATTTGCATCATACGGTATTATTTTAGGCCCATTTGGTTCACACTCATTATTCCCTGCATTAAAGGCAGATTTGGTTACTCCACATAAGTTTGAAAAATGTTTGAGAACAACTTATTCAGTTGGATTTTTTGCAGATGCATCAATGGCTTATTTAGGTTTTTTCATGTTTGGTGCTGGACTTTTAAATGAAATTACTCAATCTGTTTTATTAACGTCAGGATATCCAAAATTTGTTTATTTCTTGACAAGTGTTTTTGTTTCATTTATTCCGGTTGCAAAAACTCCAATTAATGCATTGCCAATTATTAATATTACTGAATTTTTATTTGGTATCACACCCCAACAATTGGAAACTGCAGGTAAACAACCAACTTTATCAACAAAAATTATAACAATTTCGATCAAAATTGGTGTTAATCTCATGTTTGTAGTTTGCGCAATTTTATATCCGGAATTTGATAAAATTATTGGTTTAAGTGGTTCTTCATTATGTTCATTAATTTGTATTGTTTTACCATGTGCATTCTACTTGAAATTATGTAAACCAAAAAATAGATGGTTTTACTATTTCGTTATGGTGATTGCAATTATTTTTGGTATTATTAGTACTGTTGCTGCCATCATACTTTAAATAAAATACACTTATTCACGTAATAGCATTGACATCATTAATCATTATACATTTAATTATATAAAAAACTTTATACTCTAATTTAAAGAAAAAACATCTAAATAGATCTATAGGCTCCATACGTTAGAAAGCTTAACTTTTTCTACTTTTGGACGAACATAAAGTATACCTGATATCAACATAATTATTGTAACAATAAGTACCTTAGTGTTGAATGAACTTGTAAGTCTATCAAACGATCCAGATGGTCTAATAAGAGTAACAAATATATCAGTGTCAATAGAAACAACATAAGTAGTTGACTCTAATTCTGTTGGAACACTAAATAATGCCGGTTTTCTAGATTTATCCGTCAGCAATTTTCTGTAATGTGTAAGTACGAATTGAGGGTGAATATTAATTACTGGATCATATCTAAACTTACTTGAGATTAAGTGACCATATTTACTTAATCTTATCCGAAATGAATCAACTGATTTGTCTATATCATCTAAAGAGATTGATTCAGCTGCTTTACTTTTAAAATCACCAATAATACCATCTCTTCTACCATCTAGAACCATTTTAGGAATAGTCATTATTTGGCCTAAATCATTACTTAATATAATATCTTTTGTAGCAATATTGTGCTTCGTTTTAGATATTGCTATATTTCGTATCTTTTGACCAGGTAATATAAAGCATTGTGACGCAAATGCTGGTAATAGCAGGTGTCTAAATGCTGAATAATTATCAATTTCTTTAGACAATTTTGCATTCGGTTTTAATGTTTCAAATAAATCAATCACACATATTTCAGCATCAAATGGGGATGATATATGTGGTGTTGTAAAAATAATAAAATTCTCTTCAAAAGTAATACTGATATCTAAGTCAATATTTATGCCATTTTTGATTGATTTTTTAAATTCCCCATATCTTTGGCCAGTGATTAAATTTATGATATGGAAGTTCAAAGTATCTTCATTTTCATTTATTGTAGTTATAATACCAATATTTGGAACTAAATATTTGTATAGTACTGATTTATCTGCAAGAACAATTGCATTTTGTGCAACTTTGTCATTTCCATAACTACGTTTAGTTATAGAAACGATCTTCTCAAATCTTGGTTGAAATTTCCATGTGTCTGTTTGAGTAGAGTTTTCAAAAAAATAGCCTTGGATTTCATTTGTTTCTTTACAAAAAGTAAACGTATAGGCATTGCTTTCTTTTGCTTGGATAAATTGAATATGCGAATTATAATTTACTTGCTTGAAATTCATACTTTCGAATATATTCAACATTTGGTTGATTTCACCAGTAAAAACATCAATGTGATATATAACATTATTAGATAATGCGTAGACTTTATTATCACTTTCATAAAGTTTTTCAAATTTGATTGGTGGTGTAAATACATTAATCAAATTTTGTTCCACACCATGAGTTGTGAACATTCTATAAACACCAATTTTATTATTTGCAGTTAATGTAATGAGATATTGTGAAAAGCCAAACGTATCTTTTTCTGATTCAGCTGAAACTTTTTTTTTAAAAAAGGTATTATAGTTATGGGAGAGCCTTCTGATGTAAGAAGTTATAAGATTTGAGTTGGTCTCGTATATGTATTCTGCTAATGTCATTTGAGACTCTATTTCAGATAATACAATGACAGAATCAATGACATCAGTCAAAGATTGGTCATTACACCATTTTAAAATACCATTTGAATAATAGGAAATTACATTTAATGGTGAAACCGTTAACAAATCAACATATGATGAGTTTTTAGGAACATAGAATGAATGATAAATAACATCATTCATAGATGTAGGTAAAACAAATTGGCTGTCTGGGATAAGTTTAGTTGATAACAAATTAAACGAACTTATTGAGTTATCAGAGGTAATAAGCACAATATTATCATTGATTAATTCGAATTCATCAATGTTACCACTTATTAGTGAATTTGCTGATAACCTTTGATTGACCATATTGAAATTTGAACCTATTTTTCGAATACTATCACTGTCAAATTCATAAATGTCTTTATTGTCACAGATGAAGACACCATTTGATTCTTTAATGAATCGGACATTTTTTATGGAACATTGTTCCATCGGGTTAAAATCAAATTTTTCTAGTAAGGAATAGAATGACCCTTTATCTGACGAGAAAAAAACATAAATTTCACGATTAACAGTATTATGAAATAATTTGGCATCATCAATCTTCACATCTAGGTATAATATGGTAGATTTTTCATTAGTTTCTCTGTCAATTTTGAAAAAACCAATTTCACTGACGATATATACGTAGTCCATTGTAGGCAATACATCAAATATTTCACTTTGAAAACTTGATTCAGCTTCAATTGTCATATAAGCCTGAGAGCTATTTAAAAGCAAAATTTTGGACTTGAAATTACTGTTGTTTTCATCATAGTTGAAGTAGGTTAAAATCAAATTATCTGAATCTGGAAGTTTCATTAGCCTAGATGATAAGCTGATCGATTGATTCTCATCTTGATATCTATATAAAACTTGGCCATTTGTAGAATTTAAAATTGAAACTACACCTAATGAAGATAATGTGAATAATTTGTCGTCAATAGCAATCGAATCAATTGGCGTCCCTGTATGAACAGTTTGCCAATCATCTTGGAATATTTGTTCTTTCGTCAAACCAAACGCAACAGCTGCAAATTGGAGTATGAAAATGAAACGATACCACATAGTAATATTTGCCAAGTAATATGTTTCTAAGGAGAGAAATAGTACGTTCTATTGATTAAAAAAAGGCCAATGAACAAAAAAATAAAGCTAAACTCTTCAAATCTGGTCAAACAAGATAATATGAAATTAAAAATGTGGTACATGCGGGGTTTGAACCCGCGACCATCGCGTTTCTGTAACGGTGAAGTGACATAAGCATAGCGGTCAAAATACGACTATAAGCACGATGCTCTAAACCTCTGAGCTAATGTACCCGTTGGGTAACTTTTTGAACTTTTTATTTTTACCCACTGTTTAGATCACGTGATGTTTTGATTTCTGCCATATGGAAAGGGAATTGAATTATTTCTATATTTTTATTTATAAAATTATAAAGTAAAAATCAGTATACATTCATATTTAATACAAAGTTATATACTTCCCTTTTTTATCAGTTTAAAATTACCTAAAAAAAAATTCGAAGTAGACCTAAAGTGAGTTTTTAAACCTACAGACTTAATTTTGACTTTTACTAGTATTATTAACTTAATAAATTAATGGCTATTAGTATTATGATAACCACTCTAGTGCTGAGTATCTACAATAAAAATCGATAGAAAATTACGTAAGAACCAATAAAGTAGTACTTATGTTTCGTCTATAACATTTTAAAAATGGTCATGAAGCTGTTCAAACAATTCAAAATTGACGATTGTTTGATGGTTATATACCTTATATGCGTCATAATTCTTAACCATCTTCTCTTATTCTTTCAATTCTTTATAAGTTATATTATGATGCCAATCAATGTACAAACTAGAATATTTTTTGACTTTTTTCGTTAGGCGTTTTCAATTAACTGTATTCGAAACGCCATACAAAACTAACACATTTTTGTCCTTTTCTACTAGTCCATTTTTAAAACCTCATTTGATGATGACTGCCTCTCACATAGCACTAAAATTCTCATATATTTTCTCCTCTGATGAATTGAGTTGACTGATAATTATTCGGTACTTATTTTGTAATAAAGTAGGTAGTACATTAGAAATATCAATGCCGCCTGTGACATTTGGAAAAAAATTTGAATTTAAACCAGAATCATTCAAATTTAAATTAGCAATATCTGAGTCAGGTTCATTAGGTGTGGTTGTTCTATAAGAAAGATTTATCTTATCATCCACGTGATTATAGATATCATCATTCGGAATATTCACTTTATTATTACTTTATATTAATTCTTCACCATTAGCAAAATTCAGGTTATTTTTGCTTGATTCAACTGTTTGATTATATACAAATGTTAGACTTCTTTTTGCTATGATTAATTCAATGTACTTCATATTTAGTGTCTAAAATTTGTCTGTTAGTGTCCAAATAGCTAATCAGTAGTAATGTGTAAATATAGGAATGAGCTCTTCAATCATTTGATTAAAAAAGACATTATTTTGAGCTGATCACCTGTTGAAATACTCTAGTTTTTGTTTGGATAACCAAATTGTTGCTGAAGACCCAAATATGGATAAATAAAATGATTGCTCACAATATTGAAATCCAATCGCAAATTACCATCAAAATATGAATTATAAAGGTAGAGCAGCCTTGATTGAATTTTTCCAGATTTATAAGTGAAAACCCAGCTTCAGTTTTTTCACGGAAAATAGGTTTAAAAAACGATTTTTTTAAGACAAACTCCAATAAAGCATCACTTAAAGTGATTTGCACTATCAGGTTTTTGACGAACAAATTATTTCCTATTATTTTAGACAAGCTAATTATTTGAAGGGTAAGTGACTAATTTCGTAACTACCAACAACACTTAATAATATTTCAAAATAGCAATTATGTTGTTATTTGCATATGCACGCCTGGAAAAGTGACGTAGCATAGGCCATCACATTCTATCGTGATCTAAGTATGATTCAGCAGCACACCCTTGATCTGCTCGCTCGATTAGGTCGTGGAATGGTCCATTCAACACGTTTGGTATGGTCACCACTGATCTTAACGCCGACAGACTTGTTGTGTTGGTACTGACAATAACAGGTTCTTTACGGTTATTGCTACTCCTCTGCCGCCATTAAGGTACTGTAGTAAATCTAGCCCACTGATAAACTGATAATGAAATTACCAATTAGTTTAAATGCAAAGTACTCAGGGCTTATAATATGTTGAAATATAGTTGACTTTAAGGCAGAAAAATTTAGAAAGTATATTCTACTAAATGAGATAATAAGAAACTACTTGAATATCCGCAACGGTATGATAAATTATTAACACTAGAATCAACACTATGATTCTTTCTAAGTATTTTAGATATTCATCTCAACAAAGGCAAAGTATAAGGGTTTGTAAAAATAGGCAAAAATAAACAAATAATCTATTGTTTGCAGTCTTATCTTCATCTACATTATTTCCACTGTTTTCAAGAGAAAGCTTTCTTGAGGTCTTTATACACAGTTATAAAAGTTGCAAAGATGACAGCAAGTAAGGTAATCAATATCTAAACATTATACACCGTTGAATTTAAAAAAAAATCAGATCTTCCCATACTATTTTTTACAAATTTTATAGTGCTATTAATTAACGTTGTTGGATTTATTATTTTGAAAAGATAGATGATTTTTGATAATGTATTTGAATAGTTAATACTTTAAAAAAATACTTCTATTGTAAGATAAAACCCAAATAGTACTATATGATTATTATATGCAAGCCTTAAAGAATATACCAGTATTTCAATTTTCATAAACTTCATACAAGTAGTGAATCACTTCATTAAAAACAAAAGTAGCTCATAATTTTGGATGGCTGCGAAATAATCATATTGAGTGAATACCGTTGGCTAGCTTTGATATTTTAAAAATTACAAAAATGAAAACTTTAATGTTGATGTTGCTAGGTTAATCAGTAAAGACGTTGAATCATTATCTGATATTAACAAAACAATTATCTATTGCTACTAAAAATCAAGAATGCAGTCTATCCAATGATCTATAATATCTTTAAATGTGCTTCTTTTTTGTGTTGAGAATCTAGTATGTGTAATACCTTTTTTAACAATCTAGAGGATAATTGGTTTAGATTACATCCAATAGATTAATACACAACAAGCTAGTATTGTTCAAGAAAAGAGTACAACAATAACTACTTTTCGATCCTTTAATACTCAACCTGATTTTTGCACAATTTCAGATTTTTTTATTGTTCCAATAAAAATTATCTCTATTTTTTATTTGCTCCATTGCACTATGGAATAGTCCAATATATACTATAGATTATAACCTTGCATAATGGACTTTTACTAACGTAAATAACAACGGATCTTCTACAATTGGTAGGCAAATTATAAAAATAATTAACAGCATCAAACTTTTTAATATAAAATCTGTTTCACCGTTAGCAGAAAAACAAACAGTCAAAGTTTAGCTCGTGCAGATGCTTGTGCCAAATTTCATATAGATATCATTGATTCGTAAATAAAAAAGGTACCAGGATTTTTGGAATTGCCAAGCATATGCATAAATTCTCAAGAGTCGATAGCTTACGCCCACAATTCAAAAGTGCTAAAAGTTTAAAATTTTACCCATACACACGGGCATTAAATTCAATAAAAAAAAAGATCGACTCAGTTTTTTGGGACACACATGAGATTCAATCAACTGGGGAGCCTGCTGCTATCAACTTAAACAAAAAATTAGAATGATACTCTCTTTTTAATCTGGAAATTTTTGACCAGTTTAGTTAACTCATGTACCTTATTTTCAACTTACTGCACTTATGAGTGGACGGAAAAAATCTGTGATTATTAGAAAATTTTCAACTCTTTACATATATTTGATAACTCAGTTGACATCAATTAACATATGTTCCAATTCACCAGTAAAAGGAAGAGTTTATTGTATTAGATTAGTAATACACTTCGGTGTTATTATGACCGAATTGGGTGAATAATATAAACCAAATAGCCGGAGGTATTTTTGGGCGAGACAAGCCGCTTCTTAAACAATAATTTTATCATCCCATTACCTTTTAGGTCTGTTTTTAATACTAGTTTTCTTAGCAACATAAAAGGTATCTTTCACTCATTAATTGTTTTCTCAAGGAGGCACATTTGTAATGGCCAATGGTGAACCCAAAATGCAGGAGCAACCCAAACCGAAGAAACATGTCATTAGAAAAATAGTCACTACTGTTCTTCCCAACAAGTTAGTTCCAAAAGAAATGAAATCTCCGTCACCTTTAAGACAAGCGAGTAAATCATCAGCCGAACTAAGTAGAAATTATTACGACACAAAAGACAATGACCCATCACATCCAGTGTCTGAAATCAATTTGGGTCTACAAAAGAGACATAGATCTTACACAACTTCTGCATCCCAAAAAATAGAGTATAACCCTTATGGTATTTATAATCACCATGATATATTCAGTCTTGGAAGTGCATTTGGAAACGGAAATAAGAAAAGTGAACCCGATTTAAGATTAGTTAGTCCATTATTAGATCCTAATGACTTCTTACCAGAAGATTTAAAACAACCAGTTACTAAATTGGAAGAAAAATATGAAATCTCAGATAATGAAATTGCAGCTGGTGGGTCGGCTACAATCAAAAAGATAGCACTTAAAAATGGAGTAAGAAATACTTACTATGCCTTGAAAAAGTTTTCATTATTTACAGGTGAACCGCAGGAAAAATACTATAATAGAGTTTTATCTGAATTTATAATAACTAAAAGGATCTCACAAATACATAGTATAAAAAGCTATGATTTAATGCAATTGCCAATAACTTTACAAAATGCATGGGGCATGGTAATGGATTTTTATGATTACGATCTTTACAAACTGGTTAAAAACCCAGAGTGGAAAAATGTTGCATTTGAAGAAAAAATGTGTGTTTTCAAACAAGTTTGCTTTGGAATTAAATATCTGCATGAAAATGATATTGCACACTTAGATATAAAACCTGACAATGTCCTGATTTCCAAGAATGGGGTAATGAAAATTGGGGATTATGGATGTTCAGAATTTGGCCATGAACGTCCAGGCGATTTTGAATCTTCAATAGCATTGAAAACAAAAAGGTTAGGCACACCACCATATCAAGCACCAGAGGTTGCAAAGTATACTTTAGTCAATACAGATTCAAGAACATCGTTCTGCCCATTTCGTTTTGATTATTGGTCATTGGGAGTTTTACTATTCATTTTAGTAATCGGTAGAGCGCCATTTGTAAATGCAAAAGATTCAGATCCAGCATTTAAAGTTTATACACTAGAGTATGTTAAATTTTTAGAAAAAAACCCATATTTTTCTCGAGACATTAATTCCAAAATACCAACAACAAGTATATTTATGGATCATCGTGGCAAAAATCCAAATTTTATTTATTTATTTTGGAGACTTTGTGATCCAGTTCCCAAAACAAGAATGTCAATACCAAAACTATTTAAAAATAAATTTTTTCAGAATTTAGGGATGTGTATTGATGAAAAAATATATGAATGCAATTTTTATCGTCATTCAAAAGCAAAAAATATATCATTTCAAGTACCTATCGATTCAGATGAAGAAATTTCACATCAAAAAGAAATAAAGCATAGCTTATGGGACGATCTACCAACAACAACTCAGGATTTTCAAAAATACGGTTCTTTGGTTAGTAAAACTCATAATAATCCACATGTAAATCAACATCATATACATTTCACAGAGGAAGAAAACGAGGAAACTATTGTAAACAGTTTGAATGCATTACAGTCATCAATAGACGATGGTTCCCAATTGACAACTAACGATACTAACTCAAAGAAATCAAATGATTTACCACCTAGCAGTAAATCGGCCTTGTCCTTCGAAGATCTTAAAAATACTCATGTGTTACCAAACAGTACTCATAGTAATATCTTACCTATATCACCAAGTTTAAAATCAGTTTGTGGTAAACCAAAAAAATATCAATTCACAGAAAAAGATTATTCTAACTCGGAAACAATGTATATGATTGCTGATTTTGAAGATATCATCAAAGCTTGTGATTATCAAGTTGAACCACATTCTCACAACATGTTTTATAGTTATAAACCACATGTATATCCAGCTTTCAGCAAAAATCCAGGCGTCGGGAGCAATAAAACTTCCACTGTCAAGCTAGCATAATTTTTGTCATGCTAAAACCTTAATTTATTGGTTTTTCCTCTTTTCTAATGATTAATTGACACATAATTTTTGTAATTATGACAGTTCACTAGTCGTCTGTCAATTTCCAATTTTCTCTTTACCGCGCATTGTAGAAATTGTTACACTGTAGGTTTGTACAACAGCACTATGCAATACCATAGTGCTCTTTGAAAAGTATTTCGTCTTTAAATCAGTTTGTTCATTTAAAGACAGAGCACATACGATGGATTTGAGAAACTTGATTTCTAGAACAAGCGATGACGAAAATGCCTCAGTTAAGGCTGCTGAACCTCAACTTGCTAAGCGTCTGTCACAACCAAGACTCTCAATTTCTAGCTTGATGAATGATAATAACACAAATACAAACAATGACACTACAATTTCAACTGAAAATATGAAAACATTGGACACTGCATCTCAAGATAATATCAAGACCTCACCAATTGATCAACAAACTGATTCAATGAATAATAAAAAAACACGTAAAAGTAGTATAAATGCCTTAACCAATACTCCCGATACCATAAATCCTGGTGATAAGCCATCAATTCATAATGTCAATTCAGGTCAATCAATAGAGGATCAACAGACAACTCATAACGAAATCACAGAATCGAAAACTAAAACCTCAGAAAATAAATTGCATGAACAGATATTGAAACTCGAAAATCTCAAAAAGAAAGAAGAAGTGGAAGATGAATCTGATGGTAAACCAAAAAGATACAGGAACAAACCAATATGGGCACAAGATTTTATTCCAACAATTAATAGATCTGCAGCACCAGGGACAGATGGTGTTCGTAGTTTCAAAAGTGACATGTCATATAACAACATTTCAAAACTTGAAATTCCTTCATTAACAGGGGCGATCCCAAGAAATGATTTTAATAAACTTGTCACTGAATGGATCTGGGCAAATGTTGAAGGTGTTAAACGTGATTATTTAGATGTTCCAAATGTTGAGGAATTTATCGAATTAGAATTGAAACTAGGTAATATCTGGGATAAAGTTAAAGACACACGTGTCCAATTACCAATTAATACAGAATGTGTTGTTGCAACAGATTATGTCACCCAAGAATGCTTTTTCAAACCTGGTATTACACTGGAAAACTTCAATGACACAAAAGCTTTCATGACTAAAATTATGCAAGAAGCATCTGAACAACAAAAAAAAGGTAGAAGCAGCAATACAATCAATAAATTCGTGGTGGAAAATTCTCACGTTATAGACTTAATTGCATCCGATTCACGTAGAAATGATAAACCAATTTCAGGCCGTGTAAGTCTAGATATTAAGACAAAAAGAAAGACTAATAGCATAAGCAAACAGAGAATTTCTGATTTATATTTACATTTTCCTAATACTCTTTTTGATTTAAGATTATCATTGTCTCTTGAATTGCCAAATGAATTGAATGATGCGGCATTCGAGATATTTAAAAAACGTGTTTCAATGGAAAGAGAGAAAGAACGGATCAGCTATATACACCAAGCGACATCAACAAGGATAGATTTGACCAAGGTTAGGGAAAAGAATAATAGAGTTCCAAAATATGAATTAGAATTAGAAATGAACACACCAGCATTGCTTCGAAGCATGCGTAATGTCATGGATGATCCCTTATACTATATTGATCTTGTTCAAGCTTTCCTTGACAACGGACGTATTATCACAAGACAACTGTCCCTCCATCGTCAATAAACCTGTCTGTAAGTTTATGTAAATGTATATGGTATATAGTTGTATTGAATGTGTTGACAAAGATCATAAATTAACAGTAGAACATAGAACATGTCCATATCGGTATCCTCGAAGGCACGAACACGTAACATGAATTTTCCACTTTTTGAATTGTGCTAGTTTTTCAGCTTATTCTCCTTTGTTATACATAACTGAGCTCCCTTTATCTAACTCTTGGTTGTTTGTTCTAAACCAAAAATAATATGCTTCAATATATTTTCTTGGTATTGATATTGGTCATTTTGTTTGTATGTGCAATTTGAAGAGAAAAGGATTTTATTTTTATGCTCTGTCAACAAACTGAAATACTAACTTTTATTGATTCATTTTACAGCTTTATCTTGGTATTTGGTCCTTTACCCACAAACCACGTCTTCCGTTTTCATCTGAATTACGATACACAACAAATGATAAGGAAAACTATTCATATAAATTACCAGCATTCAATTCATTACCTGAAGATGATATCATTTTATCAGTTGTTATTCCATGCTATAATGAAACTTCAAGATTAAAAATCATGTTGGAAGAAACTGTTCAATATTTAACAACACAGACAGAGGATATTAAACTTCAAAACCTTTTTGAAATTCTCATAGTTGATGATGGTTCAAAAGATGGTACTGGTAACTACTCAATTGAATTAGCAACTGAGCTTGGCTTAGGTCCACATCAACTGAGGGTTATTAAATTTGAAAAAAACCGAGGTAAAGGAGGTGCAGTAGCTCATGGAATGCAATGTGCAAGAGGATCATATGCTATTTTTGCAGATGCTGATGGCGCATCAAGATTTTCAGATATAAGTAAATTGTTGACAGCAATCAGATCAATTGATAATAACAAACCAACAGAAATCCCTGGAATTGCAATAGGTTCCAGAGCTCATATGGTTAATACAGATGCTGTTGTTAAAAGAGCATTTATTAGAAATGTTTTAATGTATGGTTTGCACACACTTGTTTTTATATTTGGCATTAGAGATATTAAAGATACGCAATGTGGTTTTAAACTTTTTAATAAAGCAGCAATACAATTAGTTTTTCCAAATATGCATACTGAAGGTTGGATTTTTGATGTTGAATTGTTGATACTTGCAAACAGACAAAATATTCAAGTTAAAGAGATTCCAATTAGTTGGCATGAAGTTGATGGCTCAAAAATGGAACTCGCAAGAGATTCTATTAATATGGCAATCGATTTGGTTGTTACAAGAATGGCGTATATTTTAGGAATATATAAAGAGAAAAAGATTAACAGTAAACAGAAATATATCTAAAGAAAACGGTTTATAGAGTTTATGTAAATTCATATTTACGCATTATTTTATTCAGATCAATGAGAAAAGAGTTGGTATAAAAAAAGTATATCAACAACAGCGATGAATTTTATCTTCCAAATCTCATACGTTATCGTTACTTTTCTTTCTCTTATAATGATAGATTCGAGCTTGGTTAACTGGATATGTCGATTCGATGAATCGACTTTGCAACTTCTTTAAAAAATTTCAGCATACAAAAGTAAAAAATAGCCCAATAGCTAAAATGAACACAGAAAAAGTTCCAAATTATGAAATCACAGATGAAATACGCCATGTTAAACCATATTACCAAACCATCCAAACAACTGTGAAGACGCGATGGCTTAAAAGAACAGTGCTAGATGTTTTGAGTACCGAATTTAGGTCATTTGATTTAGCTGAGTATAAAGAAAGAATGAAAAACGATGAAATCACAGTGTTGCATCGAAATAGGTTGTCAAAAAAAGAAAGAAAAAACCTACGTGCAAAGGGTTTACTTGATGACAGAATTATTAATCGTATTAAATATCCTGAAATTATGAACTATAAGATGGAAGATAATGATATAATTGAACGTCTTGAACATATCCACGAAAGGTCTGTATTTGCGCCTAAAACTGTTGAAGTTATTCACGAAGATAAAAATGTGTTAGTTGTTACAAAACCTAGTGGCATTCCTATCCATCCAGTTCAAAATTATTTTTATAATTCTTTTATCAAAATCTTAGAGATTGAAGGCTGGCCAGGAAGAAAAGAATCAACCATCGAGTATCAACTACGGCCAAGTTATAGACTAGACAAGTTAACGAGTGGTGTTTGCATATTTGCAAAATCCAATGAAGTTGCAAGAGGCATTCAAATGGATATCCAAAATAGAGATGTTCAAAAAGTTTATCTAGCTCGGGTCAAAGGCAAATTTCCTGATACTCATATTGAATGTTCAGATGACATAACTATACTTGATACAAAAAAAGGAAAACTTGATGGTATTACAAGAAAATCAGCAAAAACATTATTTGAGTTGGTGAAATATAATTTAGATTTGGACGAAAGTATTGTTATGTGCTATCCTAAAACAGGGAGAACCCATCAGATTAGAATTCACTTGAGAAATTTGAAATACCCAATAGTAAACGATCCGTTATATGGTCCCGACAAACTAATGAGTTTGGAAGAAAACCAAAATCCAAACGAGATTAGTGATGAATATTTTGAAAAGATTCGGAATCAAGCAACTTTAAACAGAATTGATACTGAATCTGAAAATTGTTGTAATTTATGTGGTGTGAAACTTTACACACAAACACCTAAGGACGATTTAATTATGTATCTTCATGCATTTAAATATGAATTAAAGGACGAAAATGGCTGGTCATATCAAACAAAGATGCCAGAATGGTCTGACATTTAACACATTAGTTGAATTTTAAAATTGTTAGAGGTTAAACGTTATATATAGGTTTTGAATGTTTATACATTGCCCTAAAAAAGCTTATTTAGTTTTTCTTCTCTCCTTTTTCTTGTCTATGATATGTTGGAATGCAAAGTTTTGAATATTGTTTCTTTTTAATATTTTATCAACTTCACTCCATGGTATTTTTGCGAGTTCTTTATTTGATTCTTCTTTCACAGTATTAGCATCAAGTTTGGCAACCTTATCCAAACATTGTTGTAGATTTCCTACAAAATCTTGAACGTCTTCTTTGGATTCTGGATAAACACTGACAGAAAATTTATAAAACCCACAATATCTCTGAGCAAATTGTTTATCCTTTAGATATAGATCCAGAAAGTTTTTTCTTAACAACTTTTTTACTCTTGTTCTAAACACTGCGTACTTGAATGGATATGATGTATTTTGCATCTGTGATGGAATAGTTCCCGTTATTTTTTTGTTTGTGTTAAATAAATTAAAATTGTGACATATTATCATAACACCTGGCTTTGACTTTATTATATTTGCAAAATAACTAGAGGTATCCCAATAATGAAATATGAACCATTTGCAGGAATGTAAAGCTTTTTTTTTGGTTGCACCTCTCAGATTTGCAATAGCATATAAATCGTTATTTGGCCCTTTTAATTTTGTATAATCATTGCATATTGGGCTGTCCTTCGATTGAACAGGAAATCTTGAATCAGGAAATAAATAGGGTGCAGTGTCTATTTCAGTTTGAGTCATTATGCAATCTTCAGCCTTGAACCTGAATTTGGGTAACTCCTTTATGTATTTTTGATTGTCATTCCTCATCACCTTTCTAAATTCCAGTATAGTGTTTTCCCAAGCGTTGTTATAATTATTGGGTTTAAGAGATTGATTTGAGTATGTTAGCCCTAAATGCGTTTTTATCTTCTGTAAACTGTGTTGTAAGTCTATCACTGGCTCTATATTTTCTCTTACACCCTTTATCAACGGAATAACATGCTTCACTTTACTCACTAGCATGTTAATCTCTATCTTCAACAAAAAAAGAGAACCAAAAATAGCTGAAAAGTTATATTAAGGTTTTTGCATACTACAAATTATATTCAGTGAAATGGTAAAGTCTTTTTTTCGAGTTTCGTTTCTCTAAACACGATTACTTATTTTTGATTGTTGCTTACTTTGCCACACAGATCTCATCCCAACTCAGGAACATATTATCAGAACAACTAACGATTGCTAAGAATACCAGGTTGAATCATAGCATTTTTATAAGATTTGTTTGTTTGACCAGAGCATGTTTCCTACATACAAAAAGAAGAATTGCGATATTCCTCTACCACAAAACTCTCCAATTTTACAGTCATATTCAATGTTGCAAGCCAATAATACCCCATCTTACTCTAGTTCTTTAAATAAAAAACTGGAAAAGCCTACGTTTCATGTATCAGCATCACCAATTGGCAAAAGCGAGTCAAATCCTGCTTCTTTCCACGACGGACCGAACCCTGGAACAACTCACCTTGATAATCCATTAACTGCTCCTTTAATGTCTAAAAGAAGTTCAATCAAATCAACTCTACCACATCATGATGGCGACACATTTGAGGATCAGCTCCACCCAGTAACTTTGGCATACCCTTCGACCCAATTACATCCACAATCTATATATACTACAGGCCAAACACCACCAAAATATCAACAATCAGGTACAAGAAATCCAATAAACCAAACCTCAAACAGTAGGAATCTACAGAGAAAGGGAAATTCTAGACGTATTTGGGTTAGAAAAAATACACATACAGCAACGACAATTACAATTTGCCCTACTGATATAGTGGATGATCTGAAGTATATGATTGCAGATAAATTTCCAACAACGTTAGCACGTCAATACGATCCATCTGATTTGATAATAAAATTGAATATACCCAATGATAATGCTATTAATAATCGTGCGATGAACCCTTCATTTAGCAATACTTTAACAACCAATCATCCAGTACCAAAATCAAGAGCTTTAAACCCAGATGGTTCTCATTCTCCAATGTCAAATAACTTTGGAATCTCCAAACCTTTGTTATCAGCTGAAATACTAAGATCACAAACTCCATTATCACCTGAAGCAACGTCAAATCCTAAATCAACACTTTCAGCTGATCATACATCTATAGATATGTCAAATCAATTGTTTCCAACTAAAGCATTGATTTTAGAACCTGATATGTTAGTTTGGTCAATTGTGGATAAATATTTTCCTAATGGTATGACAATGGCAGATGCATTTCTGATTGATGTTGTTAGGTCACCAAATGATGAAACTTTCAGGCTTGATACAAAACAAAAATATTATCAAGGCCCGCATAACATGAATACTTCAATTGATAGGGCAGATGTTTCATCTGTTGAAATGAATCATACAATGCCACATGCCAATAAAGTTGCAATATTAGGTGAGCAAAAAGTACCGCCACCAAGATTTAAACATTATAATAGTGGTTTTGATTCTTCATTACCAACCCCACAATCATCTGCTGTGATTTTGTTCTCGAAGGATTTTAGAGATACGTCAAAATCACCGCTGTCAAGTGAAATTATCCCACCACCGCCTTCTCCGAAAGTCAGCAAGTCTATAAACCCAGTTCACAACTCTAGACAAAGCTCACCACTACCAACTAATAAAAACGAATCACCAAAAACAAAGTCCCACGATACAAATAAGAAATTAAATCTAAAAGTGGATACAGACGCAAAATCACTGAAACCATCAGACAATAGTACCAATAGTAGCTTGAAAGCTCCAACAACATCTGCATCATCATTTCCAACACCCAACTCAGATTTAACACCTACACCAAAAGTTGCCTCTTCAATTTCCAAAAATGGTAAATCTATAGATCTAATTAAAAAAGCAAAAGATAATAGACATGTGATGCCAAAGATTCTTAGTTATATTAATGTTTTAGTGGTTGAAGATAACCTTGTTAATCAAAAAATTATGGCAAGACATTTAAAGTCTTGTAATGTTCAATTCCAGATCGCTTCAACTGGTAAAGAAGCTATTGAAATTTGGAAAACCGGTGGATTTCATCTTTGTTTTATGGATATTCAAATTCCTGTTATGAGTGGTATAGAGGTTACAAAGGAAATTAGACGTCTAGAAAGATTAAATCATATTGGTAGCATATCTAATTATAATGACGAAAGTCATATTCCTAGAGATAAAAATGATGTTTTAGATTTGTCATTATTCAGATCTCCAATTATCATTGTTGCACTTACAGCTTCCACTGGTGCAGTAGATCAACAAAATGCTCTTGCTGCTGGTTGTAATGATTATCTAACAAAACCTGTTCAACTAAAATGGTTGAAAAATAAACTTACCGAGTGGGGTTATATGCAAGCATTGATTAATTATGATTATTTTAAATCTGAAAACTAGTTTATGTTAATTTGTAATGATTATGCTAATGGTATATTTAGTAGGCAAGTATTGCTTTATACCTTTTTTAGTACTGAAAACTTTTCTGATCTTTTATTTAAACTAGATATCACTTGTTTGCAAGTCATGCCTATAGACTTTTTTTTGATGTTTATAATGTGTTTATATAGTCATATTTTATAATTTTTTTATAAATTTTGGTTTTTGAAGTATAATTATTCTATGATCTCTGAAATGGAATTTTTATAATATTTAAATAAGTCTCTTCTTGAGCTAAGATAAATTAGCAACAGCACTATTAACAAAAAAAAATATTGTTTCTGTGTTAGTGCTGGCTTTTATTATCTAGTTACTAGGTGAGATAATTTCTTATGTTAAAGTTGTGATTTGAGGCTCTCACATATGTGCTTTTTTGATAGGAATAAAATATCTTAGATTTTCACTCGAGCTACTTGGTTTGTTAATCATTTCAAAATAAAGTGCCAAATGGTTTTCTATCAGGAAGGTATTAGGACCATAATCTAGATATGGTTTGCCAGTATAGTTATGATGATGTTCTTCTGTAATATTTTTCAAGGATTCAATATTATTCTTAAACACAGGCTTCACTTTCTTTTGGATAGTTGGACAATACTTTGTATACGTTATATAGAAATAAATCGCAAATAAGCATACAAAAATAACTTGTAAAGGAGAAATCCACTAGCCATGTGCTAACCTTTTTTCGGAGGATTTAATAATTCTAGCATACTCAATTATATCCGAATTTGAAGTCACAAAGGGAATTTCTCAAATGATTTTAAAATTATTGTTATTGATCATTCGGTTGTTGAGTCTATAATCAGTGGTAGCAGCCACTTTCTGGTGTTTATTCTCGACTTTGAGAGGATGCGAGATATTGTTAAAAGTATTCTTTTTGTAATTAATTAGCAAAGTTTTTGTATTTGGACAAAAGATGGCAAAAATGCCTTTATACAAGTAAGATTTTTAGATTATGTGAGCTAAATATTGCCCAAATAGGGAGTTTATTCGATGTATTTTTTGTGTGAAAAGCTTTACGAGCCTTGTACTTTTCTTGAGATTATTTGATTTTTTTATATAGTGATAAAACAAACGGTAAAAAAACAAACGTACATAATTTAATAAGCAACATCCAATTCTTGATAATTTGAACCAATAAATGCTCTATCTATATATTTATCCCATAGTTTCTTAGGATTTTTCTCGATATTAATATCATCTTTATTACTGTTTGCTGCTGGTTTAGCAGAGTTTGCAAATTTACGACCTAAACGTATCCAATCTGCAACTAATAAAGTATCAGAATACTCATCCGTTGAATAATGCAATTTATAACCAAAGTCCAAGTCATAAACTTTCTTCCCATCATTCTTTTTATAGTTGATTTCATCTAAATCAAGAAAATATTGGGTATATCTTTCTGGTGTAAAAGTTTGTGCCACATAAGCAGGACCTAAATCTAATTCTTGTGGCATCACATTTGGAATAGTTTTGTCCACTGCCAATAATCCAATATAATCTTCAGAATTAAATGATTCAAAATCATTTTCCATTTCTTCAATTAATCTTTCAATTTTTGTTTCATTGTCTAATTCATTTTCTAAATCGGTGAAAAAATCATTCCAATCTCCTTCTTGAAAAACATATGGTTTATTATCTATTCCATAGAACCAGTTTTTAATTCTTGTTAATAGTCCTCTAACACCACCATGAACGGTAGTATTCATCGTTTGAAATTCAGTAACATTATATTCCCAAACTCTCATACCAGGATTGTATGTTGGAATAACACTCGCAGAAATATGCGCAATTGCATATCTTTCAAAGAATTGACCACTCTTTTTCTTACCCTTCAGTTTTGAGTACATCGTATCACGTAAAGTTTCCAGGTACGTGACTTTACCATTTGGCGCACCTAAATATCTATCTGAAAATAAGTGTAATTTTGAACTTGATTCATCTTCAAGGTCAAAACCTAAAGAACGGTATAAGTCTTCAACTGTTTCAAAATCATCTTCGGCAATAGCATTGTTAACATCATCCTCATCATCTTCAAGTAAAGAGTCTAATTCATCATAATTAATGTATGGTAATGAATCGCTTTCGTTTAAAACACCTGTAGATAAAAGTCGATTTTCAATACTTCTCCATGCTTTAACTGAATCTAAAGGGACCCAATGATCAATATTCATATGACCCCAAACGCCACCAATAATTAAATCTCTATATTCGTGCATCCAAACACTAATTTTGGAATAACAACTATGATGAATGTTTTTTGGAATCGGTGGAACGTGTCCACTTAACCAAATTTTTAACCCTCTACGACGACATTCTTTTAATGTAGCACCTAGCCAGAGGAATAATTTATAACCTGGCTGTTTTCTTCCATCACAGTTATCGTTTAGTGGATTTGACTGAAACCAGAATAACGTATTTATACTTATAACAACCAATTTACCAGGTATAACTTCTCTAAAAAAATAAGCACCTCTATCAAAAGTATGCATTTGCTCAGGTGGAATGAAATTTCTCCAAATTTTATATAATTCACGGGTTTGTAAAGTTGGACCAGGTGCAAATAAATTGTGTGGATAAACGTCATTATTACCCAAACTTGGTATAACTTTAACACGTCTATCAAAAGGACCTTCATCAGCTTCATTTTCATCCATAAATGTTTTTTCAAAATCGTTTGCAACTCTTTCATTCATGTCAAAAATGTCCATTTCAGTACGTGGATTTCCTCTGTCATTATCATGTCTAATATTATCACCTGTCCAGATGACAAAATCAATATGATCTTTCAAATTATCTTTAACCCATTCAAGAGTGGCCTTGTAAAGATCAAGTGGTGCGTCACATCCACTTAAAGCGTCACCATATTTATGAGAGATATCTGAGTTTGATTTAACACTTTTGACTTTTTGATGACATTTTTTACGAATTGCACCACCAATAACATTTAGTTCATCTGGATGCATATCTGTGATATGTAAAAATCTACCGTGTAATAATTTTTCTTTAGTTATACCATTTGTATTGGTGGATACTATTTTAATTGAGTGGTTTGGAGTTAAATTTAAATTTTTTAAATGACTGACTATTTCATCATTGTCAACGATTGAATTGAATTGGATTTTTTGATCAAATTGGTTGAAATTTGGGAATATAGATGATAATATTAAATAACCCGAACATAAAACCAGCACTAAAAATGAGAGTAATTTTAATCTCACTTTCTTAACTGGAGTGTTAGTATTCCGGCTATTGTCTACCGACTTTTCTGTAATCGACTCCGTCATCTTTTACACAACAAACGGCAATGAGATTGAAGATTGTAATATTTGTGACCTTGTTTTATCAGATAACGATGACGATAAGAGATTAGAAAAAAAACAAAAGCTAGTTCCACTCACTAGTACCATCATTTTACAGTGCTCTGATAGAATAAATAATAAAAAATTAATTTTCGATTTCTTTGACATGTGCACCGCTCGCATATGGAATAGCTGCTCTCTAATTTTTTGTGGCCATTACAGTAAATACCATATAATCGGATTATTGTATTGAATAAATTTACTATTTTTTTTGCATATTTAACATTGTACAATAGATGTCAACTGCTAGTGACTGTTGCTTCATTCTTTAATACGTTTGTTTTAGCTGCTCACGTCAAACAAACAAACAAACAAACAAACAAACAAAGTGTATCTTCAATTTTTTTAACAAACTTGTTATTGATTACCAAAGTCCAATATAAAAGTATTTAACAGGTATTCAACATCTCATAACATTGTATCATCACTATTTTTTTAGTTTTTCTGTAGATCCAATTCTCTAAGTATATCCACTATTTCTTACTGGTTGTATATTTGTCAATGTTTTGCATGTTCAATTATATACAATTTAAGTCATATATAATGCATTGAATTCACTGTAAACATGTTGGCTATTTTAAGGATAGATAATTTATTTCTAGTTATATAAAGCTACAACTTTGTTTTACCAAATAATGCTTCAATAATAATCTCAACAGTGTTCTGTGCGCAACCCCAACTTTCAATATAACCCGAGTTACCATTACCGTAATTATGAATGACCTTCTTATTATTTTCATCAACTCCAATTCTGGCACCCCCAATTCTTTCTGGTCTGAAACCAATGGTATGGTTGCTAATTCTATAATCGCCGTTTGAAGCTAAATCTGGCAAATATTTTGATGCCTTGGCAAGTAATCTTTTCACATAATCAGCATCAATTGAAGTATCATAGTTGTTAAAGCTACGATCATAAATACCACCTAGTATTGCCCCACCTTCAGGACGTGGGAATAACATCAGAAACTCACCGTCCTTTGCACCATCTGTTAAATAAGGTTGTTCAAATGTGATTTGGTATGGAAGATTGTTTTCAAGTAAAAGAACATGACCTCTAACAGGAACTAATTTTGGATCATTACAATCACTTAAGAATTTGTAGCCTAAACCTGTACAGTTGATCAGTAAGTCTGCATTGCCACCATTAGTGAGCTTATATGATTCAGCATCTTTTAAGCTTTTTAGGGTATACCTTTGAATGGTAACACCTAATCTTCTAGCCTCTGATAATAAATAAACCAAGTAGTAAGTCGTTGAAATGGTAAACGATTTGAAACTATACAAATTTTGAACATCAGGGAATTTTGGATCTGTACCTAAGAACCTATATTCTTCAACATCATCTTTAAACCAAGGAACATCAAATTCAGGAATCCTTTTACCATTTGGAATAATTTCACCCATGTAAAGTGTATAAGGTTTAATAAAGGTTTCAGGAATCTTAGATAATTCTTGTAGTTTTTTATAAGTTGTTAAATGCCAATCTTTATTTTCTTTCTTATTTGTGGAAATCCAATGAGCACCAGCTTTTGGAGATGTGTAGAACGTGTCCGAGTCACCAGGTAAACTCTTAGCAATGATAGTGACATCGACCAAATCACCATATTTGGTTTTAAGTTCAACAGCAGTTGTTAAACCGACAACTCCAGCACCTACAATTAGAACCTCTTTCTTAGCCATGTTTGTTTCTACTTTGGAAAAAAGAAACCATTTAGATATATGAGTAACAAATTGTCATTGGTATTTTACCCTTTACTTAAAGCATATGTGTTTTCTTATCTCTTGCCTTATCTCTTGTTCTTGTTTCCCAACTGGGAAAGACTCACGAAAAGTCCAATACTATATTTCCTGTTTATTTTTGACCCTCAACCCCCCACACTAACAGAAATACTTACAGAATGCTCCTTCCAAGTCAACAGTCACCCTATTCCCAATCGATGCACTTCAACACCCCCCAAGAATTACTTCAATACTTACACCCAGACACGCCGATCAAACAGACGTCTCCTACCATTTTCACAGCAGGCCCCACTACCATCGACACCAGTGCTCTTATATTCCCCCTTCAGCTCTCTCCCGAGGATCTGGAGGCGCTCTTCCCCGGTGGCGCTCTACTGAATCCCAGCATCACCAGCAGAGGGTTTAGCGGCCCAGCCCATGACCCGTGCCCCGGCTTCGAGGACGAACACCAAATACGGCGGGGAATTGGCGGGTCTCTTGGTGGTCTCAGCTCCCGTATACCCGGATTCCCTTCCCAGGGCTACGGAGAAGGAGACCGTCTCCCATTGGGAACGAAGAACCCGCTGGGAAACGTACCGGGAAGCTCTGGCGGGATGTTCATGCCCTTCCCAGGAAACAGTGGAGCCAACAGCGGCGGCCATTTTCGGCACGACGACCCGTTTCCTTTCAAATAGCGTCGATCGACGTAAATCGTTGGCTTGTAACAGAGCAACAGAATAAGAGTTTTTTCGAGGCTGAATGGATGGATGCTAAGAGAAGCTTTTATTTTGCTTGATTAATAGTGACTATTTTTGTCTTGTTTTTTTTTGTTCCTTATATGCTTCTTTCCCCCACTGGTAGTTCTTTTTTTGTATCTATTCTTTGTATATCCAATCAAAATCAATGAGTCTTGTATCTCAACAGCAATTGCAACAAAACCAATTGCAACTTAAACAGCTAGAGAACCAAAGGAACAAACAAGTTCAACAATCAAAATCTCTCGTGTCTTCCATTTCTACCAATGGAACAGCTGATAATAACAACAATAACTATAACCATAGCCAGTTTTCAAGTATCAGCTCTAAAAATAAAGCAGATTTTCCTCCAAATTATGCCGATCCCTTATCGATTACAATTCCAACCAATGCAAATCCCACTGATACCTTAGCTGCCCGTTTTAACTCTTGGAGAATAATCATATCTGCATTGTCTCACTACTTAAAAGAAACAGTTTCTGTGCATGAGGAAATTACAAGACAACAAATTCGTTTACATCATGCAATCAGTTTCCCATTCTTAACTCAGGGTTTAGACGGAGAATTTTATCAGCCTTTAAGAGTTTCAAATAACAATAACAATAACAATAACAATAACAATAATACAGCCTCCGGTTCCCTCTTTCATTCAAATCAAACATCAAATGTGAAAAATAATGACCAGGATTTGAATTATTATAATTCAAATGATCCAAACAAGTCAAATGAATTTGAAATTGCCAAAAAATTCTTCTTGCCTTTAGGTTCAGGTTCAATTCAAGATTTACCAACAATCTTATATCAATATCATTCAAATGCTGCGTTACTAGCTCAATCAACGGTTAAGGAGTTAAACTCAACTATTATTCCAAGATTGGAAGATTTGAAAAGAGATTTGTTAGTTAAAATTAAAGAAATTAAATCTTTACAATCTGATTTTAAAAATCAAGTTAATAAATATCAAAATGAAACTTCAAGATTATTAGTTAATTACGTCAAATCAATTGATACTGCTAAAATTGGTGCTTCCGGGTTAGATCCAAAGGATGACCCTTATTTAATCAAATTTGCATTAGATAGATCAATTAGACGTCAATTAACAGAAGAAAACTATTTACATGAAGCCTTTACTAATATTCAAACTTCTGGTAAAGAATTAGAAAAAGTTGTTTATATTGAATTACAAACTGCTTTAACAGTTTATGCAAAATTATTAGGCCAACAATCTCAAAATGTTTTTGATGCATTAATTTCAAAATTAGATTCAACCATTTTAACAAAAGAACCTTCAATTGAATGGGATTCTTTTATTGATAGAGATCATGCAAACTTTATTGAATTGAATTTACCAATGAGAAAATTTTCAGAAATCAAATATAAATATCAAAACAATGGATTAACTTATGAAATTAGATCAGGTTGGCTTGAAAGAAAATCTAAATTTCTAAAATCTTATCAACGTTCATGGTATGTTTTAACTCCGTGTTTCTTACATGAATTTAAATCTTCTGATAGACGTAAAGATCCATTACCTGAAAGATCTCTATTATTAAGTGAGTTATCAGTCAACGAGCACTCAAGAAAAGATGAAAAAAATCCAAATTCATATCATAAATTTGTGATCATCCATGGCCAAAGTTCAGGATTATTATCCAAAGGTCATAATTGGGTTTTTAGAGCTGAATCATATAATTTAATGATGAGTTGGTATAATGATATCAAACGTTTAACTCAATTATCCGATCCTGTTGCACGATCTTCAATTGCGATTGAAAGAAAACGTGCATCACGCCGCAGTGCTGGTGGTGATCTTTCAACATCTGCAAGTATACATACTACGCAAAGAAAACGTAATGTTAGCTCAGTTACTGCTCTGACTAACAACACTGAAGTAGATAGATCTTCAAAACTGAATACTTCTATAAAAACAACATCAGGCAATACCAATGCTGGAATAACTCCTCACATCACTCACTCATCATCCATTAATACGGGTTTATTGGATAATAATGATATAATTTCAATACCCGTTCAACCTGATGTTTTGACATCATCAAAGACAGATATACCAATCCTGGAAGCTGGTGATGAAACCGTGAATAATCAAATCAATGAAAATAGCATAGGTTCTCCAACTTTATTACAGCAAACTCATTTTCAACAAAAATCAAATACACCAGGTTCAATTGCTGAGCAACAAGCATTATTGATTCAACAGCAACAATTACTTGAACAAAAGCAACGCCAATTATTAGAAGAACAAAGAGAGTTGCAACAACGTGCATTTAGTTTAACTTCATCACTGAAAAATGCTCAAGCAAATACTCAAGTATATGCACAATCTCCGAATGGGCAAGTTTCTCATCAACCTGTTCATACTTATAGTGTTAATTCGGAGCTGACAAACAATGGAACTGTTAAAAGTGGAGTTGAAGAATTAAGTGAAAAAGTTGGTGAACTAGATATTGATGAAAATCGTTGATTAAATTGAATCAACTTAAGCCAATAGCTTATTATAAATTTTGTACTTTTTATTCATGTTTTGTTTTACTTTATGTATTGTTTTCTTCATACGTTTTCAAATTTTTTAAAGATTTCTATTATCTTTCTTCCATTTTTCTGTTTTATTTTATTATCCTCTCATTTCCCTACATTTTTATATTATCATTCATTAATTGAAGTTAAAAGAATTTGCTTTTACGATCTTTATGTGCATTTTAGCACAGACGTCAAAACCAAACAGAGTCAAATTCGGATATCTCCGTCAAATCTTTCATTTTTTTAATTTTTCAAATTTTCGTTATCATCTCTGCGTAAAAAATACATCAGTTTAAATAATGACCACTTGGCTTCCATATTGTTATTATTATTTATTTATCAACCTGATTCAATTAGCAAAGATCAAACTATGAATACCATATTCAAAGAACAGACAATAATTGAACCGATAAAGACACACAGTGATAAATATTTTAATTCTTTAGTTTCAATAATTACATTTTTGTCAATTGTTATTTTCTTACTCTATAAAGGAAGTAGACCATTTTTTCAAAGATATTTTTTTGTTCCTTCAACTGATTTTCGTGAAACCATTGCTAATGCTATTGAATCATCTAATGGTTTAATTTCAAATAAAAAAATAGGTATAAAAGCATCATCATTTCGTAGAAGATTGATCATGGGTAGTTTAAAACCACAATTGTATTCGACATTACCATTAAATTCTCAAAATTTAATAGATAATTCAGATGTTGATAATAGAGATTCTAAATATTACAGGTTAAGAGTTTCACAAATTGATAGAGTAGATGAAAATAAAAAT
Source organism: Pichia sp. NRRL Y-12827 (assembly GCA_030570315.1). NCBI lineage: Eukaryota > Fungi > Ascomycota > Pichiomycetes > Pichiales > Pichiaceae > Pichia > Pichia sp. NRRL Y-12827. The sequence continues at coordinate 471,214 of JAJLVN010000002.1, forward strand.
CGGTTCTTGAGAAATATTAAACCAATTTTACCAAATAACGATGAACGTAGAAAATTATTCGGATTTTTCCATCCATTTAGTTATACTTTAGGAGGCGGCGAAAAAGTTTTATGGGAAGCTGTTATTTCAACATTAGAAAATAATGAAAATAATATCGTTATAATTTATACATTTACTCCATCAACAGAAACTTCTGTTTATTCAATTTTAAAAGATGTCAATGACACATTTGGTATTGATTTTTTTAAAAATGAAAGAAAAAGTTACAGAGATAGAATTGTATTTATTCACTTACCAGATAAATATCAATGGTTAATCAACGGTGATTCTTATAGATTTTTAAGTATTATAGGGCAAGCTCTTGGATCAATTGTTTTAGTTTTCTTAGGTTTCTATCAATTAACTCCAGATATTTTTATTGATACAATTGGTATACCATTCAGTTATTCTTTTGTTTTTGGATTTTTAGATATTCCGATCATGAGTTATATTCATTATCCAACGATTAGTAAGGACATGCTCAATGCAGCCAAAAATTTAGGAGGTATATATGGAATAATTAAATTTATTTACTGGTGGATTTTATCTAAATTATATTCAATAAATTTAACGTTTGTTAACATAATCTTATTCAATTCAACTTGGACAGGTGAAAACGTTAAGAGTGCACTTTCTAATTGGGTCAGTAATGTTCTTGACCTCGATAAATGTGTTTTATACCCACCTTGTGTTAACTACGATGATGAAGAATTTGATAAAGTTACCATTGCTGATATATTGGCATTCAAAAGAGAAAACTACATTACTTATCTAGCTCAATTTAGACCTGAAAAACGTCATAAGTTATTAATTCAACATTATAAAGAATATCTAGACGAATTAAATAACTCCAAACCACCACATAAATTAGTATTAATCGGTTCAGTTCGAGAAGGTGTTGATGAAAGTTATATTAAGGAATTGGATCAATTAATAAAAGATTTAAAAATACCTTCCGACTTCATTATTTTTGAATTAAATGCACCAACTGAAAGGGTTCAAAAATGGCTTAAGGTTTCTGATTTTGGTATCAATTGCATGTGGAAGGAACATTTTGGTATTTCTGTTGTTGAGTATATGTTGAATGGAGCAATTCCATTATGTCATGCAAGTGCTGGTCCATTGGAAGATATTGTTGTTCCGAGAATTAATGCGAGAGTTTTGAATAGAAAAGAATTGAAAGAAACTGTTAAAATAGAAGATATCGAAAGATCTGGTTTGTTTTTTAAAGATAAAACAGATCCTGATTTCAACAGTGTAATTAGTGATTATCCTACGTTAACAGAAATGCTTTTAAATGCAAGTAACTTAGATAATTTTGAAAAATCAAAGATCAGAGAAAATGCAGTATATGTTTCCCGTGAAAAATTTGGAAAAAGAAAATTTTCTAAGAAATGGACTGGTGAAGTTTTTGATATTGTACAAATGGAAACTGATCGTCGTATTGATAGAGGAAAAGTTGAACAATCTTATTAATACTGATGATATCTTTATTGTAAATATTCTTGTGTAATTTAGATAAGAGGTCGACGCGTCGCCTTTCATACTATATTCGAGGTAAAATTATTATTTATTTTTCATTCCGCATCTGGAAAGATAATTTTTTTTTTCATGATTTAACAATATTTTTTTTTGGAAAATTTTTTAAGAATGTTTATTTGTTGTTTATTATAGTCAATAAGTAAATCAATAAGAATGTCAACTGAAAATCCAAACAAACTTAATTCCAATCCAGAAATTTTATTAAAGAAACGTAAGAATGCAGACCGTTTACGTATTGAAAAGCAACAACAAGCAAAACGTCGTGCTGAAGAACGTTTAAAGAAACAAAATGCAAAGAAATCTGGCGATAAGTTTGTACGTGTTGAATCAATTGTTGCACGTAAATTGGCAACTGATCGTGAAAAGGAAAGAATTAAGAGAATTGCTAAGTGGGACAGAGAACATTTCACAAAGGATGATGAAAAAAGTGAATCTATCGGTAAAGTGGATGAACGTTTATTATTTGTTTTCCGTATTGCAAACCCACATATGGGCGAAATTCCAATCAGAGCAAGAAAAGTTTTAAATATCTTACGTTTAAAGAAAGTTAATCAAGGTACATTTGTGCGATTAAACAAGAAAGTTGAACCATTATTACATTTAATTAACCCATATGTAGTTGTTGGTACGCCAACTTTAGCAACTGTTAGAAATCTAATTCAAAAACGTGCAACTGTTAAAATTGACATTGAAGATGAAGAAGATAAGACTGTTGAAAAAAAAGAAGGTGAAGAAGATAAATTAATTGAAGGTTCTGATTTTAAAATAATTCCATTAAATGACAATAATTTAGTTGAAGAAAAATTAGGTGAATTTGGCGTCATTTGTACTGAAGATATCATTTTTGAAATTTTTAAATTAGGTGATTCATTCCTTGAATGTGTTAAATTTTTAGAGCCATTCTCATTAAAGGAACCAGTTACTGGTTGGGGTCCATTAAGTAAATTACAAAGATTAGAAAAAAAGGAAGAATCTAAGAAACATCAAGTTTCATCCAAGCGTAATGCACCATTAAATGAAGTCGATATTGATGCATTCATTCAAGAACAAATTTAGTTCTGGCCAATTATCGTATTTTTATAAACTTGTATGTATTGAGCTTTCAAGTATAAATTAGTAAATGAAAAATAAAAGAAAAATTCTTTTAAGAACACACGACGATCGACTGCAGTATATCCAGTTCCGGTAACGGCGCGCGCGTTTCTTCCGTTAGCGGCATAAGCATGTCATGTTGAAAAATAGTCATAACACTACGATTAGCAAATGGTATATATAAAATGTATTGAAAAATTGAAATTCTAAAAACTGGCCTGAAGTTAATTTCTAATCTTCACGTTCCAACTTATACAATCTAATACAAAATGTCTACTAAAAATATCGTTCTTTTACCTGGTGATCACGTTGGTACCGAGATTGTTGCAGAAGCAGTTAAAGTTTTAAAAGCAATCAGTGAAGTGAAACCAGAAATCAAATTCAGCTTTCAAAACCATCTCATTGGTGGTGCTGCAATTGATGCAACTGGTGTTCCATTACCAGATGAAGCTTTAGAAGCTTCAAAGAAAGCAGATGCTGTTTTATTAGGTGCTGTTGGTGGTCCAAAATGGGGTACTGGTGCAGTTAGACCTGAACAAGGTTTATTGAAAATTCGTAAAGAATTGAACTTATATGCAAATTTAAGACCATGTAGTTTTCAAAGTGATAAATTATTAGATTTATCTCCATTGAAGACTAACATTGTCAAAGGTACCGATATTTTAATTGTCAGAGAATTAGTTGGTGGTATCTATTTTGGTGAAAGAGAAGAAGATAATGGTAATGGTAGAGCATGGGATACTGAAGCTTATTCTGTTCCAGAAGTCGAAAGAATTACAAGAATGGCGGCATTCCTAGCTTTACAAAGCAACCCGCCATTACCAGTTTGGTCCGTTGATAAGGCAAATGTTTTAGCTTCTTCGAGATTATGGAGAAAGACTGTTGAAAGAGTCATGAAGGAAGAATTCCCACAATTAACTCTCCAACATCAATTAGTTGATTCAGCTGCAATGATATTAGTTAAATCCCCTACTACACTAAATGGTGTTGTTATTACTTCTAATATGTTTGGTGATATTTTATCAGATGAAGCAAGTGTTATTCCAGGTTCATTAGGTTTATTACCGTCTGCATCGTTAGCGTCATTACCAGATACTAACAAAGCTTTTGGTCTTTATGAACCATGTCATGGTTCAGCGCCAGATTTAGCAGCTAACAAGGTTAACCCAGTTGCAACTATTTTATCAGCTGCAATGATGTTAAAATTAAGTTTGGATTTAGCTGAAGAAGGTAACATTGTTGAAAAGGCAGTTGGCAATGTCATTGATGCCGGTATCATGACTGGTGATTTAGGCGGATCAGCAAGCACTACTGAAGTTGGTGATGCAATTGCAGCAGAAGTTAAGAAACTTCTTGCTTAAATGTATACATTAAATGAGTAGATAATGATGAAATGTAACTTTTATAAGTAAACTAAGAATAAGTCTTCTGTGTATACATAAATACACACACACACACACACACACACACACACACATTTGCATATATATTTTAAGTATAGTTCTCTGTACAGCCTATGCTGTATCAAAGCTGTCACTTTTCCGAAAAAATCGAAAAAAATAACACAACGGAACAATACACTTTGAAAATGCAAAATTGGAAAATCCTTTTCCATCCTATTATTAGTGGGTTGCAAAGGGGTTTGTTTTACTTATGTTTTAAAATCGATATTCCATTTTTTGCTTCCAAAATGGCTGCTTCCTTCCTTTAATGTAATATAACCAATTTCAAAAGTAATGAGTAAATACTCGTATCTAGGAACTATCACAACCAATCTCATTTATTAATAAAGCCCAGACTTGTTTTCCGTTTTCTTTGTTTACTTTTCAGTGAGACCACAACAAACAAATAATTTTCATTTTGGTTCCACTAACCGAGAACAAGCTAGTTTGCTTCTCTTGGTTGATTTTTTTCTTTCTTGACTTTCAATTCGGCTATTCAGCAGAAGGCACCCATTCAAGAGTCGCCATATCCACCCATTAAAGAGGCACATACATTTGTTCATATTTTCATCACATATACACAGCCTTATATATATCATTAGAAAGTCATATATCCATCCGCTGACACCGTTACATTGTAATTTCACATTCCTGAAGTTCAAAATTAAAAATTTCAGTTGAGCTATTCTTATACTTTGGGGGTAGTCATTCATGCATCATATTTCCACATAAATAAATACAAATAGTCATTATTAATTATAGAAAAATTAAATATCAACTATCATTTACGACCATGCATATCTCCACATACTCACAAATACTATCAATATTATTTTGCATAATAAATTCTTCATATGCTTATAAAGAGGTTGGATGTTTTGCTGCAAAAGCAATAGAAAACCTAGCTTTTAAAAATTCATATGTTTATCAATCTTCTGGTTATTGTGAAGGCCAATGCGTTGGTAATTATGTTATTGCACTAACAGGTGGTGATGAATGTTATTGTGGTGATAACATTGATCTAACTATTTCTGTTGATGATAGTCAGTGTTCAATTCCATGTGTTGGTTATCCTGTAGAAAACTGCGGTGGTACCAATTATTTCAGGGTTTATGTTGATAATTCAATGATTCCGGATGGTACTTATAGTGCAGATGACGACGAAGATGATTCATCATCGTCATCAGAATCAAGCTCATCAACAAGTACTTCGTCTAGTACATCTTCAACTAGTACATCTTCCACCGAATCAACGACTTCTTCCTCAACTTTATCGACGTCGTCATCAGAACCTGAAACAACATCAACATCAACCACAACGTCAACGTCTTCAAGCTCCACTTCAAGTTCAACTTCGAGTTCAACGTCAACTTCAACAACATCAACATCATCATCAACATCCTCATCGTCAACTTCCACATCAATGTCAACTCCAACATCAACATCAACATCAACATCAACGTCAACGTCACCAACGTCATCATCGTCATCAACAACTTCTTCCTCAACAACATCATTCTTGCTTACTACAACACGTAGTACTTCCACTTCCTTAGAGGAAAGTGAGATCACAAGAACTTCCATCATATCATCGGTTTTTGTATCAACATCTATGATAAACTCACAACAATCATTATTTACGATTGTTCAAAGTGTTACATCTGTTTCAGTTGAAGTTAAAACGGCAACTGCGGTGTTAACTGCTACATTAGCACCATCTGGATCAAATTTATCATCAGATAATACAATAAACAATAAACAATCAAACTCTGGTATAAGTCATGGTGCGATTGCAGGTATTGTTGTAGGTGTTGTTTGTGGTACAATTATATTAACTGTATTAACTTTATGGTTTTTTGGTGTGAGTTTATTCTGTATTGCAGGTAGAAACCGCAATAATGATGAGTTTGATAATGAAAAGTCAATCAGAGATGATTCTATTTCACTCCATAACGGTAATCATTTGAATACAAATATGGCTATGGCCGGTTTTGGTAGAACTAATGGATTATACAATTCTGATGATTTAAGTATAGGTTACGGAACACGCAGATTCAGTGAAGGTAGTTTACCAGATGCTGCTGGTGGTAGTGAAAGTGATACATCAAATAAACGTGGGTTAAGAGTTATAAACCCTGATTTAAGTGATGGTGAAAATTAATTAATTTAGCCCCACTCACTTTATCAAATAAAGACATTTTTAAGATACCCCACAAACTAATTTAATTCTATGATTTAATCTTTCTTACACGTATTTTTAACATCCAACCTTTCAATTATAGTTATTGCCACTATGATTTAATTTTTTCATTCCATTTGTACAGTACCCTGTCATAATCATTAATTTTTATTTCACTCTTGCATTTTTTGTAATATATATATTTACACTAATATACTTCCAATACTATTTTTAAAATATTTAGAAAAAAAACTTATACCGACTTAACTTAAATTTCAAAATGCAACGTAGGTAATATAACAGCTTCATTACACAAAATATTTCATAAATACCATAACTAATTATTTACACAAAACAAATCATCCCCATCAATGTCCAGCCCATTCAATGCTATTTAAATCAATACCTTCTTTAACCATTTCCCACAATGGTGACATTTCTCTTAAAAATCCAACTCTTTCCTTCATTGCTTGACAAACGTAATCAACTTCTGCATCTGTAGTAAATCTACCGATACCAAATCTAATACTTGAGTGAGCCAATGCATCATCGGCACCTAACGCATGTAAAACATATGATGGTTCTAATGATGCAGATGTACAGGCAGATCCACTACTTAGTGCAATATCCTTTAGTGCCATCAATAGAGATTCACCTTCAACGTAAGCAAATGAAACATTGACACATCCTGAATATCTTTGAGTAGAGGAACCATTTAATTGTGTATGTTCAATTGACAATAATTCTTTAATTAATTTGCCTGAAAGGTTAGAAATATGTTTTTGATCACTATCATATTCTTTAATCATTAATCTTGAAGCTTCACCGAAACCTGCAACTAAAGGTGGTGCTAAGGTACCAGATCTTAAACCTCTTTCTTGTCCACCACCATTAATAATAGGATCTAATCTAACTCTTGGTCTTCTACGAACAAATAAAGCACCAATACCCATTGGTCCGTAAATTTTATGAGAAGAAATAGACATTAAATCAATATTCATTTTATTGACATCAATTGGAATTTTACCAAAACCTTGTGCACAATCTGTATGGAAAAAAACTTTATTCTTACGACATAACTTACCAATTTCTTCTAATGGTTGAATAACACCAATTTCATTATTCACTGCCATAATTGAAACAATTGCAGTATCTTTACGTATTGCTTTTTCCAATTCTTCTAAGTTGATTAAACCATCTTCATTGACTTTTAGGTAAGTAACTTCAAAACCTTCATCTTGTAAATGCCTACATGTATCCAATACACATTTATGTTCAGTTTGGGTTGTAATTATATGTTTTTTTGTTTTAGAATAGAATCTTGCAACGCCCTTTAAAGCTGCATTATTTGATTCAGTTGCACCCGATGTAAAGATGATTTCCTTTGGATCAGCTTTAATAACTTCAGCAACATGTGCTCTTGCCTTCTCAACTTCAGTTTCAGTTTCCCAACCATAAGCATGAGTGGCAGAATGTGGGTTACCATAAAATCCGGTATAAAATTCTAACATTTTATCCAAAACTCTTGGATCAACTGGAGTAGTTGCTTGCATATCTAAATAGATAGGACGCTTACCATATAACGAGTTATCTCTTTTGGAGTTGGACAGTGAAATCGATGATCCAGCAGGAGGTTGAATTTGCGTTGCAGTAGCGGAATAATAACGGCCCCTGACTATGTTCTTTTTGAAAAAAGAAGCAGCAGAGACCAGCTGTGTTTTCATATGTTTTGCAGTATGCATTATTGTGGTATATCTAAAAACAAAAAAAGAAAGTCGTCAAGCTAAGCTTATATTAAAGGTAAATTATTCATTATTCAGCAAAAAAAAGCAGATTCCCCAACTGCAAACCGGATCCGGTGTTTTCGTTCTTTATTTTTCGTTTCTCGCTCAATTTGCCTAAAATTATTTACTATAAAAATTCTTTTTGTATTTTTTTCTCGCTTTTCAGCATGCTTTGAATCATTCGGAATCACCAAAAGAGACAGAGCACAGAGGTGAAGTGAAGAATAAGAGATTGAATATCCGTTGATTTTTTAGTGCTTTTGATGTTTTTCTATTCAATCAAGCATCAATGGATCCACAGAATCTTTTTCTTGTTTCCCTCATTAGTGGTGGTGCTGCAGGAACAGCAACCGATTTAGCTTTTTTCCCAATTGACACATTAAAGACACGTCTACAAGCTAAAGGTGGATTTTTCCATAATGGCGGATTTCGTGGTTTATACAAAGGTTTAGGAAGTGCAGTTGTTGCATCTGCTCCATCTGCATCCTTATTTTTTGTTACTTATGATACATGTAAAACATTTTTCAAATCTGAATTACCAATCTACTTTCCATCTTTGAATCAATCAACTTCAACTCATGTATCTCATATGCTTGCAGCTTCATTGGGTGAAATTGCTGCATGTATGGTTAGAGTTCCTGCTGAAGTTATTAAACAACGTACACAATCACTACAGTTTAATACTTCTTTGGAATCTTTCAAATATATTATATCAAATAAATCAGGTGAAGGTGTTTTTAAAGGTCTTTATAGAGGTTGGTCAACTACAATTATGAGAGAAATTCCATTTACTATGATTCAATTCCCATTATATGAACATATGAAATCAATGTGGGCTTCTTATGAAAATGTTGAAAAAGTTTCACCAATTGAAGGTTCAATTTGTGGTTCGGTTGCAGGTGGTTTTGCAGCAGCCGTTACAACTCCATTGGATGTTATCAAAACTAGATTAATGCTAAGTAAAGAGAGAATCAATGTTATACAATTATTTAAAAACATTGTTAAAGAAGAAGGTTACGGCGTTTTGTTTAGTGGTATAGGTCCAAGAACAATGTGGATTAGTGCCGGTGGTGCAATTTTCTTAGGTGTTTATGAAACAGTCAGTTCAATGCTCACCGAAAAAAAACCAATAGCTTAAATCTTATTCATCTTTTGTGTGTATTGTATTTTACATTTTATAGACAGAATAATTTATTCATCTTTGAAATCAAATCCAAAACTAAAGCCACACCCAACCGGTGTTTCTTCCCTTCCTTCCTTTGTTAAATTCTCCCAAATGTCAGATTTCTTAATCTTTAAATCAATAGCTTCATCAATATCAGGTATTTTCGATAATCCTTCTTTAACCAATTTTTCATAACCATTACTTTTCAAGAATTCAACAAAAGCTTCAAAAACTGGCATGCATTCTGTACCATTTAATTCACCAACATCCTCATCATTATTCTTTAGATCTGCCCTTGAAAGATATTCCTTTATGACTTTAATGTTGGCATTATCTAGATCATTATTTTTTTCCAAAAATTCTTCAAGCTTTTCTTGTAACAAATCATGTCTAAATCCACTAATTTGATCACGCTTTTTGTTCATAAAATTCAAAACATTATTAATCTTGCATGGTGGTATAAAATTTGCTGTAAATGCAACTGTGTCTTCTAAATTAATAACTGAATGCCACCAGCCGGATGGAACATACATACATTCATTTTTAAATGTAATTCCAATAACACAAGTTCTAAATCCACCTGATCCAAAATTTTTATTTTTATCTAATGTAGCTTCATCACTAAGTTGGATACTGTCATTCCAAAAACCGCTTTTAACCCATTCTGCTAACCCAACAGGCGAAATAACTTCACTTTCATCATCACTTACAAATATTCCAGGTGGTTTCATACCCGGTGGTAACATTATCCATAACTTTGACCCTTCTAACACAACATTCCAAGCATCTGTAGAGTTTGGATCTTTGTGGAATGTTGAACCAGATCTTGCTGGTCCTGTGATTAACCACGAATGGTCTGGTCTACATTCATTGAAAACTTTGAATAAATCCTTTGTTGCAAAAATTGGTGGATTGGGAAAATAACCCGTGGGTAACAGTGATTTCATCGCATCTGATCTACAGTCAAACAAGTATAATGGATTTTCATCATTGTTTTTTAATGCGTATGATTCATACTTAGCTAATTCCCATAAAACAGATTCTTGTCTAAATTTGACATCAGGGAATTTTTCAAGTAAGTATTTGATTGTCCATTTCGGCCATCTTCCTTTATTCTTCACTTTATTATTTGAACTAAGAATGAATGGATGTTCACACCAATGATTATTTTCAAACATTTCATAAGTGAATGTTGATTCTTCAATACGTGGAATTCTACCTCTAAATGGAAAGTTACTTGGATTTTCTAAATCATTTGCATTTTGATATCCGTAAATATTTTTTAAATCACGTTCTTCTTTAATTATTTTGTCAAATATTTGTAAATAATTGATACATGAATTTGCGTACGGTGTAAATAATGCATCTGAATAAACCAGATTGGAACAATCAATACTAGCTAATTGATCCAAACCAATATGTAGAATAGATGACTTCCATGATCCTTTCCAATCATCAAACGCAACACACGTCTCTTTTCTGATTTCTGGAGTTTTGGATGTATATAAATTTCTCCAAAGTTCATCAAATGATGTATATGCGTACCAAAACTTTGAAACTTTGGAACAGTTGTGGAGATCTTGTTTGTTTAGCAATCCAAGTACATTCAATATTATATCATCTGGTAATTTTTTGAAAAGTGTGCCTGCAGAATTACCAATTTGTTTCAAGTCTGATTCTTTGGCTAATATTATATTTCCTGAAGGTTTGATCCCTAATGGGTGTTTTGGAACGTTTTGATGGAAATTTGTAATTGTTCTAGGTTCGGCCAGACGTATTCTTTTATTAATTTTAACATTTTTTTGTTTCTTCAAACTTGGTCCATCTTGTACACATGAAACTGAAGTTTTGTTTTTCTGTATAGTCATTACTGAGGTGTTATTATACAATGATGATATTGAAGTGAAATATTCTTTTTTGATGAAAACTACCAGTATATATGGTTCGACTAAAACTAGAAATCAACATTTTTTATTACACTGCCTGAAAATTTATTTTGTTTTAAGTTGATTTGGCATTATCCAAAACTATTAATATAATGATTATTACGTAGAAATTGTTTGTATTTACATGTGGGTTTATACAGGAAGCAGTGTATGTTTATATAAAAGTAGAAGGATATATTGTAGATAAACCATTTAATGTATAATTTTGACGTTGTATGTTATTTCAATAAAAGGAAGCGTTTAACCTATTCAACTGGAAGAGTCTTATGTCTTTTTAGTAGCCAATCTTTAGATTGTAATTTTTTTTCGTGCTCTCTTTCAGTCTTACCTGGATACAGTATTTGTTCATCACGTGAGTTAACAAATTCTTCTTGTTCTCTCGGAGCTGGTGAATCTCTATCTTTCCAATATCTTCTAATTTGACCAATACAGTGCATACAAAGGTAGTGTGATTTTTTGTAATTACCACATGCTGGACATCTATTCAAGTTATCTTTAAGTTTAATTTGTTTATCACCTGGAGCATATAATCTTTGTCTTCTTTTCATATGGGAAGTCTTTTTCTTTGGAGCAGCCTTTAAAATTCCTGCATCAATTTCTATTCCTTCAGGAGCAATATGTGCGTGATCAGAATGATCGCATAAATGTTGTTGTAAAGTTTTTCTTTGTTCTTGTTGCGCTGGTTGAAGAAACGATGGAATGGTGACTCCAATTCTGATGGATGGAATTCCAACTTTAGGCAAAAGATCGGCAAGACCTATAAAACCTGCTGACTTGAGAACAAATGACATGGTTTGGACAGTTATCTGGAATAGTTCTTTTGTAATAATCTGTTTTTTGTTACTAGTTTCAACCAGCTTATTCAATTCATGTCGAGAAGTACAAAAGTAAAAAAAAAGCACATAAGCGAAATGTACACTGTGCGCGGCAGCTGTGCGACATACGCGTTTCATTTTACAGTGTTGACATGAAAACAAGAGGGATTGATGATTGATGCATAGATGTTTTATTTAGAAACAAGATCAATTAGCCACAAGTAATAGTACACCAATCAAATATGTCTCAAGATAGCGCCGATATTCATCCTACTGGTATTTCTGCTAATGAAGCACCAGTTTCTCACCCATCCAATTATGTTGGTTTTGATACAATTACAACTCAAATTGAAAACAGACTTGTTAAAAGGGGATTTAATTTGAACATCATGATGGTCGGTTATTCAGGGTTAGGTAAATCAACATTAATTAATACTTTATTTAGCTCTCATATGGTTGAATCAAATGGTAGAGATACAATCAATGAACCAATTGATAAAACAACTGAAATCAAGGTGACTTCTCATTCATTAATTGAAAACAATGTTAGGTTAAATTTAAACATTATTGACACTCCTGGTTTTGGGGATCAAATAAACAATGATAAGTCATGGGAACCAATTTTAAAATATATCAAAGATCAACAAAACCAATACTTGAGAAGAGAATTAAATGCATCCAGAGAAAAATTCATTAAAGACACAAGAGTTCATTGTGTTTTATATTTTATTCAACCAAATGGTTATGGTTTAAGAGCTTTAGATATTCAAGTTTTGAAAAGATTAACTGAAGTTGCAAATGTTATACCGATCATTGCAAAAGCTGATACTTTAACCTTAGATGAAAGAGCCAAGTTTAAAAATGTCTTACAAGAACAATTTAATCATTATAATTTGAAAATGTATCCATATGAAAATAATTATGAAGATGAATTAACTGAAGAAGAAATTCAATTTAATAATGATATCAGATCCTTATTACCATTTGCAGTTATTGGTTCTGAAAGTATGATTACAACACCAAATGGTGAAACAATTAGAGGTAGAAGAACTAGATGGGGTATGATTAATGTTGAAGATGTTACGCAATGTGAATTTACCTATTTAAGAGATTTCTTAACTAGAACACATTTATTTGATTTGATTGAAACAACCAGTTTAGTACATTATGAGGCATTCAGAACTAGACAATTAACGTACTTAAGAGAAAATGCATCTGCTAGAAATTCACAAATGCCACGAGTTACATCAAGTCAATAAATAACGTATAGTATATATAAAATATTTAAGCTTGCTTTTTTTACTTTTGTTCTTTTCTGTATCTGAATGTTTGCTAACCAATTTTTTTTTTTGCCACCTTTAACAGTAACGTACAAGTTTTTCATACACAACATTATCTAAATTAAACATGAAGATAATCATAAACTTATACTTATATCTATTCTAACTCAACATCTTCTTGGCCTTCAGCATCCATTTCTTTTTCAACATCTGCTTCTTCTCTAGAAATACATAATGTTTTATTGTCTAAACTATCAACCTTTTCAAGCAATAAATTTTCAGCCTTTTCCAATTCTTCAACAAAGGTATCATTGACCTTCATTTCCTTTTTATTCAAAAACCTTTCAAAATCCAGACCATCATCAAAACCCAGTAACTTTTTACCAGCTACTTCATTCTCATCATCACCATCATCTTTGTCCTCTTGTTCTTGTTCATTATGTCTTTCATTATTTATTATGGCGATAGTGTAGCTTGGTAGTTCATAGTTACTTGACCTCTGAAAAGTCCTTGAGACCTTTTGCTTATGTTCAACACTTTCCCAAGGAAAAATGGGATGACTGGTGACATATGAATCCACAATACTTAAGCGATCATTGGTTGTATTTTCTTTGTCATCAATGATCTTATCTTCATCAACATGGTTATTATTACTTGGTTGTGGATCTGGAACTGGATCTGTATCTGACCATTCAATTTTACCTTCCGACATCTTCCATGCTTCACCATTTTTACTTTCATCAACAATATTTATAGCTGGGTTTGGTTTTTTATAATAGTAAATCGGAAAGTGAAAATCAGTTGATTGAGTATCTACAATCGATTTTGGCGGTGTTTTCGGTTGCGGGGATAAAAATGGATTTAAAATCTCTGTACGTCTGTTGACCGATGATTCTTCCTCATAATGAGCTTCAATTTTTTTATCAGCCTGATCATCTTGTTTTTCTTCATAATGGTTTGATAATGCTATATTGGATATTTTTGGACGTAAATTTTCCGAAATTTCTAAAATATCAACGGCTGAATAACCATCTATTTTGACTAATTCAAATTTATTCCACCATAATTTATAAAGATTATCGTTTTTATTATTGAAAATAGAAATGTATTCAGAATTATGACATAAATTGTAATTCCTCCAAGGTTTATTCAAACCAATGAAATGAAAAATTTTAATTGAATTTTGAAATCTAATTAGTGCAGGTAAATATTCATAATTTGAATTTAACGTACAGTTATAAACAAATGGTAACCTAAACCAATGACCACCTGTTTGATTCGATTGTAAATTAAAATACTCATTTAGTATACCTTGATCAGCACCATCAAATGAAACATTGTTTTCATAAAAACTTATTAATTTTTTAAATACTGCGTGACTTGGCTTTATAACGAATAATCCGGAATTGAAAATATCTGGCCAACCAGAATCTGAAGATGCAATGATATCATGCTCAGTTAAAGTTGGTAATATGGTGAATAGCTCATCAATATTATTGACAACTAAAATATCTGAATCTAAATAAACAATTCTTGTATAATCGGTTAATCCCCATATATTCAACTTAGTTAGAGTTAATGATAAATCAGATCTTTTCAAGAATGAATTTAATTCGTACTCATTCTTAGTCTTTAGTAAATTTAAATCAATATTTATAATTCTTGCAAAGTAATTTGATTTTCTCAAAATCTCATAACATTCATTTGAAACGTTAGCTTTAGAAATTAATAAAAGAATGGGGTATTCGGATTTAGTTTGTTTAATTGATTCAGCTAATGCTAAAGTACCTGGTAAATATTCTGAGTTTAATAACAGCGTAACATATGCAAACTTTTCCATGATGTGACCAGCACTTACTAAAAGCAACGAATAAAATTTGTTTAAACAGAGAATAAGATATTCTAGTTTGGGTGATCATGACATCTTTTTTTTCTATCATGAGGCATGTGTTTGCTTTAGCCTCTTGTGTCCGGTCCGGGGTGCGTTTTTGGAATGTTATTATTTTACTCTTTTAGAATGTGCGATTGGATTCTTTCGTGTTATAATTCTATATTAGACGGAGTTTCGACATTAAACTTTTATATTACAAACCTCTATATAATTTACATAGTTAGTGATTATTAGTGTTGTTGCTTTTAAATTATAGGTATCTATGTTTAAATTGTATACTATCAGAAAGTTATTCCCTCAATTACAGGTATTTCATTTGTCAGTTTTTTTCGATTTTGACAATGTCATGCTTAAAATCAACATCTTGTTCTTGTTCTTGTTCTTTTTTTACTTTATCTTTATAACTTTCTTCAACTTGATTACTTAGATCGTTATTAAATTCAGCAAGTCTCAAAGTCTGTAATTTTTTCAATTCCGTTAAATAATTTGAATTTATATCGAATTGGTTAGGATCTTTCCAAAACAGATATCTTAATAATTCACTTATTTCCTTATAGCTGCATTCTTTACCTGTGAACTTCATAAACTCTTTAGCTAAATATTTCATTTTTTCAACTTCTCCTTCATCAACTAACTCCTTTAATGTTAAGACATCTTCAGGCCCACAACAATTCACCCCGCCACCTTGTTGTCCAATTAAAACCTGATATCTATTTCTGGCAGCTAAATAGTTATCAACTTTCGCAATTTCTGCAATCTCTACCCACGTTTTATTATCGTTCTTTAATTTAACTATAAGATCATCCTGCTCTTTAGTAAATTTAGATCTACGCTTCATTCTTTTAGATTTTTGAGCAACCAATGAGTCTTTATTAGGTTTTAAACTGCGAAATTGCGGTATTGGAACCATATTTTGCGAAATTTCATACGTTAAATGGTTGACTTTGGAATAATCAATCTTGATGTTTTTATGTGTACCTTCATCAATCATTGAAACGGAGGGCTTTGTAATATAACCACCCGATTTCGTTATTTTATTACTATATTGATTAATCAAAGGACTTTGTCTTTGAACTGTTATTTTATTGGTGTTTATAGGTAATAAATTTGTTGGGTTTGGAAGCTGGAAAGAATTATTTTGAACTATTGAAGGCGCCATTCCCGTTGATGTTGATGACGATGGCGATAGTGAATGTGTCATATATGATGGTGTGTACGAGTACTTATTGGATGATGGATTGAAAGAGATAGAAGATGATGATTTTAGTCTGATCAGCGAGTCATCTATGATAATGGATGGTTGCCGTGATGATTGAATTTGTGGCATATGCGTATTATAGTTTGACATGTAATTATTGTTAGTTGTACTAGTGTTGCTACTGTTACTACTATTATTAAACAAGCCACTTTCGGATTTTGCTATTGAATCAGCTTTATAAGACGATGATGGTATAATTGAGCTCGGGTATGAAGTAAATGAAGTATCAGATGACGTTGGAGGTAGTTGATGTTGTTGAAATAATTGGGTATTTTGTGGTGTCGGTGGTAATAACGACGGCAATTGTTGTGATTGACTATGACTATAGGGTTGGAAAGAGTAATTACGCATTGGGTGTGGTGATGGCATTATCTGAAATGATTGTAATTGTGACTGACTGAGAGTCTGTTGTTGTTGTTGCTGTTGGCCTTGTTGCTGTTGGCCTTGTTGCTGTTGGCCTTGTTGCTGTTGGCCTTGTTGCTGTTGGCCTTGTTGCTGTTGGCCTTGTTGCTGTTGTTGTTGTTGTTGTTGTTGTTGTTGTTGTTGTTGTTGTTGTTGTTGTTGTTGTTGTTGTTGTTGTTGTTGTTGCTGTTGGCCCTGTTGTGATTGAAAACTGACAATAGCAGGTATAATATTGTTTGCACTGTCACTCGGAAAAATAAGAGTGCTTTTTTGTTTGTTCAAATCGTAATCAGTTTGATCCTTTGTGAAGAAGGAAGAATTAGGCATACCTGAAAAGAACCACTTGCTATCTCCCGTAAAGGTTTGAATAGAGTAATGAATAATAATAAGAAAAATCTGGTGATTGCAAAAAAAATAAAGGCCGAAGGTTAAGGACGGAAAAAAACTAGGAAAAACTTAGCTAATCCTATGACAGGTGGCAATGAGACAACAATGTTGAATCATCATCGAAAAGAATCGCAAAAAAAGTGGGAGGTGGAACAAAACCGAAACAAAATAACGTGCAACAGCAGACGTCTAGACATGTCAGTGTTCTGATAAAGATTCTTTTGAAAAACCGTTGTAAAAGTGGTCCGACTTTAGAAAGTGAAAAAATACTCTTATTTTTTCATTTTTTTTCTTTTCCTTTTCATTTTTATATTTCATTTTTTATTTTCTAAGGAACCTCCCGCGGCGCCCCACGCAGAAAGCGGAAAAACTACTTGGGGTCTCTCGGAAGACAACAAAACCAGGTCGCAACTCATGATAATGATGAACTAAGTACTGTGGTACGACTACTAAATGCTAACCACTGAGTGTCGCCAAGCTCCAGAGGACGAATTGTAGCACAAACTGCAACGACCAGAATCCCACCTTTTTCAACCGCTCGTTACGCATCTTCTCATCGGCAGCATACTCGTAGAAACTCTGGTACATTCCCTCATTCAAGTCATCCATAAACATGGAGTCATAAAACGTCCACGAGCCATCAAAGTCAACCAAGTCCTTGTATATTCTACCACGAATAGGAATAAACGTCTTATTGTTATTGATATATCCAACGATAGGTCGAATTGCAGCATTGTTGATATACGAGAGGTCATTAGTAAACAATGGGACTGTAGCCTTAGGATTCTTCAATCTTAAATAGAAATCACAAATAAACATGTCTTTCTCCTTATCACCTTGGTCTTTCTCCTTTATCTTCTTATTCTTGTGATATAAAAATTGATTACTGAAATTATTTAGCCCTTCACCTAATAACATGTCAATTGTAAGATTTCTCTCTAAAACCATCATATCAGCAATTATATCAACTGTACCTTTATTAATCCATCCAACAGGCCCATCCATACCTTTATTCAAATGTTCCACTTTTAAATTATCCATTCTGAATCTGACTAACTTTTGGAAATTATTCTTTTGTTGTAATGGAATCTTGCTAAATTGCTTTCGACCTAATCTTTGATTAACCAAAGAATCAATCTTACTTTCCTCTTTGAATGAATCAAAATTAGAAATTTGATTTATTGTAAATAGCGAGCCATCATAACATCCACTTAGATGACTGCATGTTAGCATATCCAGCATAACCCAATTTTTTCTAAAAACATCAAAATCGGCATTATAGATTGATAATTGGCATGGTCTGAAGCCATTTGGATGATAAATTGTAACCAAAACATCTTCGACTTTAAAATTTTCTATCTCCCAATCTCCAGGTTTATAAGTGTTCTTATAATTTCTTGCATCGTCCCCCTCTTTCCAAACAACATGTGTTCTATCAATGACACCTCTGATTGATTTAATCATAGCGGTATCAATAAATCCTTTGCCACTAATCCAACGCCAAAAGCTTAAAGATATGTTTATTTCCTCAATTGTTAAGTCAAACTGGGTGTAATTTCCTTCATCATAAATTTCTTCAATCGATTTTCCTAATACTTTACCATCAATTGATTTTTCAACTTTTTCAATTTTCTTGATGACTTTTGGTCTCTTACTAACAATACAATTGGTTAATTGAATGGTACCATATTTCCAGTCTGGTGAAATTGCATTCTCAAATGAAACGGTAAGATTCGTATTCTTAGTGATTAAATTACCTAACCATTCAGCAACAACATCACGATCAGTTACTTTATTTAGAGTCATCAAAATCAATGATACAAAAGTAGTTGTACCAAGCAAAAACAATATTACATTCCCTGTTAGTAACCATGATATAAAGGCGCTTATATCTTCTAAATTAAACGGTCTTTTAGATCTAATTAAAATCCATTTTATTCGTAACCATGCATTTTTCAAATTGGTTAAAATTGACTTCTTTGGAGGTGGTAATTTTGGAGGTGTGGGTTGTTGTGATTTAGTTGACTGGAATCTGATTTGTTTAACGATGATATGACGAAATGACGGTTTAGCGGCTCTGATAGTTGCTTTGTGAGATGTCCCAATTGTTTGATTTGCTTTCACATGATTTATGTGATAATGTCGTATTAAATTAGGAAAGATTGAATAGTTTTCACTATTTTTAAGTATTCTTAACCTTGTTCTTAATTGTAATAACATTGCGTATTGTAACCCACAAGGATTTATAGTTAACTATAAGTTGAAAAGAAGTTGCCTCCAAAATCTATCAAATTTTAAGAATCGCTAATTTCCAAAAACCTCGGAATTTGAACAATGTCATTCTTTCGCCAGTCAGTGTGATATGTCTAACTCTAATAATTAACGGTTAGTCAAGAGATTACCTTAAACAAATGAATTATATATTATCTATGTGAATACCACAAATTATAAAGGATTTTGCGGGACAATAACTAATAACTCGCCAATGCAATATTTATTACCATTTAAATCCATTAATGAACCAACTACATTAAACTTCCGACTATCGACTGAACTAACTATGAAACATTCAAGTATAACATCGATTAGCCTTTCATTCTCTTGAAATTTAACAGGTTTCAAGTATCGAATATTTAAATTACCAGTAACTGCAAAATTATCTGGTGTCAATGGTAATACAACTTTAACAAAATATTCGTCAATTATAGATGCAATTGCACCACCATGTACAATATGCATATGAGATGTAAGGTTTCTACCTAGTTTAAAAAATCCAATCATATGATTTGAAATAGGAGAAATAGTAATACTGACATTTTCTGATTCAATAATATTAATATGTGATAATTTACCCCACTTTTTCAAGTCCACCTTGTCTTTTGGATATAATTGATCAATATCTGATTGATTATATATGAGCTTTGTAAAGATCATAGCACATTCAATTTTATCATTATCAAGCAAATTATTCGGACCAATGAATAGATTTTTATTGCTCGTATTGAGTAATTCTGATACACGAGTGTATTTGTTAACTATGAAGTTATCCATTAACTGTTTAGGCGTTGTACGAATAGTCATAATTGATGATCGTTTTACACTCTATCCAATAACATGTAAATCCACTAACTGGTAAATCAATGTCTTTTTATATTCTTGACATATTTACGGCTAACCCTTTCAACCCCCGAGAAAACGTAGAACTCCGCACTCGATAGCCTTTGAGCCTATTCTATTTTGTTTGCGCACTTTCTCAATCGTCATCATCACTTGAAATGGACAGTGCATTTGAAGATGATGAATCTAGTGAGCTTCTATTCCGTGTGTCAAAAGAGTAAATCATTTCATCATTATGACCTATTTGAATTATATTATCGTTTTCATCAGTGAACTCACAACCTACCAAACCAACCATTTTTTCATAATATAAATCTAAAATTTTATCAGCCGTTGAAATACCATATTCTAACGAATTCTTCATGATTATTTCCATATTACCACTTGATGAATTTTTGCGTTCACAAATCGAATCATAATTAAAATCTCTTGGAACCACTCTATAATTAACCCATTTTAAGAATTCAACTTCAAGTAAATTCAATTCAATAATGTTAACACCTCCTACCTTCGCATAATGATTATTTGAACAAAACGAATCACATAATGCCTTGGATGCAATAGTTGTTGCAGTTAGTAAAAATCTATGTACAGTTAATGAATTTAATGCAAATGATGGATATTGCCTTGTTAATAAATCAATGTAATAAACAGTGGCAATTAGTACACAATTTTCTAATGAGGAATAATGTGCTAGTCTTACCAAATAATTATAAATCGAAATTTGAGGTGGTGATCTTGAATGAAATCTTGTTAAATATTCATTATTTAAATATTTTATGTCTAGTGAAGTTGTGGAATCATTTATCAATACAATTGATGTCAACATTCTTGAAATAATGGTTATTAAATCTGATTTTTCGCATTTTATATATTCTAATGGTATTTTTTTAACAAAAGACGATTCTTGTAACGATAACTTCTCTATAATTTCCGACTTCTCGGTCTTTTCTTTCTTTTCAACAGTGTCAACACTAGATGTTTTATCCCACTTATTATCAGCCTTTTCAAGATTATCAGATTTATGTCGTTTTGAAGCTGTATTTAATTTACTATTAGAGTGTCGCCTGGAGTTCAATTTTTGTAGTTGATTATTTATTGAACCTGAAGGTTTATTATTATGTTGATGATGGATATAATGCTGCTCTATTAGATTAGGAGTAGTGGACATGATGTGAACTTATGCAATAATACAACAGAACATATGAGTGGTTGGGCTAATAATACAAAGGTAAAAAAGAAAACAAATGTTGGGAGATGCTGTGTAATATTGAACAAAAATAGTATTTAAAATATATGAAGATCAATTGAATATAGGAGGGTATGAATCAAGTTGAAGTATGTTAAAAAATCGTACAGATAATCAAGCTAAAAATCGAAAAAATAGGAAATAAAGGAGATGAAGTAATGTAGCCGAACTGATGAGGTTAAATAAATAGAAAAAGAATATTTCAATCACAGATACCAAAATGTTGTGAGATTGAGCAATTTGTCAATAGGGAGAATGTAACAATACTATGATAGAAAACATATTATGTGAAATTTAAAACCTATTTTTTTTTAAATTGAAAATTACGGAAACGTGTAGGTCCACAATATATATTAATTAAGCGTGCAGTTTCACATCTATCCTATGTTGCTACTGGCTGGGTTACAGGAAAACAACGCCAATGTTAAGATTATGCCATCTCTATTATAAGACAGCAACCCTAACTTATCAAAAGTTTGTTGTTGAGTTGGTTATATGCAGTAAACCCTTTTTTTACGCCAGTTGTACACATTTTGTGCGTCGATCGACGTTCTGCATTCTTATTTGCGCTTATTCTAATTTGTCTTTCTTGAGAATTTCAAGTTTCAACATGAATTTCATTGCCAAAATGAAGAATGTAAATATGGTGGGTAAAATAATAGAAAAGTTCCAACCAGCTTTTACGTCCATACACATATCCACGCAATGTTTAGTATGTTTCGTTCCTCTATAATAAGGGCACCCACATTTGCTAGAAGTTTAGCAACTGCAACATCTGCCACCGCTACCACGTCAACATCAGAAATTTTTCCAAATGCAGCTAAACAACAAGGGTTTAGTATTGCATGTTTAAGATCATTCCCATCATTGGAACCACATTCCATTTTCCCAGTTCATAATCAATTAGTCAGTCAACCATTAAGAAGGGATATATTATGGCTAGCTGTTGTTATGGAATTAGATAATCGAAGAGTTGGATCATCAAATCCACCCGGTAGAAGTCAACATAAATTCTCACGTAAGAAGTTATTCAAACAAAAGGGTACAGGTAGAGCCAGAGTTGGTGATGGTAATTCACCAATTAGATTTAGAGGTGCTTATGCATTAGCTAGACACGCACCAAATGATTTTTCAACTAAACTAACAAATAAGACATATCATTTAGCGTATAGAATTGCAATTAGTGATTTATTTAGAAAGGGTAGATTGAATATTATTGGTAAAGATGAAAATTTTATTGCTAAATATGAAGAAGTAAATAATGAAAAGGTTGAAATCGTAGATTCTGATTCATTTAGTTTAGAAATTAAAACTTCAGAATCTTTAGCAATGTCTAAATTTGTTAAAGCAAATAATTTTGAAAACCTAAATTTATTATTTATTGTTAATGATTACTTTAAAGTTGAAAATTTAAGAAAGGCAGTTTTAAGATATCCAAGTAAAAAATTAGTTGTTCTACAACAAGATGAAGTTGAAGTTAGACATTTGTTAAAGGCACATCAAATATTTATTGAAAAACCTGCATTTGAATATTTAGCTGCTAAATATACTAAATTTGTTAATTTAGACTAAGTTATGTAAATATTTATCGAGAGTTCTATCACTATATACAAATTTAAAATCGTGTAAATAATCAACACCCTTAGGAACTACAATTATCAGTATACGCACAAAAAATAACCATATCTAAAGCCCTGGTTCCTATCACGTGCATTCATTAAGGCTAAAGTGAATATGCTTTCACCCGCGCACCGCACTAGTATTTTTTTCAGATATATATTATCTTATTTAGCAGTCACACCTTTTGAAATGCGCCCTAATGTGAAAGACAAAAATTCCAAAAACTGTTCCCGATTAGGAAATCTCGCACTGTGATTGACACTCAGTCTCCCATCCCGTTCGACATAGTACTGAAGTTTGGCTCTTTTTTTTTCAATAGGGTGTGTATACAAAATCTCCATTGAAAATTCATAACATCTTTTTTGAATACCTTCTTAAATAAATTAACAAACTTGTTATATCAATCAATATGGGTTTAGTTGTTCACGAATCAGGTTCATTTCAACACATTTTACGGTATGTATTAAATACTTAAAGATACACAATAAAATCTTGAAGAATGGAAAATAAAAAAAAGACAACTAAAATTATGAAAAAAGCTAATAGATCTAGAATTATGAATTGCTATTATTCAACGTTATGGCCTATGTTTACTTGTTACATTTTGAAGAAACAGTTTTGAAATGGAAAAATTAATTGGAAATTGAAGAATTAGAAATAGATAGTGAAAATCTTATAATTGCAAGATAGGCAGTAAAACATAAGAACTCTTTTACCACAGCGATTAAAATCATTCAGTGTAGATGTTGTCAATACTTAAATTACAAGCTTCAAGAAACATTATCCACCATTCCAATATCAAATACTAACATACTTTCTCATTTTATCATTTTTACTATAGTTTGTTAAACACCAACGTTGATGGTAGAATTAAGATCATGTATGCTTTAACTACCATTAGAGGTGTCGGTAGAAGATATGCCAACTTAGTCTGTAAGAAGGCTGATGTTGATCTTTCTAAGAGAGCGGGTGAATTAACTCAAGAAGAATTAGAAAGAGTTGTCACCATTATGCAAAACCCAACTCAATATAAAATCCCAGCATGGTTCTTAAATAGACAAAAGGATGTTGTTGATGGTAAAGATCACCACGTTTTAGCAAATAACTTAGAATCTAAATTAAGAGATGATTTAGAAAGATTAAAGAAGATGAGAGCTCACAGAGGTTTAAGACATTCTTGGCATTTAAGAGTTAGAGGTCAACATACTAAAACCACTGGTAGAAGAGGTAAGTCCGCTTAATTGTGTACTAATTAAATTTATCAAAAAAACTTTCTTCTTTCTATACTAGTATTTTTGTTTGTTAACTAATAACTCAGATATTTCTTATATAAATCTTTAGTTATATAAAATTATTAATAACAATAATTAAAATTTCTTAAATTAAGTGAGGATTTACTGAAAAGACGTATATGTTTCTAGTGCGTCGACGTTCAAGTAAATACCATAAAAATTTTGTAAGCGTAAAAATAAACATTAAAAGATTCTATAAAATAAACCAAATATAAAATATACAATATATACGAAATAAGCTAATAATACAAACAAAAGAAGCAAACTAAATTAGAGTGTTTTTGGCTCAATTAAAATTTTTTATTTTAAGTTTCATAATTGGTTTTTGACGTCTTGATAAATTTTCATTTATTTGATAATTAATATCGTTATCACTACTCCTTTTATCGCTAGACAAAGTTAATTTATAAGTTTCATGTTTAATTAAACCAAAATTAGTTGATTTAAATTTAAAAGTTTGTGCATTTATTTGTTGATTATTAGTATTGTTGTGTTTGTTTGTTATATCAGCTAATGGCTTTTTGGTTGTTTGAGTTGATGATTTTGGTGATGCAAACAATCCTTTTGGTGGTAATATATTTGGGTTTATGTTTTCCTTATTGTTTAAAAAGATATTGTTTGCAGTAGTATTAGCATAATTATCATCAATACTTTCATCACTATTTTCATTGTCATGACTTTCACTATTTTGATTTTTATCAACGACCTCAATATCATCATCAGTATTGTTAATTATAAACTCTTTTGAATTCGAATTTTTAATTTGATATTTTCGGATTGATTGTCTCTTATTCTGAAACCAAATTTGAACTGCCTTTTCAGTCATATCAACTGATTTGGCAATTAAAATTCTTCTTTGTTTATTAGGAGTTGAACCTTTCTTAAATTCGTTTTTGAGAATTTCCAATTCTAATGGAGAAGTTCTTCTACGTTTACGCCTTGCTAATCTTGCATTATCTATATCAGGTTCATTTAAAAGGAAAGTTTCTTGAGAATGTGAGATGAATGCAAAACATTTAGAATCGTCAAAAGATGCTTTTCTTGCTTTAGGTTTGAAAGTTGTAACAGATGATGTTGAAGATGTTGGAGTTGAGATTGAAGCTGTGGCTGCAGCTGCAGCTGGAGTTGGAGTTGGAGTTGAAGTTGGAGTTGGAGTTGGAGTTGGAGTTGAAGTTGCTGGTGGAGCTGACTGTGATGTCATTTTTTTTGGAGTTTTGAAATCGAATTCAGATTTGGTGTTTGATTTAATCAATGAGGTTTGATCGGATGGTGATGATTTGATTGGAGTTGAAGAAATCATTGAATGTTCGTAATGGTTCGAAAAAGGTATCGTTGAAATTGTTGGTAATAAAGGAACGGTAAATGATTTAGATGGAGTTGATTGTGTGGTGTTGGGATTGTTGAAAGAAAATTGAGTGATTGGGGTTGAATGTGTGGTTAATGGTATAGGTAAATGATTTGCATTAAAAGACGTTGATTTTTTCAATATTGGACTTGAAAAAGCGTCAATTGATGGTAGTGACACATTTCTTGTATTTGAAAAATTTGGGTTGAAGATGTTACTCATTGAACTGGAAGATTGAATTAATGAATGTCTCAATGAGTTTTCAGCTGGTGATCCCAGTATTTTGTGGAGTGGGGGTAAAGAGACTTTACGAGGCGTTTCAGTGAGGTTTGCCATGTTGATATAGAAAGGAATGAATTGACAGAGGAATGTGATTGATCAAAAGCAAGTGTAATTACTAGCTGGGAATAGAAAAAAAGTATTTAAAGAAGAAAACACATCAGCTATAAACCAACTAGAGCAGTTGAGAGATTCACTTGGCATAATACCACTGTAGCAATTACGCTTCTAAAAGAAGACACTATTATAACAAGACAACAATCGCTGGTAATAACATCAACAATAACGCTACCGCATTGGGCCAAGTTCAAAGCGCGTCGTGGCCGCAAGAAGAAAAACACAAACAAAGAAAGACCGCTACTTTTTCCCCTTCTTCTCCTTCTTCCCCTTCAGCGCAAACGCGACACGCGTCCGCGAGCCGAGCGTTTTGGTGGGGCCGACGGGACTGTGGGCGGCCTCGTCCTGTTCACTGCGAAAAGATCCGGTCGCTGCATCGTCGTCCCCCACGCTTTCAATCGGGACATCCGGCAGATCTCCCGTAAGGTGCTCCAAACACACGCCCCGCTGGCCGCCCTCGCCCACCGGTTCGTCCGGCGTCCCCCGCCAGCGCACCCACCACGTACCGTCGCCCCCATCGCCCCCGTCACACTCGCACTCGACGTCTGACCGGCCCTGCAGGTGTCGCGCGTACCCCGTCAAAGACCGCCAGCGCGTCGCATTGAGGTGCGCCTGTGCGGCGGCGTGTTTTCCCTCGAGCACCATCTCCTGGTACACCGCGTTAAGCGGCACCCGCTTCCGGCCGTGGGCCAAACGAAGCGTGCGAAGAAACTGCCCATCAAACTGCTCCGAGTAGTGAGCAACAACATTGGCCATTTTCCCCCCGTGGGCGGCCATCACCTCGTTCAGCTTCTGCAGGTGCCTTTCGCTCTGCACATGAAGCCCGTATCCATGTTCGTCGAGACATTGTCTCTCGCACACCTGGCAGTAGAATCGCGTCTTCTGCAACCCCCGACGGCGACTCTGTTTGGCGGCGTATTTTTTGTCTGCCTTGCTAATGGCCATATTGTATACTAATCAGTTGTATAGGATGAGATGATATGAGGGGAGTGAAGTACGTAGACCACATATAATTTACTTTATTAGTGTAAGACATTCATGTACGACACTGTTTTTTATTTTCATAGATGGCGCGGGACACAGATGATTTTCATTCTATCAAATGACTAAATTAGAATATCCCTAGTTGGCTATTGTATAGCACTAAACCACTCTCTGTTCCTCCATTGCCTGCCACAATGAACCCCCACACTGGACTACCAGACAACTGGACCATCCGCATATCCAAAACTCACAACCATGAATACTATGTAAACACCATCGACAATACTTCCCAATGGACACCGCCTGAAGATACAGAAGACTCTAAATTAAACACATATTTATCAAGTAATTTACATCAACCTGAAAAAGTGAGAGTTAGACATTTACTCATAAAGCACAACAAGTCAAGAAAACCTGCATCTTGGAAAGATCCAAATATAACACGTTCGAAGGAAGATGCGATTGAAAAATTAAAATCTTATAAGGATGAAATTGAAAGAGGTGATGCAACTTTGGAGAGTTTAGCAGTTGACAACTCAGATTGTTCTTCTCATGAAAAAGGTGGCGACTTAGGGTTTTTCGGTAGAGGCGAAATGCAACCGTCATTTGAAAAAGCCGCTTTCCAACTACAAATTGGTGATTTAAGTGATGTTGTCGAATCAGATTCGGGGGTCCATTTAATTGAAAGAATTGGATAATCAGTTGCATCTGAAGTCAATTTTGTTTTTCCAGTTTCTCATACTCTTTGTTGATACTTTTCTTTTGAAAAAGTGCATATATTTTTTATATTTATATATTTATATCAGCCTTCAAAGCTAGTTGAAGAATGTATCAAAGATTTAGTAAACCTTTAGCAAGGTTTTCAGTACTATCAAATGTGTCTACGAGACTATCAAATCTCCGATATATCACACATTTATCATCTTCAAATTCAAATTCACACCTACAATCTTTCTCGAAACACACAATCTCAATCTCGCTTAAAAAACAGTTTCCTCAAACATTTCAAAAATTTGCCCTTGGAGACTCATCTTATCAACATATTCGTTATCATCATCATATTTGTAATCATCGGAAAACATTAGTAAATATGTGTCAATCATCAACAACTGTGCCTGATGGTAGACAAGTTTTACCAACAAATGTCAAACCCCAACATTATAACCTATCTCTTGAACCTTTATTTGACACCTTCAAATTTAATGGTGAAGTTACTATTGATTTGGATGTTATTGAAACTTCCAATTTCATCACTTTACATACTTTAGAATTGGAACTGTTAGATTATCATGTATCTACATCATCATCAAATGGTATAAAACCATCTAAATTGGTTACTAATAATGATGATCAAACAACAACTTTCCAGTTTGATAATGATTTCATTAAAGGTTCTAGAATTAAATTATATATCAAATTCATTGGTGACTTGAATGATAAAATGGCCGGTTTTTATAGATCAACATATCAAGAAAATGGAGAAACTAAATATTTAGCAACAACTCAAATGGAACCAACCGATTGTAGAAGAGCATTCCCTTCATTTGATGAACCAAATTTAAAATCAAAATTCACAATTCAACTAGTCGGTAATAAAAATTTAACTTTCCTTTCAAATATGGATGTTAATCATGAAATTGAAATTAATGAAACGACTAAAAAAGTTGTCTTTAACACTACTCCCTATATGTCAACTTATTTAGTCGCTTTCATTGTTGGTGATTTAACATACATTGAATCTGATTATAAATTTAGAAATATCCCAGTTAGAGTCTATACCACTCCAGGTTATGAAAATCAAGGTAGATATTCTGTTGAACTAGCAGCTAAAGCTTTAGAGTATTATGAAAAAGTTTTCGATATTCCTTATCCATTACCAAAAATGGATATGGTCGGTATTCATGATTTCTCTGCAGGTGCAATGGAAAATTGGGGGTTAATAACTTATAGAATGGTTGATCTTTTATTTGATGAATCAAAATCAAATGTTAATACAAAATTAAGAGTTTCTGAAGTTGTTGCTCATGAATTAGCACATCAATGGTTTGGTAACATTTGTACCATGGATTTCTGGGATTCGTTATGGCTTAATGAAAGTTTTGCAACTTACATGTCTTGGAAATGTTGTAATCATTTTGAATCTGATTGGAAAGTTTGGGAAAATTTTGTCGGTGATTCACTACAATCTGCTTTAACTTTAGATGGTTTAAGATCTTCACATCCAATTGAAGTTCCTGTTAAAAAAGCTGATGAAATTAATCAAATTTTCGATGCAATCTCTTACGAAAAAGGTTCTTCAATCTTAAGGATGTTAGCAAATTGGCTTGGTGAAGACATTTTCATCAAAGGTGTCTCTCATTATTTGAAAAAACATGCTTATGGTAATGCAAAAACTGAAGCTTTATGGGAATCTTTAAGTAAAGTTTCAGGTAAAGATGTTGAATCAACAATGAAAATTTGGACAACTAAAGTTGGTTATCCTTTAGTTACAGTCAATGAATCAAAGGGTAATGGTATTGTCATTGATCAGCATAGATATCTAACGACAGGTGATGTTAAAGCTGAAGATGATACAACTATTTATCCAATTTTCCTTGGTTTGAAAACTGATAAAGGTTTAGATGAATCATTAGTTTTCAATAAAAGAGACATGGAAATCAAAGATATCAACTTAAATGATTTCTTTAAAATTAATGGTGATTCAAATGGTGTTTATAGAGTCCTATATGATGATAAAAGGTGGTCGATTTTGGGTTCTCAATCATCCAAATTATCTGTTGAAGATAGAATTGGTTTAGTTGCTGATGTTGGTGCATTATCAGTTTCGGGTTACTCTAAAACTTCTAATTTATTATCATTAGTTTCAGGTTGGAAAAATGAAGAATCATTTTTTGTTTGGGATGAAATTATTAGTAGAATTTCAACATTAAAGGCTGCATGGATTTTTGAAAATGAACAAGTTAAACATGCGCTAAAGAAATTAAATGGGGACTTAGTTATTGAAAGATGTCATAAACTGGGTTGGGAATTCAAATCAACTGATTCATTCTTAGATCAAAGATTAAAATCATTATTATTTGCAGCATCGGTTTCATCTGACGATCCAAAGGTTGTTTCATTTGTGAAGGAATCATTTAATAACTTTCTTAATGGTGATAAAGATGCAATTAATCCAAATTTGAGAGCAACTATTTTCAATTACATTGCAAATAAGGGTGGTGAAACCGAATATAATGAATTGCTCAAGATTTATGAAAATCCACAATCCATTGATGAAAAAATTGCAGTTCTAAGATCATTAGGTAGATTTGAAGATCCTAAAATATTAGAAAAAGTTTTAGCTTTAACATTAGATGGTTCAATTAGATCCCAAGACTGCTATATTCCAATGCAAGGTATGAGAACAACTAAAATTGGTATTGAAACATTATTTTTATGGATGAAATTAAATTGGGATACAATTTATAAATTATTGCCACCAGGATTATCAATGTTGGGATCAGTTGTTCAAATTTGTACTTCTGGTTTTACATCAGTTGAAAAAATTCATGAAATTGAAGAATTTTTTAAATCCAAAAACACTAAAGGTTTTGATAAAGGTTTAGCTCAAAGTTTAGAAACTATTAAAAGTAAAGCTGGTTGGATTGAAAGAGATTCAAAGGATGTTGAAAAATGGTTAATTAGTAACGGATATTTAAAGAAATAACTATGTAAAATTTAAAGTTTTAAATTGAAAAGTATGTGAGTTATGTATTGTTTTCATATATATATATATATATAGCCAAAAAAAAAAAAAAACATGTGCAATTAGATTTACAATAAGATATAATAGCGGCTCATCAATATGGTTTTTTATTTCAATCGAGGGCAAAAACATTCCGGACTAACTGAAGTTATATTCTTTCTAAACGTCTAAAACTAAGTATGAAAATCGTCGATAATATGGATAAGATTAAAGTTAAACAAGAGCCTGGATTACAAGGTTCATCTAGTAAAAAGCCTATCTCAAAGTCAAACCTAAAACCAAATTTAACATCACCTATTAAAATTTCTAAAGATAAGACAACTAATAATGGTGTTAATAGACCAGCAACTACATCACATGTACCTAATACAGCATCTTCTTCTTCTTCTTCTTCTTCTTCTTCTTCTTCTATTCTATCATCTTCCTCGTTACCAACACGTAAATTGGTAGGTAAGAATACACAAAAAAATTTAAAATTAATGAACCAACAAACATCAAAGATTCAAGTTAAAAGAGAGTCAGGGGTATCAACCAAGTCAAATAATGAAGCACTTAAAGAGAAACTTTCTGAATTCATGGTTGATGTGCCTGAATTAAATATAAATAAGGAAAAAATTGAGCATTTTGAACTGGATGATCAGGACAATGATGATTTAAGTAGTAAATTTTCAAGTCCTTTTGATAGTCGTGTTGATACAGCAGGAACAAATTTGACATTCTTAACAAAGGGAACAAATGCTGATTTAAGTCATAAAAATATTGCCATTAACAAAACCAACAATACTGGTGATAAACATACTTTATCATCATCAGAAAATGTTGAATTATTGAGAATTGGAGATTCAAGTGAACTTTCAAATACTGAACAACTGAATATATTATCATCGTCACCGTGTATTAATCGTAAATTAAAGCAAAATAGCAACATTCTATTAAATAATAACAAACGTAAGCTCATAGATGATGAAAGTTTATTGAAATCGTTAAAGAAATCAAAATTGAAAAATATCGATACTTCAAATAAAGAAAATGAAAGTTTCAACTCTATTGATGCAAATGATGGTTCATTAAATGATGACAATGATTATGGAAATAGTATTATCAATGGATGCAATGAGAAACCAAGAACACCAATCAAATTCCATCCTGATTTAAAACCAGTTTTTGAGTATATGGAAGGTGAAGATTTAATTTACTACGATATAATGGGTAAAAATGATAAAAATAACGGGAATGTTGAATTAGATGAGAATGAAAAGCAATTTTTCGAGTATGTTCGTTATAATTTTGAACAATGGAAAAAACAAAATGACGTGTTTGTTAACGAATATAACATGTTGATGAAAAATGTTATTAATGCAAGAATTAAATTTAATAAAAGATTTCAATTCTTAAGAGAAAATTTGGACGAATTCGCAATCAACTTAGAGAATCATGGTGATAAGATTTCTAAAAAATCTGAAATTCTAAAAGAATACTGTAACAAAATCGTTACAGAAATTGACTAATATTAAAAAGTCAATTACGTTGCTATGTTGTTGGATTTTTAGTTATGTACGTATCTTTTATTTTTAAAATATGATAAGTAAAATTTTTATTTTGTTTATTAAACTAATTAATAATATTTAGACAGATTGTGAAGTTATAAAATTATTAAAAAATTCCTTACTTTCTGAATCTTCTTGAAGCACCAGAGTAAACTGAAGTAATGTTAGTTTGAACCTTGAAACCTAAAGATTTGATCATAGCATCGGTATCTTCATCAACATATAAAGCACCCTTGTTCTTTTCTAAGTCTAAAGCGGAAACCTTTGGAACATATTGATCCTTTCTTTCTCTTTCTTCTTCTTGTAATTTGAAAGAGATACCTCTAACTGGACCCTTTTGAATTCTCTTCATTAAATGAGTAGTGTAACCAGCAATCTTGTTTCTGAGTCTCTTTGATTGAATTTCTGCAATTTCAGAAGTTAATCTTTTGTTAGTTTCAAAATCTAAAGTTAACTTTGGATAGTATTTTTCAATTAAAACCTTTGCGGCTCTCTTAACGGTCTTTGTTCTAACTCTACCCTGTATTAAAAAGTGTGAAAAAACATAAATAAAGATTTGTTAGTATTCGTTATTCAGGACTGGTTTAAAAAAAATGTATCTAAACTTCTTCTCAAGGATTTAAAGTCATTATATATCTAAATTGTATAAATAATGTTTCATTTCTAAATACTTTGATAATTTCAATTGTGTTTATTCCATAAATGTCAAATGTAAAACTTTTAAATTGAGTCCATACTCTAGCTTAATGATCAACATTAATATTCATATCCCAATTCATTTATTATTCAGTGCTTCAATTTAAACTGTGTATGTCCAAATTCATATTATAAATTGACATACATTTTTAATGTTGTCATTTAATATTCATGTATAACTTTCACCATTTGAATAAGTATGTTGTAAACTATTTTAGTTAGATACATTTTTAGTTGAGTTGTCTATGTACGTACCATTTTGAATGATTATTACTGACTTAGTAAATTTAACAGAGTATTATAATAATACCAATAATTACATACATTTTTCAAAATTCTCTAATAGAGATTGAAAATTGGTATTACCAGAATGCGATTGTGAGAATCCGGTGTGCGTGGGTTTGCGTAACTCGAGAAACTGACGCGCAAGAAATTCCCTTCCGTGACTGTTATTTCATTGGGTGCCCTCTTGTATACCCTTTTGGTGTGCACGTGATACATATGCTAGTTATGAGAATTTTTTTTAAACAATTTTTGCATTTTCGCATTTTCGCATTTTCGTATTTATTTTTTATTCTTCCTAAAATTTCAAAGTGAACATGAATCGTATATCCACATTATATGAAAAAAGGTAGGCAAATGCACACACTAATTAGGCAAGTGATATTGTCATAATACTTTAAGACTTATTTTAATTCATTCTAAATTCGCAATCATTGATACAGATATATATATATATGTGTATATATATATTACCAGCATACATTTGTTTAGTATAAAAGTAGGGATTGAATTTGTCTTTTAATCTTGTGTCCAGTTTATTCATTTTTGACAATTGTAAGTGGCCAATATTTGAATAATTGCCGACGCGTCGCTCAATACATTTGAATTGATGGGAGAAAAATAAAGATAACAGATAATTGGAAAAAAAAATAAGAAAATACTGATAACAGAACAAATTAAAATATCAATAATAATGGGTAAATTTCATTGTGATGTTTGTTCATCTGATTGTACTAGAAGAATACGAATAAGTTGTGCAGAATGTCAGGATTATGATTTATGTGTACCCTGTTTTTCAAGTGGTAAAGTTTCAGGTAAACATGAACCATGGCATGATTATAAGGTTGTTGAGCAACATCAGTATCCAATATTTGATAAAGATTGGGGTGCAGATGAAGAACTATTATTGATTGAAGGATGTCAAACTTTAGGTTTGGGTAATTGGCAAGATATTGCTGATTTTATTGAAGGTAGATCAAAGGAAGAAGTTGGTGAACACTATGAAAAATATTACTTGAATTCCAGATATTATCCGATACCAGATTTAAATTGTCATTTTCCAGACGTTTCAACAACTGAATTTCTGAATAATAGAAAGGAGAGATTTGAAAGACGTAAAAATTTGCCATTACCTCCACCAAAGAAAGTATTAACATCTCAACCATTATGTTCATACATCCAAAGATATATGCCTGGTAGACTGGAATTTGAAGAAGAAGCTGAAGATGAAGCTGAAAAGGTTATTCAAGATATGGTATTTGAACCTGACGAATCAGAAGATGATATAGCATTAAAATTACTGATTTTACATATTTACAATGAAAGATTAACAATTAGAGCGGAAAGGAAACGTTTGATGATAAATGATGATTTGCTAGATTATAAAACAAACAACGCAATTGATAAGAAACGTTCAAAAGAAGAGAAAGATTTATTCAACAGAATCAAACCCTTTTCAAGAATTATGAACTCAAACGATTTTAAAGATTTTTCAAATGATATAATGGATGAATTTAAAATTAGAAGTAAAATTAATCAATTACAAACTTGGAGAAAATTTGGAATTACTTCATTTGAGGATGGTGAAAATTATGAAAAGGAGAAGATGTCAAGAATTTCTAAAATCTCAATTAGTGGTAATTCAAATAGTGCAAGTGGTTCAATTCATATTAGTTCAAAGGAAAGGCATACTTTAAATTCAGGTAGGTCACAATCAAGATTATCCACGCCTGTTGATTCGAAATCCAAGAAAAAACTGAATGGTTTGAACAATTCATTGGTTGAGCCATTAGATATTTCAGAAGCACCAGATTATAATTTATTATCAGAAAAGGAAAAATTATTATGTCAAGAATTAAGAATTTATCCAAAACCTTTTATTTGCATCAAAGAAATATTGTTTAAGGAAATATTGAATAATGGAGGTATATTAAATCAAAATCAATTTAAATCAATTATTAAACTGGAATCAAATAAATTATCTAAAATTTATGACTATTTTGTAAAACAAAAATGGTGTCAATCTGTGAATTAATTTATATCTTTGGGTAAGATGAGTGAATGAATTGGCATTTGATGCATTAGCTTTACTTTTCTATGTGTATTTTAAAACTGTATATTTAATTTAAAAAAAAAGAGCATTTACTAATCTGTAATATTATTTTTCACAGCCCGAGTATTTTTCTTTTCATCTAAGAGTCCTCATGAAAATTTACAAATTTTTTTTTTTTTTTTTCAAACATTAATGTCAACAGTTTCACTGATTTTTTCTCAAATATACAAACCAATACCAATATAATCATCCATAATGTCAGATAAAGCAAGATATGCAATTGAACGATCTATTCCTGAACTAGAAGATTTTGAAAGAAAGGGTATATTCAATAGAAATGAGATTAAAATGATTGTTCGTCGTAGAACTGATTTTGAACATAGAATTGCAGGTAGAGGATCTAAACCATTTGATTTTCTGCTATATATTAAATTTGAGAAAAATTTAAATAAATTAAGAAAGAAACGTATTGAAAGAATGAATGAAGTTATTGATAAAATTCCAAGTGTTAGTAATTGGTCAATTTCATCAAGAATTTTATTTATTTTTAAACGTGGTACTAATAAATTCCCAAATAATTTAGAATTATGGACCAAATATTTGAAATTTGCAAGACGTGAAGAGAGTGTTCAAGTTGTTTATGAAATCTATTCCAAATTGTTGTTATTAAAGCCTAGAAATATTGATATTTGGTTAAGTGGAGCAAAATGGGAATTTGAATATAATAAAAATGTTAAAGGTGCAAGAAGTTTATTTAAAAAATGTTTAAGATTCAACATAGATGAAGAAAGAGTGTGGATTGAATTTATCAAATTTGAATTAAATTATTTAAGTAAATTACTAACAAGAAGAAAATTATTGAAATTAGTTAGTGAAAGAGCACAATTAGAAGATTTGAACGATCAAGAAAAGAAAGTGACCAATGAAAACGAAGCTAATGAAGGTGAAGAAGAACATATTTCATTATTAGATGATACCGAGTTGAATGGGGAGCTAAATAAATTACCCGAAATGAATGTCTCAACATTGGGTAGTATTGAAGATAATCCAGTTTTACGTGGAGATTTGATAATGACATTATATGATGTTTTTATTGAAACGATGATAAAAAATAAAGAAGGTGCAGAGCGGGAAGAAATAGTTTTGAATTTATCTCAAAGGGTACTTTTGATGATTGACCGATTTGATATTTTAGATAGAATTCATATGTGTGATTACATTATTAAAGA
The DNA here is from genome assembly GCA_030570315.1 of Pichia sp. NRRL Y-12827. Lineage (NCBI taxonomy): Eukaryota > Fungi > Ascomycota > Pichiomycetes > Pichiales > Pichiaceae > Pichia > Pichia sp. NRRL Y-12827. Next base: position 507,991 of record JAJLVN010000002.1, read on the forward strand.
TTTAAATAATAGATTTTCTGATAACATAAGATGTTTAATTTTATTATTGACATTATCATTAAGATATATTGATTTAAAAGATGAGAATTTTATCAGTGAGTTACAAATTAATTTCAAATTTTTCCAATCTTGGTATTTAAAATCTAAACATGATGAAGAATTAAAGAGCAAAGTCAAAAATGAATATGTTAAATTTATTAATGAAAGATTCATACAATATTCAGAAGGTGATATGAAGAATTTATTAAACTTATTAATAAAGAAATTATAAAAGGAAACAACTAGATGGTAAGTAATAGTATTAGTATTAGTAGCATGTGTACATAATCATTCAACTTTTGTAGTCCATGAATTAGCTTGAACCATTTTGCCAATTTTTTTATAACTTGTAATCAAAGTCACGATAATACCAATGATGAAACCAGAAAATGTACAGATGAATATTAAATAATCTGAATAACCATTTGGAATCCAAGATACATATAGATTGTTTGTTTCATCATACAAAGTTTCCTTGGTTTGTATCCATTTAACATTAAAGTTTAATTCAACCTTTTGACCAATTATAACTTTGGTTGTATTTAAAGATGATGAAAAGGCTGTACCTGAAACGATTTCATCATTATAATTAGTTAAGAATAGCATATTTAGATTTGGATCAATATCAAAATGAGATTCCAAGACATTACCTCTAAAGCTTAAATCAATTGGAACAAAAATACCTGAATTTGGTTTGATTTCAAATCTACAAGTGAAAGGCGCATCTTTATGTAAATATAATTGAAACAAGTGGAAGGTCTCATCTTCGAACTTAACGGTACATTTCAAGTTTTCATTTTTATTATATTTAAATTCCAGTGGTTTATTATTTTCAATACATTTTAAAGTTGGTAAATAAATGATCTCACCATTTTCATCGAATTTATGTTCACCGTTATCAATCTGTCTTTGAATGCATTGTAATTGAATTAAATCATTATTTTTATATGAAGGATAAGTAGATTTATCTAATTCGGATAATGGGTACTGCTGGTATTTAGAAGCTATAACTGATGTTAGTAACGTAAATAAGATCAATAATGATTCAAACATGTTTGATCAGAAAGGAGATAAAAAGAGAGGTAAAAGAAATTGAATTGTACAGAGATATGCAGGTATTTTATTTTCTGTTATTTTAAGAACAGATTGCAACTTTACAAATGTGGAAATTCATGTTGATGTTCAGCGAAGAAAAAAAAAAAGGAAAAAAACGTGTACGTGAGCTTGATTTGAAAATATGATGTAAACAAAAACCATTACTGCATCAAGAGTAATAATATTATTTACTTTTGATACTGTAACTAAGTTTCAAACTTCATGTTTTGTAGAATACATAAGTTACTATTATACATTTGAATTATTATTAAAAGTTCCGGTTAGATTCTCATTAAGATGACCATTAACAGTATTACTATTTTCAACATTGTTATGTTGAATACATTTCTTCTTTGCCTTTATACTTTTCCAATGAGCAGTTAAACCATCTTTACGTTTAAATTTTTTACCACACCCCCATTTAACACCGTTTTTCGAAATTCCACTACAAACAAAATGAGATTCATTTGATGAATGTTGGCTCTTTTCATGTCTGCGTCTATCACTATGCCTTGCAAAAGATTTTGAGCAAACTTCACAAATGAAAGGCTTTTTGTGTTCATGCGTTGATTGATAATGTGAGATGTAGTTTAATTTCCTTGAAAACGATTTTTTACAACCTGGATACTGACAGAAAAACAATTTGGAAGTTACGTTGGTTTGTTGATTAGTGGTTCCAACGACTATATTATTGTGGTTGTTGTTGTTGTTATTATTATTTTTATTGTTAGTGGGGTGCCCCGTGTTATTGGCATCTATTATGATATGATTCTGTTGTGAATTGTTAATCAATCCTAATTGAAATGCGCTGTTTAATTGAATCATTTGATTAGTTGGATGGTTTGAATTTATAGGTAATCCAATTTGGTTCATCCAATCATTTGGACTTTTGTTATTAATGATGAAACCAGATAGATTGCCTGATTCAATTATTTGCTTCTGTAAGAAATAATTAGCTTCATTTGATTCTGGTTTACTGACTGTATTTGCCAAGGTAAACAACGGATTCGAATTTTGGTTATTGAGTGGGAACAGGTTTATACTTAGTTGACCATTACTGCTGCTATGAATATTACCACTGTTATTTGAATGTACTAAATTATGTTGTTGCTGCTGTTGCTGTATTTGTAGCTGTTGTTGTAATTGATGTATTTGTAATTCTTGCTGAAGTTGTTGTAAATCATGTGGTGAAGATGATGATACTGGTGCAGCTTTAGAGACTTTGGTTTCATTAATACTCTGAGCGTTTTTACCTTGGCTGTTATTATTAGTAGTAGTAGTAGTATTATTAGTATTATTCGTATTATTAGTATTATTCGTATTATGAGCATTATTGGTATTATGAGTATTATTAGTATTATGAGTATTATTATTATTAATAATATGATTATTATTATCATGATCTTTATTTGCCACCACAGCCATGTTTTCAATGACACTATTTGCTTGTATTGGGGACAAGCCTAACGAGGCGGTGGTTGGGTCCACGTCTTTTGGCACATCATGAACATCAATACTTTCATCCAAGGGAGAAATCGACATGGCGAAGGATGGAGGGGTATATGGCGCTTTTTTTCCAGGATCTACACACAACTCAAAAACATTACATGTCGTCTTCACTATATCACTACATAGGCCAGAATTGTAGCAAGACCGGTGACAAGCCCTAAGTAGACGGCCAGTGGCACAAACTGGGCGAGGGGCGAAACAGAGATTTGCAGGGCGACGTTTTCCAAAAGCGCCAGGTCTGCGCGGGCCGCGTGGGCGTCGGGGGCGACGTCCAGGCGGAGCTGGTTGGAAACGCGGTCGTAGTGGGGGGAGACGGCGACGGGGTGTACGGCGCACCAGCAGACGCGGACGAAGTGTTTGCCGGCGAGCGGCGCAGGAAGGTCGAGGGCGAGCGTGCGCGCGACGGACGCGTCGAGGGCAACGGTGATGGGCGGGAGCCGGGCGGCGTGGGCGGAGGCGTCTGGGGGAAGATCCAGCACCAGGGGCTCTGTGTTGGCGTGGGCGGCGGGGGCGGCGACCAGCAGGGCGGAGAGCAGTAGGTACCGTGGGGGGAGCATTGTTGTCGGAATTGCTGCAGGTGTTGTCTGTCGTACAGAGAGTGCACAGCACAGAACGGGTGCTGGGGTGCAACACGATGCCGGGCACAGACAAGAGCAGCAGCGGTGGCGAAAAAACAAAGTGGTGCAACTTGTGTGAAAAACCTGCCTTTGTACGAGCGGAACGATCGACGCTAAGCAAACGGTTTCTTGCAGCTGGTAGATGGCAGGTACCTAACCCAGATAGTTAAATACAAACCGTTTTCCCCTGCCTGTCGTTGGATCAAACGTGGACAAGTGAAAAAAAAGGATATTGTAAGCATCGGAATCTTCCTACTCTCTTTTCTATCCTATATCTCATATCATGTCAGACACTCATTACGACGCAATTATCATTGGTGCAGGGGTTGTTGGTCCCTGTCTAGCTAAAAACCTGGCCGGCCAAGGCAGAAAAGTCTTGATCATCGAAAGAGAATGGACAAAGCCTAACAGGATTGTCGGTGAACTAATGCAACCTTCTGGCTTACTGGCTTTGAAAAGACTCGGTATGATTAAATCTATCAACAATATCGAAGCCATGCCGATTAACGGTTATTACGTTTCTTATTTCAAAGAGTCCACCATTTTGCCATATCCGGAAAAATCAATCTTGAAGACCCTTAACACAAACCCTGTTAAAGGTGCTTTAACTTACGATGACGCAGCCGACAAAATGTCTTCTGATTCAACTATCAAGGTAAACGAATGGGATGAATCCTCCACTCTTAGAGGTGTTGCGTTACATCACGGTGACTTCTTAATGAATTTACGTGAACTATGTTTGAAAGAACCTAATGTTACCAAGCTGGATGGTAATGTTACAAGAGTTATTCAAACTGGAGATAGAATCACTGGTGTTGAAGTCGCTGATAAAGGTGTTTTCAATGCTTCTTTGGTGTTTTGTTGTGATGGTATCTATTCTAAATTCAGGAAAACTTTGGATGATGAATACGTTCCATCGATTGGTTCATATTTCATTGGTTTGGATTTACTCGATGCTGATTTACCTGCTAAATATCATGGTCATGTCATAATCGGAAATCACGCACCTGTCTTGATTTATCAGATTTCTCCTCATCATTCAAGAATTTTATGTGCTTATAGATCGAAATCTTTGCCAAAGAAAAACGATGTTTTAAAATATTTAAAAGAGCAAATATTACCAAATTTACCCGATCCTGTTAAACCAAGCTTTGAAAATTCTCTCAAACAATCGATTGATGGCTCAAATATTTATAAAGCAATGCCAAATCAATATTTAACTGCAAGATTGAATGACCTACCGGGTTTCGTCTGTTTAGGTGATTCTCTTAATATGAGACATCCTTTAACTGGTGGTGGTATGACCGTTGGCTTAAACGATTGTGCTTTAATGTGTGATATCTTATCAACTTTATCAAATGATGAATTAAAGGATCATACTAAAGTTTTCGATTGCATGAATAGGTTCCATGATGATAGAAAAGGTTTGGATGCTGTTATAAACACCTTATCAATTGCTCTATATTCATTATTTTCAGCAGACTCTCCTTCTTTGGCTCTATTACAACGTGGTTGTTTCCATTATTTCTTACGTGGTGGAGATTGTGTTAACGGTCCAATTGGTTTATTATCTGGTTTAATTCCAAGTTCAAGTGTATTATTCTATCATTTTTTCGCTGTTGCATACTATTCCTGCTGGTTAAATTTTAAAGAAAAGGGTTTACTTCAATTTCCTATTGCCATTTGGCAAAATATTAATGCTTTAACTACTGCTTGTTTTGTACTTTTACCTTATTTATTTAGAGAAATCTTCAGCTAAATGGATTTTCACTATCTAAATTTCTTATATTCTCCTTCTTTTTTACTTTTTACTTTTCACTTTTTACATTCAATAAATAATTTATAATTATTCAAGAAACAATCATACGAAGAAAGATAACAGAAAGAAAGAAAGAAAAAAAAAAAGAAAAAAAAAAAAAAAAGAAATGAGGAAAATAACTGTATTTCTCACATATTCGGTATTCGGTATAAATCTCGCGGTGAGTAAATGCAAAAAATCAAAAAAAAAAAGCTGTTAAGTGTATGTACATGAACGAGCACAATTGCTCACAATCCAAAGCATCTTAGATTATCATCCTTCTCATTTTATCCTCCGGTTCTTTTACCATTGAACAATGACAGACCAAGAACAATCAATTCCACAAGATGGAGATCCAAATGATCAACATAATGTTTATTCATCCTCAATTTTATTCGAAAAACAACCAATTGAAGCAATGGAATCATTATTAATTCGCCATAAACAAGCTAAAACTATTAATAAAGAATTATCTGAATGGTTAACTAATTATGGTAGATTGAAGTTACATTATGTTGATGAATTGAAAAAAATTCATAAACGTGGTGAAGAATTATTCACTAATAATAATCCTAATTTACAAAATGCAAAATTAGATTCCTTAGGTCTATGCAACCCATTATGGTTGGATGTTTTGAAAATCGTCAGTAACGAAATTGAATTATTTGATCAAAGCACTAGAAAAATGGGAAGAGATATGATTGCACCTCTGAGGCTATTTACAAGAAATAATGATTCAAATTTAATTGAAATGGATCATTTAGTTGAAATTGCAAAACATTTGAAAAATGGAAATGGCAATACTTCAGTTTATGAAGATGAATGGTTGAGAAATGCACCTTATTTCTTTGAAATCTTTGAAAATTATGATTATCAAAGAGTTACACTTTTAAAAGATGTCTTCTTAAAATTTCAAACTGATTTAAATGATGTTTTGGATGTTTTTAAGAAAGACAATGAAGTCAGTTTACAACATGTTTTGAATTTAAGTGTTGATGATGAAATCAAAAGGTTTTCTCAAGATGTTATTTCAACTAATTTACCAATCGAAAACATTAAAGTACATGATGTTGCTAATACTGAACATTCAAGAACTTCAACCTCTGGATTCACTTCTTCGACCCCAAATACTGGTGAACCAAGTTCTCCTTCAACTACAAGCTCAAAGAGACATTCATCTTTATTATCACCACGTAAATTCCATCTTAAAAAGGGTGAAAATGAACAAAATGATTCTAAAATTTCCTTAAACTCTTCTAAACGTTTATCTTCATCAAATTCCGTCTTTTCCTCCTCCACTGGATCGTCTCAAAATAATAATGATAAGAGAAAAGACAAAAATTCTGTACGTTCGAAATTTGGTTCAATATTCAGAGGTCGTAAGAAGAATGGTAAAGAAAACCATCACAGTGGTGGTTTTGCTCCACCTTCAACAATTCATGAACCTGATAATGCCTCGATTGTTACAGAAACGACAACTGCCAGCTCACGTATTCCACCAACAATTAACAATCAAAAAAGTGTAAGAGCTCAATCAATTGTTTCAAATAATACACAATCTCCAACATCCCATCAGCATCCACCTGAACCACAATATAAAGAACATTCATCAGCAGCATTAACAAATAAACATCAATCTTTGTCTACATCAACTGTTGAAACCCCAATCCAAAATTCCGTTCAAAATTCAAACGTTGAGCTTAACGAAGGTGATAAATCACTACCTCACTATATTGCACAAGAACAAGTTCAATCTTCAATTCCCCAGCAACAACATTTGATTGAAAAGCAGTCACCAAATGCATTATATGAACCAATGAGACCAACAAAGAGATCTGATTCATTATCAAGTTCAAACCTTCCAACAGCATCAAGCGTTTCATCTGCTAATAATATCAATTCATCATCAGCGCCTCAACCACAAACTTCAGATACTAATATTAAAACAATTCCTGAAGTTTCAAATGGTATGGAAAATATGCCTGAAGCTGTACCTGCTGCAAATAGTGCACAACCTCCTCCTCCACCACCATCTTCTAGGAAGCATGTTTCCACAAATGATTCACTTCTTTCAAATGCAAGACAACCTCATGGATCTGTTCCAACCCCACCATCCCAACGTAAAAGTATGTTGATGATTCCTGAACAACCACCACAAGCACCATTACAACCTGCCGAAACTGGTACAAAGCAAAATGAAAACACGACTGCATTACTTGCTAAAAACACAACAGGTGGTGGTGGATTAGTTGGTGGACAAATCCTGCATCCGACATTATCGACTCCTGGTCTTAATTCATCAATTGTTGAATTATTCAATGCAACTTTCAAAGACGGTAAATTGTTAAGATCTAATGCAATTGGAGAAATTGCATTTTCTTTCATTTCTAATAACGAAGCAAAATTACCAAGTGAAATTGATTTACAAATTTTATCTAAAAATGGTGCATCATCATTACCTAATTTCATGGTTAATACTATGTTCTTACAACAATTAAATGAACAAGGTTTGTTCAAGGTTTCAGATCCATCACAAATTTCATTGAGAACAGTTGGTGGATTGAAATATATGTTAAATAACCCAATTCCACCAATTAATATAACACCAATTTGGAAACATGAAGATAATCAATCAACAGTTATCATTTCAGTTAAACCAATAGTTGAGCTCAATGAATTTTTGAAAAATGAATCATTAAAATTATCAAACTTTATGATTTCTGTATCAATTCAAAATGCATTGGTTTCATCAGCAGCTACAAAACCATCTGGTTCACTAAATAAAGAAAAGGGACGGGTTACTTGGATCTCATCAACTCCAATTGTTTTCAATGCTTCAAATATGGAAGTAAGATACGTTGCTAGATTTGTAACTAATCAAAAAGCATCCGAAAATGAATCTGGTGTTCAAATTAGATTTAATGTTTCAAATAACGATGGTGCAAATAGAATTGACTTCTTAAATACAAATTTTGAAATCAAAGCAAAGGGTGAAAATTTGGTTGAAGATCCGTTTGGTGATAACGAAACAAATAAAGAAGTTAGAGATTGGTTTGAAGTTCCAACTGTTAAAAGTTTAGTTGCTGGAAATTATTCTGGACATTCTTAAAAAATAAATTGAAAACAACAAAGCTGTTTTAACTTGTATCTTTTGTTTGCCTCTTACTGACTTTGTTTTTTTCTTATTTATTCGTACCGTTTATTTAACTTGTATTTTTTATATTAAATGTTTTATTATTATTTTTAAAAAGAAAAAACCTTTATTAAACTAAACTTACTATACAACTTAAAATATACATTAATACAATACAAAATTGAAAAACTTCAAAATATCTTGTTAAGAATTTGAAAACTATCATCACCTGGATCAATATACGAAACATAATTGACTGAAACTGTATGATTATTTGAATATAATGGTAATTTATAAATCATTGCTCCTCTAATAATCAAATCAAATGGATGTCTTGAAATATTCAACCATTTAGGATCTGGCTGATGTAATAAAGAAGGCACCGAATTTTCAGTAAAATCAAGATCCACTTCAAGATCCACTGACTCGCTAATTTCTGTTGATTCCACTAAACTATCAACATCTTGACCATCCTCCCTTGATTCCATCTTCAAGATTGTGGTTTGATTACCTGGGGAGTTATCATCATCATCATGATCATCATATGAACATGGATTAAGTATTTTGATCTGTGTTTGACTTCCATCTCTTTTTCTATTTAAAAAACCACCTTCAAAATATAATGGAATTTCTAAAGTGTCAATTGAACCTAATAAAACAGTTTCATATGAATTAATCACATCATTATCTTTACTTTCAATTAATACAGAATCGTCAACTTTCAAATATTGTGTCCTTGCAAAAATATCTAATTGAACTGTTTCTATTGATATCGGTAAGAACCCAGGGTTAAATGCAGAAAATACCATATCAAACATTAATTCTTCTTGACTTATTAAAATATTTTGTACCTCAACAACTTTCATGTTTTGTAACTCTTTATTGTTAGCTAATATGAATCCACTTATGAAACCTGTCAATAATAGTAACACGATTAAACTGACTGAATAGCAAAAATTTTTAATTTGTTTTAATCTATGAACTCTATTTGATGTAAAATTGTGTGGTGAGTTATAATAACTGTTCCTTTTCCACATTGTTTTCTTTTTGTCTCCACTTATGCTACCATAATCTGGCGTATTGAAAACATGACCATGAATCGGTTGTTTATTCAAATAGTTCAAATTATTTGATTGATTATAATTATTATTCGGATTAAAGTTTGATGAATAATAGCTTGATAATTCATCACCGTACTCAACATTATTTGAAGGTATTAGAAACTCAAATGGGTTATTTGAAACTTTTGTATTTGAATTTGAATGCAAAGTTTGGTTGTTCAAATTAGAGGCATTATTACCATGAAAATGGAAGTTGTCGGAAAAGCTTGGCTCATAATAATCCAGATTTTCTTCATATAAATCATCATTTGCATAATCATTATCAATTGCTGAGTATCTACGTGGTTGAAATGATTTATTATCAAACAATCTTGATGTTATTTGTCTAAGCTGATTTACTGATGGTTTATCATCATGATTTTGGTTCGAATGATCATGACTTGGTGGATGATGTGAATGCCTTGAGGACTTTCTTTTGATCGGTTTTTTGGAGCCTGTTGAAGAATGTGATTTGATATCAAAATCATCGTCTAATGTTTTATTATATGCCAACGAATCATCTGGACTGCACAAGTTTTGTAGTTTTTCCTTGTGTTTACTTGTTGGTGGATTATTTAAGTCATTCGTCATGGACGAATAATCTGACACGATTGAATTCACAGTTTTATTTCTATCAAAATCTTTTGCTAATTGAGCATCAATGGTATCATCAATTGGAGGAGTTGTTGCAGTTGCAGCTGAGCTTGGTGCGCCTGCTCCTCCAGCGGTGCCCGTATCATAAACAAACGTTTCAACTGTATCATTATTATGTTTTGCGTCATTTTTAATAGCATCGTGAACTTTTGCAGCAAAGTGTTCTGCTCTTGTTGAGCCTTTTGTTAAGGTTGTACTTGCAGATGAAATATTGTAATTATTTGGCTGGAGTGACATTGCTCTTAAACTGGATATACTTGGATTCATTGTCTTTTTTAATTTCATGTCATTCATGTTGGATAAATTATTATTGGAACTCATTGAATTAAGTTGATCAAATGGCTTTTTTTCTAATTTATAGGTTGAATTAGTTTCATCCGTTTGAGCTGATGCTTCTTTTAGAGTAATCTCAGGTGATGCATCTGCTTTCTCAGTAGCATCTGCTTTATTGCCGTTAGCAATATTTGTAATGTTATCTAACATATCAGCATTTTGGATTGTAATTGAATTTGTTGGTTCCTTGGTGACAGCAGATGGTAACGGTAGTATATGTTCAAGTGTATCATCGGCACTTTGTTCTTCCACCACACTAACCATAGTTGAAGGTGGCATCGAATATAATGATTTATTTTTACTCGATTTCAACGTTTGTGATGTTTTCTTATCTGGCATGGTAAAGATGAAAAAACATGTACAAATTTAAAACGAATGTTTGTATGTATGAATATGCTGTCAAATATTTTTTGTTCTTTGGTAAATATAGTATGGATCTTCTGATAAACAATCTAAACAGAGTTTGAATTGAATATTTATAACAATAGTGAAATTCTAAACTTTAATAGTAACACAGCCCTTGAGACCTGTCCTGGTTGTGAAGAAATTAAACTCACTCCTGAAATAAAAAAACAGTGACTGGTACAACGAAAGAATACACGTCCTTAAAAAGTATAATACTTCACAGGCACACAAACAATGCAGGAAAGCAAACTAGAAAAATTTATACACAAAAAAATCGAAATAATTGTGAGGGCTTGTTTTATTTTATGAGCAGTTAATAGAACCTGTAATTTGTTGGTGATTTACATGTTAGTGATGGTATATAAGGCTTTTTGAATGACTAGTAACTGGATTGTAGACAGAATTTCAGGTGCTACTGAAATCCAGTAAAGACAAACTGTATCACCCATTATGGCCTTTGAAATCACAATAAGTAAAAACTTTTGGTGATACTCTCGTTTAAAGAATTTTATATTTTCTATAAACATTATGTAATTTTAATGATTATTTCTGTGTAATTATCGAGACTTAACTACTCTTGTTAATACGTTTTTTTACTTTTTTTAGATGTTAAAAAAATGTGCTTCCAAAAATAAAACTGTTGTTGAAAAATCCTGAATATATTAAGATTTAAAAATATGTAAAAAAGACATTTATTGTTAGAATGTTGTTAAATAACATATAGATATTATTAATCATTATATAAGCATTAATAGTTGTTAATGACTAAGTTTCAGATACATTTTAATAGAAAAAATACATATATACATCATCATTGAAACTGAGTATTCACAACAAGATGGATGTCGCAAAACGACACTCATATTTGTCACACATATATTAAAAGGAAGATAATATGGGTGATTATAACTTATAATTTACAAATGTACTATACAATTTATTTTACACTCTTTTGATGGAAGAAATACCACCAAAAGGTCTGCTAATCTTATTATTCACCGATTCAGAAATCGAGGGTTGTTTAAATGCACCAGGTCTTCTGAATGCACCAGGACGTTTAATTCCAATTGTTGATGAATTTACACTAGTTTCTTCATTGTTCAATTTTTTAGATAATTTTGGAATCTTATTAAGTATCCCTGAACTTTGTTTCATTCCACTTGGCATTCCATAATGTGGTAGTGGTATCGATGGTATTGGAACTGGCTTGATATTATGCTTTTCTTTTGGTTTGTTCTTTGATTTTGTAACATTATCTTTGATCGATTTTACCTTTGGTTTTGTATCATTTGATACATCAACCTTTGCTAGAACACTAATATCTTCTTTATTGTTTACACCAGTATGTGTTTTATTTTTAGGCTCAGGAATACGATTTACATCATGAAACACCTTGTTTATCTCTTCAGTCTCAATAATTTTATTTACATTATTTTCAATTGTGTTATCATCAATTATTTCAGCTTCTTTATTAAAACTGACTACCAAATTATCATTAAACAAACCATTATCATTAGATTGTTTAACTATTTCATTAACTTCCTTTGCAAAATCGTCATCTTCTGTTCTCGAGTTTGGATTTAGAATAATTGAAGTCTTCTGTTTTTTCAGTTCAGGCTCAAGGCCAATTAATGTTTGTTGAACATCTGATACTCTTCTCTTCAGTAAAAGCTCTTCTGGCGGTGGTTGGGGTGTCAAAAACTTCTCATAGTTAACTTTAACTGGTAGAGTAGATTTTCTTTTAGGTTTTAACAAATTCTTTTTATTGGCTTTACTGTTTGTCGTAGACAATAATTGTTTCATGTAGACTTTAGGAGTATTATTGGAATAGTTGCCGATATTGTTTGGAGAGGCTGCTTTGTCTTTAACCATTTTACTTAGGTTGATATCTGCTGTATATGAAGGTAGAGAAACTTGTCTCTTTTCACCATTTTGTGATTGTACTTTGAACGTGATCCCACCATTAGCAAGTGCAGTTTTCATTGGTTTAAGTTGCATTTGTTGCAATGACGACGCCGGTAACGTATCTAAATCATGTTTTTCTTTATCCATGGTATGATCAAGCTGATTTGGATTCCTTTGTGTATTCCAATTATTTAATGAAGGATCAATATTGTTCAAATCAACAAGAGGAGTATAATTTTCGTTTGATGTTTTACTCACAAAATATCTATCAAGTAATAAAACTAATGATTGAATGACTGAATAAATATCATCGTTATTGATCTTCTTACTTTTAAGTTTCAAAAGTTGAGCAACAGTAAGAACAGAAGCAATCGAGGCAATTGAAACGGTTTTATCAGATGACGGTGATAACAATTTATCTTCAGAAACCTCACCTCCCATTTCATTATATATTTCAACAATTTTTTTTAAATTTGTAGAATCTTTCAAAAAATTATCAAACGGTAATGCCTCTTTCAGCGTAAAATTCTGAAGATCAAATAAACTTAAGTCTCTTTTGTGTTCTCTTTGTAATCTTCTCTGTTTACGCTTATCAAATTCAACAGATATCCATTGGTTTTTCAGGTCTTCATGCTCCGGATTTGGATACAACATGTTTGCACGTTTGATAACTCTTGTTCTCAAATCAATATCTCTGTTCCTTTCGATGTTGAATTCTCTCCACCTTTTTTTACGTTCTCTGTTTTCATATCTCAATCTTTCTTTGTCATCTAATATTTCTTTAGGTTTTTCTTCTTTAATAGTACGAGTTTTGGAATTAACTAGGTTTGTTAAAATACTTGAGACGGTTCTTTTAATAAAATCCACTTGAACAGTTTTTAATTTCATAATATCATGTGTTGAAATATTTTGTAAATCAATAGATGATATCAATTTAGTAATTGTTTCAATAACAGATGATTTATTAGCTTCAGGTGAGTCTACATCTTTTATCCTTTTATTTTCCTGATTTAATTGATTATCCGCTGTTTGTTTGGAAACAAACGTAACAGGATGATTATTACTATTAGTTTTACGACTTGGTTGAACTTTTGATATTGGTAAGTTGGTAATATTTTCATTATTTTCGCCATCAACGGGAAATTCCAAATCATCACGATATTCCATCGCCAATTCAAACGCATTATCCATAATTGCGTCCCAATTGTAATCATCTTTTTCAATTTCTTTATTTGCAGCTTGTGAATTTTGTACTTGTGATTGTCGTTTTGAACTTAATTTATGTTCCGCTAAATTGTGTGCAATAACATCATTGACTACATTTTTCAACGCATCTTCAAATTCTGATTCGTTGACAGAATCTGTGGAAATATTGACATTTTTATCCGTTGAGACAGTTTCTTTCAATGCATCATGAATTGCATTGTTTAGACTGTTTGAAATGTCATTTTCATTATTGTTGGCCTGAGAAAATTTCCCTTTTTCAATGGTATAAAAGGATTTCAGTAATTTACCTTTTTCATTCAGTCTTCTGACCTGCTTTTTCTTATTTTCAGTGGAAGTTGTCGTGGACAGAAGTGCTTCTTTTATAACATGACTTAATTCCGAGTTTTCTTCATAGAGAATAGACTTATTTATTTGGGTTTCCTTCAGTGCATTTTGCATAACATCATTTAAGTCTATATCGTGTATAACATCTTCCAAATTAGCATCATCATCAACATTGTTAAAATGATTCTTTTGCAACACGGGTGTATTACTTGTCTCGGTAACTAGGTTTTGCATATCATGATAAAATACGTCAAATGCAACACTCGGAGAAGTTGTGGAGTTTTCAAGTCGATTATTCTTGCTAGCATTATGATCTTTACCTCTATTTTCTAAAACAGATTCTGTATTTTTTAATGCATCTTGAATTGCAGCGTTTAGTTCATCTTCAACATTATCATTTGCTTTATCATTGGCTTCATCATTAGTTTTTGCATTTTCATTTTTATTCTCGTTTTCTTCATTCATCACAAAACCCATTGCATCTTGAATACCCTTGCGTAAATTTAACATTTCTTCACTTTCATCGTCGTTATTATTTTCATTTGAAGTTAGTTGCTGTTCAATATTTGATTCATTTGATGGTTGTTCATGACCATGCTCAACCTTGTTTTCATCTTTTTCAATGTTTTCCATATTTTGAACCAAAGCTTCATTGATGGCATTCATCAAATCTAAATTATCACCGCTATCATTGGTATCGTCTCTATGATCTTCTGTATCTCTGATAAATGATTTATCTTTTTGTTGCACACTTAAAAGCTCAACATCTTTCAACGTAGCACCAGCATCGTTAGGCTTGTGATTGCTATTATTATTTGGAGTATTTTCAGTATTAATATTAGCAATTGCACGATTGTTTTCATTTTCATTTTTTTCATCCAATTCCATATTTTCATCATTTTCAAAATTGAACTGTTGTTTGAAAGCGTCCGCAATCACATTCTCCAAATCAATACTTTCATCCTGATCTTCTTGTTCATTTTTATTTTCTTTGCTAGGTTGTGTTTCAATTTCAGAGTTTTTTAATTGCTGTAGATGCAATTCATTTTTTTTAGTTTCCTGTGTGGTTTCTTGATCTTGAAGTTGTTTTCCATCTTCATTTAAGGCATTATCTTCATTCTTTTGCGGAACAATTTTTTGAAGTTCTTTATCTTGTTCCTGTTGTTGATTTGTTGTTTTCTTTTCAATTTCATGTTTAAGTTCATCTTCATCAGGATTCACGTTTTCGCTTCCATTTTCATCAACTTGATCTTCCAATGATTTGACTGCATTTCCGACAAGATTCTTAATTAGATCTTCGTGATCAAAATCAAAATCATAATCTTCTTCACTATCATCGTGCTGAGCCTTATTATTTTCATGATCATCAACATCGACTGAAGTATCGATAACGTCAGCGTCGGTTTGCTTACATTCCGCATCATCAATTGCTTTATTATAATTATAATTTTCCTCTTGATTCACTGCAAGCTTATCATCATCATTATCACCATCATTATCATTATTATCATCGTCGTTTTCGTTCTCTTCCTGATCTCCATTTTGCTTAGAATATAATGATTCAACAATACTATTAGCTAAACTAAAAACATCATTACCATCAATTTCGTTTTCTTCGATATTATTTGAATCATTTGTTGAATGTATATGATCCGACATGATATTGATAAGGTTAATACCCTTTGCGATCTCTCTTATCTAATAAATTACTTTATATAACTGTATAAAGACATGAAAATATTACAAGAAAAACAAAAAAACACAGTCACAAAATACATTCACATTTACTAAAAATGGAAAAGAAAATAGAAATTGAAAAGAAAACAAAATACAAGAAAGATAAAAAAACACACCCGTGCACCAATTTCGCCAATACTACATCATTTGTTTTCTCCAAATGGGTAGACCAAAACAATGCCAGTTAAGTTGATTAAAATAAACTATTAAATAAATTGTAAACAAAGTACATAAACATTAAAGAAATTACGCTTGGTAAGTAGACGCAGAGACGTTACCACCCTTACCAGTCCAGTTAACGTGAATATAATCACCAACCTTTCTAGTTTCATCAGCAAATTCTGGTAAAATATTGAAAGTATGAGCACCAAAGTAATCTCTTTGAGCTTGTAATAAGTTAGCTGGTAATTTCTTTGATCTGTAACCATCGTAAAAAGATAGAGCGGTTGAGAAAGCTGGGGTTGGAATACCTTGAGTGATTGCAGTTGCAACAGTTTTTCTCCAACCAGATTGAGCCTTATGGATAGCATCTTGGAAGAAAGAGTGGAATAATAAGTTTTCTAAATCTGGGTTTTGTCTATAAGCAGCAGTAATTTCACCTAAGAAAACAGATCTAATGATACAACCACCTCTCCACATAAGAGCAATAGATGGGAAGTTTAATACCCAACCGTATTCCTTTGCAGCTTCTCTGATTAACATGAAACCTTGAGCATAAGAAATAATCTTTGAAGCATATAAAGCTTGCTTTAAGTCTTCAATAAATTGAGGTCTTTGTTCTAAGGAGATCTTTTCAACTTCTGGACCGTTAAGGATCTTTGAAGCTCTTTCTCTTTCAGGTTTTAAAGCAGATAAACATCTTGCAAAGACAGCTTCACCAATAAGAGTAACAGGCATACCTAAATCTAATGCATTAATAGCAGTCCATTTACCAGTACCCTTTTGACCGGCAGTATCTAAGATTTTTTCAACTAATGGGGTACCGTCGGTATCTTCATAAGCTAAGATATCTCTAGTAATTTCAACAAGGAAAGAATCTAAGACACCAGTGTTCCATTCAGCAAAGACCTTGGAAATTTCCTTGTCAGTTAAACCACCGACTCTCTTCATTAAATCATAAGCTTCACAAATTAATTGCATATCACCGTATTCAATACCATTGTGAACCATTTTAACATAATGACCAGCACCTGCATCACCAACCCAGTCACAACATGGTTCTCCATCAGCCTTTGCAGAGATTGATTGGAAAATGTTCTTAATATGAGGCCATGCTTCCTTTGCACCACCTGGCATTAATGAAGGACCATATCTTGCACCTTCTTCACCACCGGAAACACCAGAACCGACGAATAAGATACCCTTCTTCTTTAATTCATCATATCTTCTGTTAGTATCTGGGAAGTGGGAATTACCACCATCGATGATAATATCACCTTCTTCTAAGTGTGGTAATAATTGGGTAATGAATTGATCAACTGGGTTACCAGCTTTAACAAGAAGCATAATTCTTCTTGGTCTCTTTAATTTTGAACATAATTCTTCAATTGAGTGAGCACCAATAATTGATTTACCCTTTGCTTCATTTGCTAAGAAATGATCAACTTTTTCAACAGTTCTATTGTATGCAACAACGGTAAAACCATGATCTGCTGCATTCAGAATTAAGTTTTGACCCATAACGGCCAAACCAATTAAACCAAAATCACCTCTGTAGTAATAGAAAATAGAATAAAGTGTGAAAAAAATGTTAGTATTCCAGTAATTAAGGTTGGTCACGTCAACCTTTTTATGACAAATGTAAAGGTTTCATAAAAACTTTTGTCAAAAGCAGTAAAAGGTCGGTAGTAGTAACTAAGCCTTTCCCAAATGTATACTTACTTAGCTTCAGACATCTTTTTTTTGTTTCTTTTATTTGCTTGCTAGCTTGCTAAACAACTATTAACTAATATCTATCTTCGTTCAACACGACATCTGTCTCATTGAAAACTCCGTGCGCTTCGTTCGCTTTTTAAATGGATTTTCAACCTTGACAGAAGTTAACGGAAGAGACGCTACCGAGGGGTTTGCGCCGATAGACTGTGGACGGGGACCGGGCCGATCTGCTGGGAACGAGTGGGCCAGCGCGCAAGGCGGTACAGGCGAAAATGTTGGTTTTTCGTTTGCCCACTGTTGTTATGGGAAGAACATTTTTTTTCCCAGGGTTTAGCGTAGCAGATAACGGGAGAAGCTTAAATTTGACACTGGGACCAAAACTGGACAAAAAGGGCGGGAGCCGGGAATGGCCGCACTGGTAAAATAGAACAAAGAAAGAAGCAGCCTCTTTGGATCTTGACTGCTCATCAATGGTCGTCTCTACGCCTTCAGAAAAATATATCCGTTGCTAAGACTGAACCTTATTTCTTGCCAACAATGTCACACCCTCATCCCTGCACGTTCATAGAGCCCGTTGAAAAAAATATCACCATAGATGAGGTGGTTTTCAGATCGTACACATGGTATGCTGCTAAAAATAATTGGAAAGGTAGAATCGTGTTTGTACATGGCTACAGAGATTTATTTGAACTGTATTACGAATTTGGAGAATTCTTAGCTCTCAACGGCTACGATTTCTTTTTTTTCTATCAATACGGAGAAGGTGAAACACACTTAGTCAATGGCGAACAAGGTATTAATGATGACTACCATGCTTACAAAAGTGTAGATGATATGATTCAATACAATTTGAATGAGTTGAAGCACGGAGATTATCCAGAAACTACCAAGATCCATCTTATGGGTTTATCAATGGGTGGTGGTATTTCTTTAAATTATATCATTAATGGTAAATTCAAAAACTCCATCAAATCAACTATCGTTATTGCACCATTAATAACTCTACATAATGATACTCATCCTGGTATGACTATTGAATACATCGTTAGATTTATCACTCTTTTCAATGTGGGTAAGAAACTGAGGGTTAATAGTCCTTTGAAAGCTGAATACGTCATAGCTGATGAGAAATACAGAGAATATCTCGTTTCCAAAATGGATCCAAACGGTCTTAATGGTGCCTTTGTTGAAACAAGGGATTTCATAATGAGAGGTAGAGATTTATTAAAACCTGCTTTTTATTCCAAAGTTGGTCCGGACTTACCTGTTCTAATCTGCCATGGCGATGACGATCATATCAACGATGTCGAAGCTAGTAAGTCATTCATCGGCAATCTGCAACAACTTGGTATGAAGGACAAAAACGTCATTGTTTACCCAATGGGTAGACATAATCTTACCGTTGATACTAAAGATATTCGTACTAAATTGATGAACGATATTCTTGACTTTCTTAACAAACACAATTGAGGCTTTTTTTAAATTCTATTCTTTTTTAATTTGTTACTCTTTCTCATTTTCTTTCTAATTCCCAGCTCGAGGCCTCTTTTTCCTTTGCCAAGCCGCTTCTACTCTGCGTCAGCTATAATCATTTAAATTATGTAGCAATTTTATAGATGGTTGCTTTTACAAATTAATTTGCACTTCATAACATTATTCACATTAAATATTCTTCTTCTCTCGAATGATGTTCATCACTTCTGCTATATCATTCTGAACTAATTTGAGGTTTCTTTAAAAGAAAAAAAAAATCAATATCACAAAATTAAAATAGGAGAGAAGCATTTAATCGTCTTAGATACAAGTATGAAAATTTAAATTAATCTCTTCATTATCAGTAATAAATATTAGAATGTGGCTAGAAAGTATTCTTAAGATCGAACTACTATTTTAGAATGAATACAGTAAACAGTGCAGTATTTTTGTACAATTAAAAGTCTTTCCAGGCATTTATTGCTGCGGTAAGTATTTGTGACACAATTATGAAACCAATGATATTATCTTTTCTGAAAATTAGAAATTGGTACAAATAATAATAATGTAGGAAAATTTGAAGAATTCTAAAATTATATTTTTTGCACGAGTTTTTCTCCAAGAAAACGAAAACATGAATATATATTTAAGCTTTTTGTTTTTCTTTCAAGATCTGCAAACATACGAGATTTGACAGCCGGATTTCCTACTAAAGAACGAAATAAACTACACTATATCAAATAAAAATATCCCCAAAACAATAATGAAACATCCTTATACCTGCTCTACTATCCCTTTTGTGGGAAAAGAAATCACAATGGGTGATGTGGTTTACAAATCTTACATTTGGTATGCCCCAAAAAAAATTTGGAAAGGTAGAATCGTATTTTTTCACGGATATAGAGATTTTTTCGATTTCTATCATGAATTTGGTGAATATATTGCTTTAAGTGGTTATGACTTTTTTTTCTTTTTTCAGTATGGAGAAGGTGAAACAAAATTAAAAAATGGTAAACAAGGTGTCAATGATGATTTTCATGCTTATAAAAGTGTTGATGACATGATTCAATATAACATAGATGATTTGAAAAACAATGACTATCCAGCGACCAATAAGCTCCATATTATGGGTTCATCAAGTGGTGGCGGTATCATTTTAAACTATGTCATCGGGGGAAAATTCAAAAATTCCATCAAATCAACAATTGCTATTTCTCCATTAATCACCTTACATAAAGATACTTATCCTGGTGTACCCATGGAATGCATCGTCAGAATAGTCAATAAATTCAAATGGGGTAAAAATTTAAAAGTTAATAGTCCTTTGCAACCTGACTATGTTGTTGGCGATGAAAATTATCGTAAATACTATACTGCAACAGTTAATCTAAAAGCCTTCACAGGTGCATGCGTTGAGGTGAGAGATTTTGTTTTTAGAGGTAGAGACTTATTGAAACCTGAGTTTTATTCAAAAATTGACGCTGATTTGCCTATTTTGATTTGTCATGGTGATGATGATCATGTTAATGATGTTGAGAGTTGTAAATTATTCATTGATAACCTTCATAAATTGGGAATGAGCGATAAGACTATAGTTGTTTATCCCAACTGTAAACACAATCTCCTTGTGGACGTTGAAGACTCTCGTAATAAGGTAATGGCAGATATTCTTGAGTTTCTTACTGAACACAACTAAAGTCGTCTTTGATTTAGCTTCTTTGGTGACACACCTCAATCCTTATCTTTTTTTTCTAAGTTGACTTATTTTCAACTCTTAATTAACAAGCCAACACGTTGCAACACATTTCAAATAAAAGCATTTTGTATCTATCGAATGCATTACATTTTATAACTGAATACAAGCACCATCAAAACTCTCATCTAAAGAATTTTCACATACGCGTTCCTGCATAATGCAACTGTTGGCCTCAAATAGCGGATTGTGGGCCAAACGATGACCAGCGCAAAACTAGCTGTTGGCCAGCGAAGGATCTTCTCCACGTTGAACAAAGTACTTTTTATTTTTTCAATATGCACCTGCATAGTAGAAACATATAGATACTACTACCCAGCAAAGATAGCACACCAGGAAACGTGAAAACCACAGAAACAGTTGTAATCAAAATAATAAGCCATTAGCAATGAAGCACCCCCATCCATGCACTATTATCAAGCCCGTTGAAAAGGATATCCATGCAGAGGACGTGATATACAAATCCTATACCTGGTTAGCCCCTAAAGATAACTGGAAAGGTAGAATTATCTTTTTCCATGGATACAGAGATTTATTTGAACTCTATTTTGAATTTGGTGAATATATTGCTTTGAATGGATATGATTTTTTCTTTTTTTATCAATATGGGGAAGGTAAAACAAAGTTAATCAATGGTAAACAAGGAATCAATGATGATTTTCATGCTTATAAAAGTGTTGACGATATGATACAATATAATTTACGTGACCTGAAAAAAAATAGATACCCCGAAAACCATAAGATCCATGTTATGGGTATATCTATGGGTGGTGGTATCATTTTGAACTATATCATTAATGGTAAGTATAAAAATTCCATTAAAACTGTACTTATGCTTGCACCTTTAATAACTTTGCACAGTGACACCCACCCTGGAATGCATGTCGAATATATTGTTAGAGCAATCAATCAATTCAAATGGGGTAAACGATTACGACTCGATAGTCCAATGAATGCCGAATGGGTCGTCGGTGACGAAAATTATTGTAAGTATTTTATTGCATCAGTTAATCCAAAGTCTCTTACTGGTGCATTTGTTGAGATGAGAGATTTCATAATGAGAGGCAAATATTTATTGAAACCTGCTTTTTATTCCAAAGTTAGTCCTGATTTACCTATTTTAATCTGTCATGGTGATGACGATCATATCAACGATGTTGAAGGTAGTAAGCTATTTATTAATGCCCTTCATAAACTTAAAATGAAGGAGAAGATTTTAGTTGTTTACCCAGAAGGTAAACACAACCTTCTAGTTGATATTGAAGATAATCGTAATAAGGTTATGTCCGATATTCTTGAATTTCTTAACGAACATGTCTAAAATCGAACTCTTTTTTGCTTTTCATACTTTTGCTGAGCCGTACTATTTAATATTTTTCCTTCTTGGTATATTCTTTGATGTACTATTTTTTACAATAACCCTATCAAATAAACTTGATTCAAGAACTATAATCTCTTAACACAGAGAAAATGGATTCCGATACACTCGTCAATTCTTCGCCAATTAAAACTGAAAAAACAATTAGTTCAAAAAAGTACACGAGACCAGGTTTATCAGATTATGAGCTTTTCAAATCAGAAATCCGTTCATTCATCAACCCAAACTTGAAAAGATCAAATAATAGTGTTCTAGGTATGCCAATGGATTGGTTTGACTTACTCGATAAACTCAGTAATTTAAAAAGTGGTCATAAAGATAATAAAAAGTATACCAAACTCAAACACGAGATTCAATGCTTTGTATTTCCAAAACTTTCATCAGCATATAAAATTATAAACATTCAACCAGTAGTAAAAAACGATCCATACAAAGGTCTTTCTTCATGGTTAGATTTTTATGAGTTATCCGATAACTTGAAAAAATGTAAAACTAACATGCTTTATTTTATTCAAGCAATCATATTTAATTATTTAACAAAATCTGAAATATCAACTATGCCATTCATGATGATTTTATCACCAAATAAAGTATCACCGCGTAAAATGAAATCAAGTTTCTTAAAGATTAAGAAGAAAGTAATAATTAGAAACAGTGATCCACACTTAAAACTTAACCTAAAACCATTATTCACCATTCAAATACAAGATCAGCAGAACCCATATATTCTGTTATGGCTGGATACTGAAAACATGTGTGCTTTCAATATTCCCAATTTAACCACTGTTTTAAGTAAAGTTAATTTTGCAAACACTTTGATGGTTTTCATTAATTATAGTTTGAACTCATCACTATCTTTGAGTGATAAAGAGTCTACTCTCAATTATAAATAAAGTGCAAATACATTTTCATTACTACAATAAAAGTATTGCCATAGATTAGTGTGTATCAATATAAAAAGTTTGGTATATTGTTAACAAGAATTGCTTTAATTTCAGAGAATGGATATTTATTAGATAAATCGATAAATTGCAACAATAGCGCTTTGTTTGAAAAACAGTTTTTTCTGTTTCTCGAATTTTCTTTACGAATACTTCACTGATTTCAGATTCCTTTATAATACTTCATCGCTTCTTTTTTGTCATCCTTTCTTCTGTTGTTTTGAAGAAGTTAATATATTACAGTATACTTCCATAATGGCTACCGTTCATAATCCTAATAATTGGTATGTATATAAAAAAATGTATTTTTTTGCAAAATATTCTTTTATGATTCATGCTAGACCTTGATTTACTAACATAGTATTTCACTTTATAAGCTCATCTTGTTTTAATTTAGGCACTGGGTTGAAAAAAATTGTGTTCCTTGGGCAAAAGAATATTTTGAAACAAATTTAACTAAAGTTTCAGTCCCAATAAATGATTCAACCGTTTCAGTTAAATCAGTTAAATCAGTTTCTGGAGATTGTGATGTTAATCAAAGAAAGGGTAAAGTGAAGTGCTTATTTGAACTAAAAATTGAATTTTTAGTTAACGTTATAACAGGTGAAGAATCAGAAGAAATCACAATTATATTACCTGAATTTGAACATGATTATGATAGTGATGATTTCAACTTTGAGATTAAGTCTTCGTCACAATTTAAACCAGCTCTTAGGAAAGAGTTTTTACCTGTCATCATTGAACAAGTATTTCTTAAATTCCAACCTGATTTAATAGCTTCTAACGAAAGAGATTTGAAGCATAATACTGATTAGTCATGGTAAATTCATATAGTATATAGAAAAGTTTATAAATAGTAATAGTACAAAAATGCAACAGTTCTAAATTTAAAAACCTTCTGGCACTCCGTTTGCATGTCTTTGGTCTTTTTTACTAATATAACATCCGATACCACCCGGGAATCTTGAATTTATACCACCATTATCTAATTGTAACCATTGATAATCACCATCAACAATATTTTTCAAAATACGAAACGCTTCAACTGTCGCATATGGAACACCGTTTGTAGGATCGTAATACATCGCAGGTTCACCAGTGACAAGACATGTTTTCTTTTGTCCATTTGGTAAATTGATACCAACAGGAGCAGGTGTATTTATCCTCACAATTTCATTTTCTTCCATTGTTAACTTATCGTCATCATCATTAGTAATTTCAATTTTTTCACCAAACTTTGGTAATTTCAACAATTGTTTGAATGATTCATTTCTTAACGTTTGGATTTTTTGTAAATCAAAATTAGATCTTTCATCTCTTTTGATGATTGAAATTGTTTTACATTTTGGATCTCTTCTCGAACCTTCTAATAATGATTGTTTACCAAAAAGGTATTCTTTTGTTTCGTCCTCGTTCAAGTCATAATTGAATTCTTCAAAAATAACATAATCTCTCGCAACTCTTCTGGATGGTCCTTCATAAATCACTTTTGACTTTGCATTTTCTTCAGAGTCAGCATTTTCAGTTTCTTTGTCTTTATCTGTTTTGATTAAAGTAATCGCCTCTTCAGCTGTACCATCTTCTAAAATTTTCACCTCTTCGTTAAATTGAACACTTTTAGATCTTGGCTCTTCATCATTTGCTTTAGTTTCATTATGTTCATCCAGTGAATAAGCTCCGCCGGGTTCTGTTTCAAACTTTTCCGTTTCTTTCTCTTGATTGTGTTCTTCAGTAGGTTTAAATATACTTTCAGATATACTTTCAGTATTATCTTTTTGAAATTTATCAATATTGGTCACATCGTTTTTAGATGTTTCCTCTTTTTGTGAGCCTTCCCCAAGCGGCTTTTTTTGTGAGTTAACATCTTTTGGCTCCCCTTCTTTATGCGTATCTTCTTTGGTTATACCATTATCCACATCAGGTGTTCTTTCCTTATTAAGTGATGAAAATGGTGGAAGAGCCGCCGTATTATCAATTTTTATATTAAGTCTTGCTTGTTTCCTTTTCAAGTATTGAAGTTTTCTCCTAGCCTTCCTTTCTTCTTCCTCTCTAATTCTTTCTTTTTCTTCTCTAATTTCATTTATCTCATCTAGTGGCGTTATATCAATTTTTTTGCTCCAAAATCTAATAAATTCTGTCATCTTAAATTTTCTTGCATTTGCTAAATCTCTTTGTTTCTTTTTTTTTTGAATTTCTTGTTGGTAGAAATTAGTTAAAGACAAAACATTCGCCTTTTCTGTGATTTTGGCTTCTTCTAATCTTTCTTCTAATGTCTTCTCGACATATTCCTTTTTTGCAGCAGGAACAATAGCTTGCCGTTTTTCAAGCTCCTTTTCCAACTTTTCGTGTGTTTCAATACTATTTTTAATTGTTGCTCTACGTGAGGAATGTCGCCTTTCAGTTGGTGCAATTGCAGTTGAGATACTTTGTTTTGTAGATTTTGGTTTTGTAGGTGATGTCGTTGTCTTTTGTTTTTTGGTTGTTACACCGGGTATTAAGTTTGCTTTTCTTTTTCGACGTTTATTCAATTTTTCTTGATGTTGTAACTCTCTTTCACCTTCTTCTTCATCACTATCAGAACCAGATATATCAGAGTTAGAAAGCATTTCATCATTGTCGTCTTTTTCTTTATTTATTATTTCAATTTTTTTTGATAATCTCACAGGTATTTTTGATTCTTTTACTTCTTCCCCTTCATTTTTCTGATCATCATTCTCATTTTCATCATTACTATCTTCGGATTCCATAAATTCTTGATCATCTTCATCTTCTTCAAATAACAGGTTCACGTTTTCATCATCTTCATTTGCAGCTTGTAATCCGGCATTTGTTTCTTCTAAATCTAAAAGTTGACGTAGCCTGGATCCTGCATTTGATCTACGTGCTCTTGTAGCAATGATACTTTCAAATTCAGGTTCACTATCAGATCCACTTTCACTTGAGCTCATATTTTTAGGCCTTAATTGGTGGAAATTTAGTTATTCAAGAGAACTACCTTTGGTATAAAGAAGTTGTGTTTTAAAAAGTTGAAATTTCACAATTGAGAACGACGCGCCTTTAGTTTATTCTGCAAGACATGCAGTACATAGTCTGATTCTTGATTCTTTCTTTATAATAGTGGAAATCACAAACTATCATGCAAAGTATACGTTACTTAAAACATATCCGGTCGTTCAGTTCTTCAATTAAATGTTTTTCTGCAGACAAAGCAAATTTTTCAATCACACAATCTGAAAAGGAACATTTTCAACAACTTGCATCAACATGGTGGGATACGAATGGATCACAAAGAATTTTACATAAGATGAATATATTAAGAATGGATTTTATTGTTGATACCATTCAATCACATATTCACGTTAATGAAGGTATTGAAAATGAAGAAGAAAAAATATTTATTCCCGGTTGGAATCATAAAAATTTATTACCACCAGAAATTTCTAATCAAATCAATAAGGAGTTGACTTATGCAACCTTTGAAAAGTATTCCCAAATGAACCTTAAATGTTTGGATATTGGCTGTGGTGGCGGAATTTTATCTGAATCATTAGCACGACTACCAAATATTTCAAGTGTTAAGGGTATTGATATGACACCAGAAGTTATTGAAGTTGCAAAAGAACATAAGAAACTTGATCCTATCTTAGGCAAAAAACTTGAATATGAATTAACATCACTTGATAATGTACCAGAAACCGAAAAGTTTGATGTTGTTACATGTATGGAAATGCTTGAGCATGTTGAATATCCATCAATTGTATTAAAGAAAGCTTTGTCACATGTTAAACCAGGTGGTTACTTATTTCTTTCAACAATTAATAGAGATTTCGTTTCATGGTTTACGACTATTTTTATGGGTGAACATGTCTTGAAAATCGTGCCATTGGGAACCCACACTTATTCAAAATATATTAAGGAGGAAGAAATCACAGACTCAGTAAAAGCTTGGAAAGATTTTGAAGTGGTTGACTCGAAAGGTTGTGCTTATTTACCTGCTAAAGGTTGGTTTTACACTCCATCTCCAAACGTTGGAAATTATATGATGGCAATTAGAAGAAAACCGAGTGAAGAAGAACCAAATCTATAATTATTTTTAATGCATACGAGCTTATAGTTTTTATATATTATAACAAATAGGGAGTGTGAAATAAAGCATGTAAATATTGAGCTTGTCTTTTAACCAAGCTGCGCAGGAACAGGATTTGATTCTTCAGTTTTTAAAGGTTCATCTTCAACAAACGATGGTAATTTATATTCTGGTTCAGCAGAATCTGCTAGGTAACTTGGTAGTCGTTCACTACCAAAATCTTCATCTAATTCTAGTTCATCACCCAATGCTTCTAATTCAGCATCTAATTCACTTTCAGATATATTATCTGGAACATCGTAGGAACGACCCAAAGCATCCTGTATTTCATTTGATTGATCAATTAAGTCCAGCATTTCGTCTTGCATATCCTCTAATTTATCAATGTCAATTTTACCATATGTTTTACGCAGTTCTTTATTTGTTTGGCGCATGACATCCACTGTAATCATTGTATTCTTTAAGTTTTCAGTTGTCATTTGAGCTTGTGAAATATTCCAGCTTTGAGACATCAGTTGGTCTCTTTGTGTTTCCAATTGTTTCCTTTGTCTTAGTAACTTAATTGCACGTTGTTTTAAAGAAGTTTTACCCGGACCATCACGCATTTTTGAGAGTTTTGCTTGATATGTTGCTAATTCTGCATTGACTTTAGTGATTTTAACATCCAAGGAAGCTATTCTGTCATCTATGTTTCCCAGTGCATCATCAAGTGTAGGTTTTGGAACCTTATTTTTTGTACCAAATAGTCTGTTCATTGTGTGGGGATTAGGCTTTGTAATAATGAAAATATACTCCAATCTGTTATCAAAGGCAAAAAGTTGAGTTTAATTATTTAAAATTCACGACGGACTCGCTGATAATAGTTGTTAGATTTCAGACAGTTTCAAGTTAGCTTTTCTGTATAACTTAAGTTAAATTTCGATATAAAAGAACGAAATGTTGTAAAACATGCACAATCTAACATAAGTTTATAAATATAATTAAATGACATAAAAAATAAACAAGAAGTATATATAAGAAAAAGAAAAGACATTGAAATTTTTGGAAATAAGGTCAACAAATTTGATTCATAGTTTTAAAAGATTATAACTTTAATTAAATACTACAGGTTATTTGCATCTAAGTATGCAATCATATCTTTAATAGTAATGATTTTGATACCAAATTTTTGTGCAAATTTCCAGCATTCAGGTAAACGCATCATTAAACCATCATCATCATTAACCAATTCACAAATTGCCGCAGCAGGTTGTAATCCCGTTAATTCACATAAATGAACGCCGGCCTCTGTATGACCCGGTCTTGTTCTTAGTAGACCAGGTTTTGCCCTTAATGGACAAATATGACCAGGTCTAAGAAAATCTTCAGGTTTACTTGATTTGGTACCCAACTGACGTGCAGTTAAAGCTCTATCATGTGCACTTATACCAGTTGTGGTACCATTTGCATAATCAACAGTTACTGTATAAGCGGTACCATGTCTATCTGTCATCTGATCTTCTGGAATCATAAATGGTAAATTTAATTCATTTGCACGTTCCGTTGATAATGGAACACACACATATCCTGAACTATGTTTAACAAGAAAGGCCATCTTTTCAGTTGTAACTTTTTCGGCAGCTATAATTAAATCACCTTCATTCTCACGATCTTCATCATCCATAACGACTAAAAATTCACCATTTTTAAAAGCTTCTAAAGCTTCAGCTATTGGAGTAAATGTAAACCTTTTCTCAGTAGTCATATTATAATTATTATTATTGATGTCTCTAATGAATCTTTAGCAAAAGAAAAAGAAGATGAAAGCAGGAATCGTATAGTTAAATATTTAACAGCTGAATAATCAATCATGTTGAAAATGTAACAAATCTTATGTCCAAAAAGGAAAATACACCGCGAGTGAATTTCCGGGGAATTCAAAAAAAAAATTAGTACTGATATTTGTCATAGTTTTCAAATACCAGATATGATGACTAAGTTCTGAAATATTTAGTAAGGAGATTAATTTAAGTTAATTTATAAAACAAGAGTTTTCTATATAATATAATGTAAATTTAGAAAAATCTACATTCTTTCAACAGGAGTAATACCTAATAAGACCAAACCATTATGTAAGATTTGTCTAACTGCTGAGAATAATGCTAATCTAGCAATCATGACATCTCTTTCTTCACCGATAACACGTAAAACTTTATAAGTTGAAGAGAATTGATGAGTTAATTTGAATAAATAAGTGACAATTGTTGAAGGTTCATAATTCTTAGATGCATAACGTAAAGTATCTGGATATGAAGCCATAACTCTAATTAAAGCTTGAGTTTTTTCTAATTGCGATTCTAATAATTTAGATTTCTTTTCAAATTCATCATCTGATAAGTTTAATTGTCTTAACTTTTCAACCGATCCACAAACGCTATCTAATGACATATTGGCTTCAATTAATTCTTCATCTGGAACATTAGCAGTTCTTTGAATAGATCTTAATCTAGAATGTGCATATTGTAAATAAGGTCCGGTATCACCTTCAGAAGATAACATTCTATCCCAACCAAATTCATAATTATTAATTCTCTTTGCTTGCATATCTTGAATCATAACAGCTGAAATACCAACCAAATCAGCAACCCTTTCAGGATCTTCAACTTGTGAGAATTTTTCTTTATTAGTTTTCATAATTTCAAGCATTTTCGCCTTAACAGCTTCTAAGATATCATCAAGGAAGACAACAGTACCTTTTCTAGTTGACATACCCAAAACCATACCAAAATTAACATGAACTAAATCCTTTGCCCATTTATTACCCATCATTTCTAAAGCGGTAAAGAATTGTTTTGTATGTAAATCTTGTTGTGATGCAATAACGTATATCATTTTATCAAAATTATATTTTTCCTTTCTTTCAATTGCGGCACCTAAATCTCTTGTAATATATAAAGATGTACCATCAGATTTTTGAACTAAAACTTTACCTAATTTCTTTTGACCTAAGTTTTTAAAATCAATTAATAAAGCACCTCTATCTTCAGTAATCATATTTTTTTCCTTCAAGGTTTCAGAGGCTTGCTTCATGATTTCATTTGAAACTTGTGATTCACCTGAATAAACATCATATTTAATATTTAATCTTGCATAAGTACTAATATATTTTTCAATTGATAATTCTCTGAATTTTTTCCATAAACCTAAAGCTTCTTCATTACCATTTTCCATTCCCTTAAAGAAGGCTCTTGCTTCACCATCAATACAATTATTTGGATCTAAAGTTTCGCCCTTTGCTTCAGCAGCTTCTTGTTCTTCTTTCATATCATTATTAATCTTAACATAAACATCAAATAAATGTTGAATTGGATTTGATTCTAGTTCAGCTTCAGAACCATATTTCTTAAAACCAACTGCTAAAACACCAAATTGTTTACCCCAATCACCAAGATAATTCATTCTAATAACATTCCAACCCAATTTTTCATATAAATTAGATAAAAATCCACCAATAATAGTAGATCTTAAATGGCCTGCATGAAAAGGTTTTGCAATATTTGGAGATGAAAATTCAACAATAATCTTCTTGTTATCTCCTAATGGAGCGGAACCATATTCTGAATTTCTTACTAAAATATCCTTTGTAACATAATTTAATAAGAATTTGGTATTAAAGTAAAATTGTAAAAATTTACCTTGTGGAACAACTCTGTCAATATAACCACCAAGTGGGAATTTTTCACTTAACTCAACTGCTAATTGATCTAAATTACCTTTTAATCTTAATCTTGGTAATGGTAATAATAAATCACCCTTTTCTAAGACCTGACACCATTCAAGCGCAGGGTAGATAATTGCCTTATCAACACCTGATAAAATCGAAAGTTGTTCAGTAATATAGTTTCTACAAAGATCAACAGTGTTTGATTCAGGGTATGAACCTTCAATTGATGGTGGTGTAACTAAATTTAATTTTTCTAAGTTTTCAGTTAATGAATTCATTTTAAAAATTGAAGATGGTCTCAATGTTCTGGAAGTTGAATAATAAGATTTTTTAATGTTTAATAATGAATAAAATTTTAATGATTTCTTGGAATTGAATGTAATACAATTTTTGAATATTTGATTGTGCATACAATGATTAAACTTGAAAAAAAATAAGATTCACAAATTAAAGATTAACACAGATGAGTTAGTGGATACGTTTGTCTTAAATGTGGATCTTGGGTTAACAATTTAGAGAAAAAATTAATTCAATTTAATCAAGTAAATTCTAATGAAACGTTGAATAAAATTCTCAATGAGTCAAGAATAAAAGAAAAAAAAAAAAACGAAAAAAAAAAGAAAAACAAAAATCAGAAAACAAAAACGCCCATCGACGCGGAACTGCAAGTTTCGTCTCTATTCATCGCCCAATATAGTGTGTCGTTTAACGTAACGTGCTAAACACCGTTAATTCCTTTTAAGACTTAATTAAGTTTTTTTATTGAAATGGGGAAGTGTGTACGTTTATACGTTTAACTACTTCAAGTGTATTAGTTCACTGGTGCGCCAATCACCAATGACCCGCTATGTGTAATCATAGCCCGTTAATTACGACCTGCAGTTGGTGTTTTATGTCGATCGGTTTTACATTTATTAAAGTACATGGGTAATAGTACACTTCGTGGCTTTTACAGGTATTTTAAGCTATAGAAGTCCTAACATTTTTTTTGATAAGAAAAGGAGTTTAAACATCAATTAATGCATATACCACAATTTTAAAATACAACGCTAATTACTACAAAAGGAACCGCATTTAAATCATACTTCATCATCGGCCGATGCGATTGCTATTTATCGTTTTTTTTAAGTCCTACAATAAAATACTACATTGACACGATTAGCTGTCAATCAATATCACTCAGTAAACATACTATGCATTCAATATCTTGTAAAAATACTGTAGGTTTGCTACCAGCAGATGTTCCTTGTTGGTCTATTCAGTGAATAGTAAATAATAAAAAATAGAAAATGGTAAGTTTTATTTCGTTATTTTTCTCAAACATCGGAAATTACATTATCACCATCATGCAGGAGAAATATAGTTGTGAAAATACTTGAAAACTAGTATTGAACTCTTTCTCCCCTTGCACGTAACCAAAACTAAAAGGAGTACAATATACAAAAATATGCCTAAAAAAAGCACGAATATTACCATGCCTTGAAAAATAATGTTTGGGAGGAGTTAGTATAGGTACACATGAAGGATAAACACGTGTAGGGGGGATGGTCTCCTAGCATATAGCTAAGCCAAATTATGTTTAATTTTGGAATCTAAATGTAGGTGTCTCGGTATGCACGAAGGACCGACTTTTGGGGCTACTGGTGTACGTTGAAATCAGCCAGTAATTTCTTGCCAACTTCGAAAAACTAAACAAAAGTAATGATAAGACGTTGTGAAGGTGCTGTCAAAACAATACTATTTCATAAGAAAGTTTTACCAGGCTGATAAGCCCAGCTTTATCCTCCATACACCAGATCGATAGGCTACAGTTGTGTGGATATAAGTTATCCTGTCAAGGCACAGTGCAGTTAAGTACAGATAGATATGTTGATCCCTATTTAGATGGATCTAGACTTTTGTTTGATAAGTAAGGGAGATGGGTGAGGGACCGCATTAAGAGATCAAGAATTGGAAAGCATGAGGGGTGGTAATAAATATTAGGGTGCTATAGATAATTGAACATTTGACTGTTGCTAGCAATAGACGATGGAGATGTATGGCCCCAAGAAAAAAAATCTGGCACGTAACTGAAAAACTTCACGACTTGCGTACGATTATCATAAGATTTGAGAAAACTGAGGATACTTTATTTTATTTTCACTCTATTTCGTTTTAAATTGGAACAGTTACACGTTTTCCGTTCCACACATTTCCACTATTTTTCCTAGATCGTGCCCCTCGTTTCCACCTAGTTTCCACTCTGCCCTAGTAGACGCACTGCAAGCATGCACCGCAAGAATGCATTGTAAGCACGCATCCCTAATAGCACCTACACTGTGCCCCAACAGTGAAGCAGGCACCCTCCTTGTTCAGAGGCAAAATAATTGCTACCGAAAAGGGCGAATTATTAGAATTATTAACACGCAGCCCAGTGGGAAGTTGCCGACGACAGATGGCCCGATGGAGCTAGGAACTGGCCATGAAACAATGGCCCTGCAAATGGCCAGCTGCAGCGAAGGACAGTTTCTGCGGCAATAATTTCTCAATAGGAGCAGTCCTCGCCCCATCGCCAGCACCCAGGGTCTGAGCAACTTTTGTTGTTTTTGGGGAGAGGGCTTTCGGGAACTGTGCAAGATGTATAAATATCCACCCGTGGCCATAAATTGCATTTTCAAATGTGATTTGTGTGCAAGGTGTCTGGTTTTGTACTTTGAACCTTTTTACTATATATTTTTATTATATATATATATATATATATATCCACCATCTTCCTTTACTATACATCTAATCATCAAACCACAATGCCTCTTTCCTTCTTGCCTGTTGACTTTGATGTTCAAGATTTACATGACATCGACGACCTTAACTCGGTAGTTAATGACATTTCGGACTTAAATTACCAAGATTATACATCACCATCCTCTTCAAACCCTACTTCAGTCTCGTCAACTTCAAGTTATATTGCAAATACTTACCCAGTAAAGGCGGTTGTTGATCTCCCAAATCAATTTAATTTGAACTATAATTATGCTACAAATAATGGTGTTGAGCTTGATCCGAATTCAAACATGAGTTCTTCAAGTTCTTGTGTTTCCCCAACATTTACCAACTCAAATAATAACACACAATCTCAATATTTTGATCAAACACCTTCATATTTGGACAACACTGCAACTACAAATACAATGTCTACAACAACCAATACTGACAATAATGATTCAACAAATGGCCTTCTGGATTCGAGTATCACCACAGCATCAAAAGACGAATCATCAATTCCAGACACAACTACAAAACCAGCAAAGATAAAATCCGGTAGAGTCAAGAAACCAATGACATCAGTTCAACGTAAAGCACATAATAAAATTGAAAGAAAATATAGAATAAATATCAATTCTAAAATTGCCAATTTACAAAAATTAGTTCCATGGATGTCTGAAGATGGCGTGGCATTTGAAATCGATAAAGCAAATACAAATGATTCTGATAATAACAATACAACTAATGCAAATACCAATAAAAGATTAAACAAATCAATGATTCTTGATATGGTTACTGAATATATTTCACTTTTGAAAGATGAGTGTAAAAGAAAAGATATGGAAATTGCAACACTCAAGCAACAACTGAACTATCAATGAGTTGACAACAGAACAAATTTATACTCTTGATTCTTGCCCTTTTTTCTAAAAAAAATCAAACTCTTCAGACCATTTTGTTTAGTTTAATATTATATTTTTTTATTTCTATACCCTTATTTTATTTACTTTACTTTACTTTACTCTCCTCTACTTTACTTTATTTTCTTTTTTTTGTATTTGATTTTTTATAATTAATACTACTGTCTAGTTGACTTTGACAGTAGTGCACTCTTAATTTAGTCCCATACCATTCTGATTCTTTAATGACGTTAGCACTCGATCCTCGGTCATTGCTCTCGAGAAATTGCCAATCGCCGAAATGAAGCCAACTTAATCAATTTTTCAGCTTTCTAAAAAAATATCTCCCCATTTCGGCTGAGCCCAACAATAAGATTTTTGCTTCAAATCTGATTTTTTGCACTAATGCATATGCACGGCTAAAGTTGTCTCTCACCCGTATACTTTGTGGTTTATTATATAGTTGTATTATTTAACATCGTGTTAATATACTATCTATGGAATACGGTACATCTTATAGTTGAGATACAATCCTGTTAAAAGAAGCTATTATATATAGAAGATATATAAGAATAGCACAACTTCTTATATTGTCAGTGGAAGACATACTTTAATTTTTACCACCTATGTATGTTGAAGTATTTGAGATATAGTTATCACTTAGTTCTTGTACAATAATCGTTATATTGACTTAAGGCAAAGTAAAATACGCACTACAAACATATTCATCATACATAATAATCATCCTATATGAAAAGATAATAATAAACTGCTAACCATAACTGTTACACGATGGCAATGTTATATTATTGAATACCACTTAGTGTACATGTTTACACTATTTTTACAACTAAGTTGCCAAGATATTAGCTGTTTTATTTTTTTTTCACGTTTTTTTTTCTGTTTTCTCGTTTTCCATACATTTTCATACCGTTCTGTTATTATGTTTACACAGGAGAGCAAACAACCTTATTTAGGGAATTGCATTTACTACAGACAAGCTGCAACTTGAGAAAGTCTAATATAATGCGGTTTGAGCTGGTTTTAAAAGTGAGCACATTAATATGCTTCGGATCGAATGTTCTTTCTATTCTCGGGACTGAGACATCATTTAATTTTGATGCTTTCGGGTTTTTTGTAAATTTCAGGTCCAAAGTCTGAATTGTTTGTTTCCGCTCAGTTCCGGATGTATAATATTGCTCCCGAACAAAATTTGCCCAGGTACAGTCGTATCTATGTACGTTTAATACATTTGAATGTGCGTGTAATGTTTATTGTATCACGGAAAAACTTAAAGGAAGAGCGGAATATGTTGTTTAACAGGTAGATAGAGATATATATTATTATTATGTGTTTTGTAGTAGTGTTGGTATAAACCATAGTTTTAATTCTACTTGGGGAAATTCTACATGCGGCCTTTGAGAGAATTATTATTAAATTATAAAGTCAAAAGCTTTAATATTTTTAATTTTTATTTAATAATTCTCTTAACGCATATAATTCCTCGTAATATATAACCCGAGAAAACAGCGTTTTGTGTTAAATAATATGTGCTTAATACCGTTATCATCCCATTTCATATTTAATTTTTAAAAATGGTGTAAAAAATATCGAGAGAATACATAAAATGGAAAAATATGGAAATTCCCTCGCTCAATTTTCCACACCCCATTCGTACACCCCTAGTAAATGATCTATATAATTGCTAGTTAATAAGCCTACTATATGTTAATTATAAAAAGTAAAATTTTATTCTTTATTATCAGCCTCTTCATCATCAACCTCTTCATCAACACATTTCCAACAACTGTTAATATCCCATCTGGATCCATTAGATTCATAACTAACATATTTTACAAATTTCATAACACTTGGATCTCGGTACATTAACGACAACTTATTCCAATGTGCTTGTCCTTCATAAACAATACTATCTTTATCAGCTCTTTTATAAATTGCAGCATCATCTTCATTCAGATCAGTAGCATTTTTCTTATTATTACTTAACTTAGAAGAAGATTCACTTTCAGCTTCTTCGTCATCAACTAAACATAATTCGTATCCTCCTAGGTCTCCATTATCCCATCCCGAACTTGGCGTGAGGTTTAATGTACTTTCAAGTAATCCTTCCATGATGTTGGCATCTGTTTCTTCATCATCACCGGTGTTTTTGGTTGCTAAAATAAAATCAGTACCTGGTCTAAATCTTCTAATAATTGTATTGTTTTTAACCAACTTTAACTTTGTGATTAATGATAACCATTTACTGAACGATTTGGATTTAAACATTTCGGCCAATTCAACAAATTTAGAAGTAATCTCATAATTTGAGACAAAGTTTGCATTTTCCTTAAGGGATTCTTGAAATTCTTTATCATTTGCAATATTGCCAATCTTAGATTTTAGTAAATCTTGGATTTTACCAAAATCTGGATTTTTTTTATCTTCCTTGTTAATTTGAGCAATACTTTCAGCAGTTGCAATATCTTCAGCTTCCAAGCCATCAATATACATATATCTTTGTTTATGTGATGGAATGGCCAATTTCCAAGGATATTCAATTTCCTTTTGTAACGATGGCATTTTTGGATATTCATTTAACTCAAAGTTTTTCAGTTCATTCTTGAAAACGGATTCGTACTGGGAATTCAAAAATTGATAAATATCAACAACTGATTCATCATCAAAAATTTTAGCCAATTTTAAAATCGATTCATTGCTTAATAATGATGGATTTATAAATTTAGTCAGATATTTAATATCATCATTATTCAAGCCACATTCATTTAGTTCTAAAACCTTTTCATTTTCAGTGAACTGGAGTTTAGGAAAGTCAAATTCTTTCAGTTCTTTAGATTCTAATTGCTTCAAGGTTGATAATCTTTCAGTCTTTTCTTGTTCTCCAGGTATATAGCCATCTTCACCAACTTGTGGAATATGAAACCATCCTTGTAATGACAATCTTTGTCTGTCGACTTTAACTTCCTCAACTGCATGGAAGGATAATCCCGGTTGAACTTCAAAAAATGCAATTTGATTAAAATTTGGAACTAGCTTAGAATGAACATCAGATTTAGGAACATTTGGAACCAATGAATCAAATAACTGTAGTCCACCACCATAATGACCTTTCCATGTTGAATCTGGATCCGGCATGTATAAAATGAACGAAACTCTACGTGATCCAATAACGTCATCATGTGTTAATAAATGACAACCTTTAGTGTATAATTGAATGGATAAATCCGTTTTAATACCACTTAATTTACCACATCCAGTGACATCAGAGATGAAAGATCTAAAAGTTTCAGAATAAATTGCACTTCTAAGTTTATAAATACTTGGTAATCTTTTCAATAAACTTGGTGGCATTGCTGATAAATTTGCTAAATCTCCTGATTGAAAGATTTTGTAAATATCAGTCTCCTTTCTTGTGAATTCAATCTCTGAAATGATTTCATTACGAACGTTTCTTAGCAACTCATCATTAATTAAGTTCTTAATAGTACCCCATCTATATGGTTTGTTATTTTGAATACTATTCTTCAATTGATCTTTAAAACTTGGTTCAAAGACATGAGATTGGAAATATTCCTTAGCTTTGGCTTCTTCTTCAGGAGTTTGCTTAATAGAAATCTTCTTCTTTGAAGTAGTAGTTTCTGCGGCAGACGTATTTTGTCTCTTATTAGTAGTCATCGTTTTGGTTGGTGAAATATTCGATTATAAATAAAACAGCTATTGTTTCAATAACTTAGCGGTGAAAAATTTCCAACTACGGAGATCATTTATCGGATCATACTTCAAATCTGAAAAATAAAAGAAATAAAAAGTTGAAAAAAAAAAGAGACCACATTTATTGTCGGTGCACAGATGTTTGAAGTACAGCTTTATTATTGTTTATTTATTTATTCTCATTCAGGTTTCCCAGAATTCCAAATTCGCACCGCAGCGCATTTGCGAAAATCCCAAATTAATGTGCAATTGAGCAACATCAGCACGAAAAATTTAAAATATAAGCCAATTGGCTTAACAGACTTCTAGGAAACTAAATTTCATATACGAAAGACCATATTCTATTTTACTTTAATCAAACATCACACATTCGTTTTTAAACAGTTTATATCACAAAAGTAATTTATACATTCCTATTTGATACCACAATTTACTTCATTTCAGAAAAAAAAACAGTTATAGTATAAAATAGCAACAAAGAAACATAATCACAGAATATACAATATGAGTGTATGTATATAATCAACAATTTGACAACCTCTTAAATAAAGCATAGAAAATACTAACATAAAACATACCTACCCTCTTTTTCCGTATAGTATAATCCATATAGTGAAGATGCAGGTAATGCATATACCTCCAACAACCCATATGCAAATGATGATATTGAATTAGACAATTACCAAGGAAACAACACAACTAATACTGGCAATGCGTATTCAAGTGATGATTTTTTCAATAAGATTCAAACATTAAAAGATGATCTTAATGATTATAATGGATTGATCAATCAACTAGAGAGATTACAAATTAGTGCACTCAATGCAGTTAGTGTTGAGGAATTAAATGCCATTAAATCACAAATTGACAATTCAACAAATAATCTTAAATCTACCCAGTCATTAGAAATTAAGCCAAAATTAGAAGATTTGTTTAAATCTTGTAATGGTGATAAAGATAAAGAGCAACAAGTTGAAAATATTCGTAATCAATTTCGTAATGCAATTTACAAATTTCAGAAAGTTGATGATAATTACAGAGAATCCAATCAAAATAAGGCAATTGAACAATATCAAATTGTTAATCCCGATGCAACTTATTCAGAAGCTTCACAGTTTGTTCAAGAAATTGGTGATGAACAAGTATTTGATCAAGCAATTGAAATGGCTAACAGGAAAGGTGAAGCAATTGAAGTTTTAGATGAGGTTAAGGCAAGACATCAAGAAGTTTTAAGAGCTGTTCAAATTACAGCCGAATTAAACACTTTATTAAATGATTTACAAGATTTAGTATTCCAACAAGATGAGATCATTGATAATGCAAATGTTAAAATTGAAAGGGCTCAAGACCAACTTGAAAGAGGTGATGCTAATGTCATTAAAGCAAGAGATCATGCAAAGAAAGGCAGAAAATGGAGATGGATTCTATTCTGGGTTGTTGTTGTTTTAATTTGTGCAATTGTTGGTGGTGTTGTTGGTGGTGTTGTCGGTTCAAGACATTAAGATCAATAAAAAGAGGATAAATATTTCTCTTTGTGAAACTATTATTTATATTACTATTATTACTATTACTATTACTATTACTATTACTATTACAATTATTATATTTTTGTGTTTTTTGTTATCCACTTTTTCTTCTCCTTTAATTCTCTTTTCGTTATAAATTCTTTTTAATTTAATTTTATAATCAATAATAAGTTTTAAAAAATAAAATACTTTCATTTGGTTAATTTAGTATAAAATATATATAATGGAAAAAAAAAATAGGCAAACAGAATAATAACACAGTTTCATAAGAAAGTAAGAAAAAGAAATAAAAAAGGTTTTGTATGAACTATTCGGCATCTGAAATATCAGAAGTGATAGTACCACCGGCTTGAACTGATCCAACGTGAGAACTGATGATACCCCACCAAGTATCAAAGTCATTTGACGAACTTGCCTTAAAAACATAAGTTTTCTTCAGCTTTAAAGCACCAACAGAACTTGAAATATCTTTACCTCTTAGTGAGAACTTAAAATCATTATTCATTTTCTTTGTTTCACAATCTGGAATATATAAGATTAAATTTGGTTGAGTTGCATCAATACTTCTTGTTGGAAATCTATAGAAATAACCAGCTGGTGAAATTGCAAAATAATAAGAATGATATGTCTTATTAATACCCAGGGTACCTGATACTTTTTGGGCCAATACACCTTCTAATAAAGGTCTTGTACTTAAATGATCATTATTACGAAATGTAACGTTTGATATTTGTCTTTTATAAGCATTAGAAGTTATTAATTTAGCTTCTAATGATTTATTATCGTTTAATGATAAATCTTCTAGTGATAATAATTCAGGTTGATCACCTGCAGTAACTAAGAAAGATGAATTTTTGTTCAAAAAATTCTTCCATTCTAAATCATCAGGAATACTGGCTAAAATGTTATTTAAATTACCAATTGAGTTGGCAGAGTTACCATAAAGTGTACCAATTAATTGTGTTAATAATGAAAAGATACGTTTTAATTCATTCAATGATCTTGCTTCATTTGCACGTAAACTTAGTTCAGTATTTGCTAAGAATTCAATTCTATTATTTTCTGCCTTGATTTGTAAAACAGCATCTCTTAACAAAGATCTTTTATTAATATAAGGATCTTTTTTATAATCAAGACGATTTTTAGATAATGTGCCTCTATCAAATTCTTGAACATTAGCATCCAAGCTTTGAGAAGCTTTCGCTGAAATGTCTCTTAATTTAGTTAAGTCTTTGACAGCAGTTGTTGAATCGTTGATGTAATCCTTTTGCTTCTTTTCTAATTCTTGGTGTAATCTTTTTAAATCTGGTA
This sequence comes from Pichia sp. NRRL Y-12827, assembly GCA_030570315.1. Taxonomy (NCBI): domain Eukaryota; kingdom Fungi; phylum Ascomycota; class Pichiomycetes; order Pichiales; family Pichiaceae; genus Pichia; species Pichia sp. NRRL Y-12827. Next base: position 549,287 of record JAJLVN010000002.1, read on the forward strand.
AAACATGATTTTGAACTTGATTTTGAAAATCAATAGTGTTTGAGTAATTTTCACCTAGTGATTTTCTCATACAGGAAAGATAAACATTAAGATCACAGACTTCGTCTGGAGTGTGAGGTGGGGAACTTAAAGTTGTATTATGAGCGTCAGTAACTGCACTACCAGATACTTGCTCATTCGTTTCAAAATTTGGCATACGTGTGGTAACATCGTTGTTTAAATGCTCCAACTGTTTTATGGTAGAAGCAGCAATTGAACAATATCCTTCAGCATAACCTTCAATAGTTTTAACCAGTTTGATATACTTAATATATCTTTCATTAATAACAGTTGTCGAGTCTGGGAAATCATAATTGAGCAAATCAGTTGTTTGTGTGTGGTATTCGGAATTAGATGTAACGGGGGTTAAACCTGGAATTCCAGTGTTGGAATTCACCGCTTGTGGAACTTGCAGGGTGTTTGACTGTTCCACGCCTAATTGTGCAACAGGAGTAGATTGATCCATTGTAGCTTTAAATGCAATTGTCCGTTGCTTGTGTTGTTTATCGAAAAGAAAGAAAAAGAAGGAATGGTCAAGGTTTTTGGATACCTAATTATTTAGAACAGACAACATGCAATTTATGTAAAAGTGGCAGTATTCGGGTGCAAGCCGTTTTCTGGGGTTCGTATATATGTAGGCGGCTTTTTATGATAAAAATTGAAAAAAAAGATAAAAAGTTGGGAAATAGAAAAACAAAAGTTTAGCCGCTCCCTAGTCACGTGAAGTGCGTGCCTTACGTAAACATTTGTGGCACGTGATTACTGCACAGTCCACAAGCGCATTTAGCGGTGAAACGCTTTTTTCGCACTTTCGTACTTTCGCACTTTTGCACTCGGCGGACTGGCTTCTCGCATTGTGAGTGGTGGAGACACTGCATCGACTGGCTCTCCCATAATTGAAGACACCCCACCACGCTTGCCCGATGTACTACACGGTATTTGCACCACAACGTACCCACTTTTTGCTTTCAATTTGTCCACCAGTCATTGGTCTGTAACAGAAGACCCTAAGTGTCTCTGCTTTATTCGATGACACCCTGTAACCAGCCATACGGAGGACCCCGTACTCTCACGCTCAAAGTAACTCCGAGACAGCTATTCTGCTATTTTGCTTATCTTTACCGCAACTCTATTTTCTGTTTATTAGTAGTTTGCTAAATTATAGGTTTATTCCGCCCTCTTTTCGGCAATAATTACTGGAAAAAGAGCTACGGTGGGGCTTTCAGCACAGCTTTCCACTCAAAGTTGGAAAAAAATGATCAGGGAATGGGAAAAACAGAAAACAACAATACAAAAATGGACCGAATTATAGAAAAAAAAATAGAAAAAATTGTGAAAAAAAGATTCAAATCTCCATTTTATTTCTCTGTTTGTCATTTTCCTTTGTCCGCCGTTTCCTGATGCTTGTCTACCGTAACATCAAAAGGAAAAGTCAATTACACAGTCTCTTCTTCTTTCTTCTTGAAAACTTTCTTTGGATAAGCAATCCCTCTCTATCTATTTGAAATGAACGATCTTTTCAACGTTCAAATTTTCTTTGTTGTCTTTAGAGAAGCGCTTGAAGCAGTTATTGTTGTTTCTGTTCTTTTAGCCTTTGTCAAACAGTCCATTGGTGATAGAAATCCTGAAATTTCTAAAAAATTAGTTAAACAAATTTGGATTGGTACTTTCACAGGTATCTTTCTTTGTATTGCAATTGGTTGTGCTTTTATTGGTGCTTACTATTCACTTAAAAATGATATTTGGTCAAGAACTGAAGATTTATATGAAGGTATTATGTGTATCATTGCAACTGTTTTAATTACTGGTATGGGTGTTGCTATGTTAAGAATTAACAAAATGCAGGCTAAATGGAGGGTTAAAATTGCAAGAGCTTTAATTGAAGCTCCGGCTTCTAAAAAAGAGAGATTCAAGTGTGGTTATATTTTTAAGAAATATTCCATGTTTATTTTACCATTTATTACCACTTTAAGAGAAGGTTTGGAAGCTGTTGTTTTCGTTGGTGGTGTCGGTATCGGTTCTCCTGCTAAATCCTTCCCATTACCGGTTGTCTGTGGCTTAGCTGCTGGTGCTTTGGTTGGTGGCTTCATGTATTACGGTGGTTCTTCAATTTCGTTACAAATTTTCCTTTGTATTTCAACTGCTATTTTATACTTGATTTCTGCTGGTTTATTTTCAAGAGGTGTTTGGTTTTTTGAAAATTATGTTTTTAACCAAAAAACTGGCGGAGATGCTGCTGAAAATGGCTCTGGTCCAGGTACTTATAATATAAAATCATCCGTTTGGCACGTTAACTGTTGTAATCCATTAACCGATTCAGGTTGGGATGTTTTCAATTCTTTATTAGGTTGGCAAAACTCTGCAACGTATGGTTCTATCTTGAGTTACAATTTATACTGGTTATGTCTGATCATCACATTAGGATTAATGTTATTTGAAGAAAAAAATGGTCATTTACCATTCTGTAAAACTTTAACATTAAGAAAGCTGAACCCAATGTATCATATTAAAAACAAGAAGAAAAATGAATTAACTCCTGAAGAAGAACTGGAGTTATATCACCAAGCAAAGAAAGATTTAAATAGAAGAGTCTCAGAAGACGATGAAATGTCACAACGGTTAAGTGAGGATGTTAGAGTTGAAGATGATATTGAAGGCAGTAATGAAGATATTGAAGTGGACGAATATGAAAATAAAAAGGAAGGAACTAGTGGTGGAGCAACTAATATTACAACTATTCCAACTAAATTATCTGTTTAATTTCATCCAGCTTATAACAAAAAACCTCGACTTGTTATTTTTTCTTATTTTTAATTCAACTTTACTTTTAGTTTATTTTTAATTATATTTATAAAGGTTTTCTTAGTATTATTGTACTTCGATTTCCATTTTCTTCTGTTTATGGTGTAATGGTCTGCTTAATAAATAAGATTTGAAATATATTGTATATGCAATTTTTTTTTACTTGTTATTCTTGTGTTTTTTTAATCTTAAAATGCAAGAACTTGCTTTTTTGCCAATAGTACAGGACATTCCTATCAATTGTTGGTTATTTATCTTAACTTATCAATTCTACAAACTAATTATAAAATTTTAAAAAAACAAAATTTGTCATTTCATTTTATTAAAGTAACTATGTGTGAAATTGTATCGATATATATTTGTTTATCCTGTTCAATTACACAGATTTATATTTTTTTCTAAAACAGTAAACCTAGAGCACTGGAATAGCAAATACAATCAAATATAAAAAAATAGTAAAACAGTAGTTACCGTCATCTCCTTATTATTGTACTATATTTGAACTTTTAACTTCTTAAAATATTTACATTTACTTAAGCTTTATATCACAAACATTATTTAATCTAAAATGAAGTTGAGTGGTACAAATGTTTTAAAATGAATGGATATGATCTTCCCAGGTAACTATTTAATACGCAACACGATAATATCTAGCTATACTAAATATAATTGATTATTTGGTAAGGATACTGGCTACTTATATAAGATATATTCTTGTTTTTCATATAACCTTCAGTTTGTAAAATCACTCAACTCCAAATAGTACCCCATGAAAATTAAGTAATAGGGCAAGCGGTAGTTTTTATGCTTTGTATTTTACATATTCACCTTTTATTGCTTTTTCTTTTTTTGATATTTCTCAAACCAAACAACCACTATCGATTTTTGTACAAAAAGTCATGGATTTGAACAAGAATAAAAAAATCAGGAAGATATCAACCATTTAAAAGAATTTGAAACTGCATTCAAATAAAGGTAAGAATGTCGAAAATTACGTTATTTAGCCAGCAATGTATGATTCTATTAAGGTGTGTTCTAATGATAATTATACATTTGGCGAAATATGTTGAAGTAATGTGAGTTATTAAAAAGCAGAACCTTTTACTTCCATTTGGTTTGTATGTACCCTATCTGAAGGAATGCCACATCGTATTAAAGGCGCTCATGATGACTTCGAAATTTTGATTTTCTTCTTTTTTGTTAACAAACGACTAAATGCAAAATTTAAATAAAAAGAAAAACAATGCATAAACAAAAATTTCGGAGTTTTAAAACTTTTATTCCTTGAAAAACTACTGAAGCTTTCAAAGAATGAATATCATTTATTATAGTGGAATATTTGCTTAGAATCACTAGTAGATACAACAACACTAACAGTTAAATTTCTTTTCATATCACTGAGTGTTTCGTACAAACCTATGTTATACCTACATGAAGACACTTTGACTTAGTCTTCTGGCATATCAATAATATCACAAGCGCATTTAATCTGACGTGACATTCCCTCAAGTTGGACACGTAAACATGCAATAGGAACAAATTTGTTATCACATTTGTAAAATTAAATGTTAGTATCTTTTCTCCTATCAAACGTCTTTTTTCTTAACTAATCATATGCAATCAATCTACGAGTGAATTGTGTCAACGTTTCTGACCTTCTCTTAAATCTGAATTCATATTTTTAAAATCAATGTCTAAGTGAAATACTTTTACCTTCCATCATTGGTGATGTAGACTTTAATATATAAATAGAAAATATAGAAAACCAGCAGGATACAGTGCTTGCATAATGTTCTTATATTAAACAATACAAAGATATCTAAGAATTATATTCATTATACTTAATAGATATTCGAATATTATATGATGTATAATATATTCCAAGTCTTGTTTATAGATGTCACAGTAACCCAAAATTCACTTCCTGTAAAAGCCGATCGGCGTGGCCTACTGATTGTCCACCCAACAAACAGCAAAGGATCTGCCAACAAATTTCAAACTTCACATTTTTTTTTCCAACCGCGTATCAACTTTGTTGGCTCAACATCAACGTTTCCTCAACCAATGTCTTATTTTATTGGAATCTTTCTTCTTTGGTTGTTCTACTCTTTTTAGTTCTGTTTTTTCCAACATACTTCAATTTCCAATTACCAAAATGAGACCTGAAGTTCAACAAGAGTTATCTCATATTCTTTTAACAGAGCTTTTAGCTTATCAATTTGCATCTCCAGTTAGATGGTATGTACTAAAGAATTATACGACGTAAATTTATTTTATCAAACAAAATACTAACAACTGTAACTTTTTTTACCATTATTTAGGATCGAAACACAAGATGTATTCTTAAGAGATTACAATACTGAAAGGGTTGTTGAAATTGGTCCTTCTCCAACTTTAGCTGGTATGGCAACAAGAACTATTAAAGCTAAATTTGAATCTTATGACGCTGCATTATCTTTACAAAGACAAGTTCTATGTTATTCAAAGGATCAAAAAGAAATTTACTACACTCCAGATCCAGCTGACTTGGCTGAACCAGAAGCTGAAGAAGAATCCACCCCAGTACCAGCAGCTTCCTCCGCTCCAATTCCAGCTGCTGCGCCGGTAGCTGCAGCACCAGCAGCACCAGCAGCAGGTCCTGTTGCTGATGTTTCAGATGAACCAGTTAAGGCAGGTTTAATTTTACACACTTTAGTTGCTCATAAATTAAAGAAATCATTAGCTGAAATCCCAATGTCTAAAGCAATTAAGGATTTAGTTGGTGGTAAATCTACTGTTCAAAATGAAATTTTAGGTGATTTAGGTAAGGAATTCGGTACCACTCCAGAAAAGCCAGAAGATACTCCATTACAAGAATTAGCTGATCAATTTCAAGATACTTTCAATGGTTCATTGGGTAAACAAACTTCTTCATTAATTGCAAGATTAATGTCATCCAAGATGCCTGGTGGTTTCTCTGTTGGTGCAGCTAGAAAATATTTACAATCTAGATGGGGTTTACAAGCTGGTAGACAAGATGCTATTCTGTTACATGCTTTAACTTCTGAACCAGCTCAAAGATTGGGTTCTGAAAATGATGCTAAGGCATTTTTTGATTCAGTTACTCAAAAATACGCTGCTGCTGAAGGTTTATCATTGTCCTCAGGCGCTGCTGCAGGTAGTGCAGGTGGTGGTGCAGGTGGTGCAGTAATTGACTCTGCTGCTTTAGATGCTGTTACTAAAGAATCAAAGGATTTAGCACGTCAACAATTAGAAACTTTAGCAAGATATTTGAAATTAGATTTAACTAAGGGTGATAGATCTTTAATCAAAGAAAAGGAAGCTTCAAGTGTTTTACAAGCAGAATTAGATTTATGGGCTGAAGAACATGGGGAATTTTATGCACAGGGTATAAAACCTGTTTTTTCACCATTAAAAGCAAGAAGTTATGACTCCTATTGGAACTGGGCAAGACAGGATGCATTATCCATGTACTTTGACATCATTTTTGGTAAGTTAACTTCTGTTGACAGAGAAACCGTTACTCAATGTATTCAACTTATGAACAGAGCTAACCCAACTTTAATCAAATTTATGCAATACCACATTGATCACACCCCATCAGGTAAGGGTGAAACTTATGAATTAGCAAAATCTTTAGGTCAACAATTAATTGACAACTGTAAGGAAGTTTTAGCAAAGGGTCAAGACCCAGTTTACAAGGATGTTTCTTATCCAACTGGTCCAAAAACTTCCGTTGATACCAAGGGTAATGTTAATTATGCGGAAGTTTCAAGAAATGAATGTAGAAAATTTGAAGAATATGTTCATGCAATGGCTCAAGGTTGTGATCTAACTAAAGAAGTTAAGCCAACTATTGAAGAAGATTTAGCGAATGTTTACAAAGCTCTTTCCAAGCAAGCATCAACTGAAAACCAAATAAAGATTGAAAGTTTATACAAACAATTAATCGAATTTGTTGAAAAGAGTACAGAAATTAAAGTTTCAAGATCAACTCACGGTGTTTTAGATTCTTCTTCGGATGATGAAACTACTGAAATTGCATCATTAAAAGATATCAGTGAAATCAAAAAACCAGTTTCTTCAACTATTCCATCAGAAACTATTCCATTTTTACACATTAAGAGCAAGACTAAATTAGGTTCTTGGGTTTATGATAAGTCAAAATCTGCTTGTTTCTTAGATGGTTTAGAAAAGGGTGCAGTCAATGGTATGACTTACAAGGGCAAATACGCTTTAGTTACTGGTGCAGGTGCTGGTTCTATTGGTGCTGAAGTTATGAGAGGTTTATTATCTGGTGGTGCAAAGGTTATTGTTACTACTTCAAGATTCTCTAAGAAGGTCACTGAATACTACCAATCTTTATATTCAAGATATGGTGCATCTGGTTCTACTTTAGTTGTTGTTCCATTCAACCAAGGTTCAAAACAAGATGTCCAAGCTTTAGTTAACTATATTTATGATGATGTTAAGAAGGGTGGTCTTGGTTGGGATCTAGACTTTGTTATTCCGTTTGCTGCAATTCCAGAAATGGGTATTGAAGTTGAAAACATTGGTTCTAAGTCTGAATTAGCTCACAGAATTATGCTAACCAACCTATTAAGATTAATTGGTGAAGTTGCTACCCAAAAGAGAGTCAGAAACGTCAATACCAGACCTGCTGAGGTTATTCTTCCATTATCTCCAAACCACGGTACTTTCGGTTCTGATGGTTTATATTCTGAATCTAAGCTTGCTTTAGAAACTTTATTCAATAGATGGCACTCGGAGTCTTGGTCTTCATACGTAACCATTTGTGGTGCAGTTATTGGTTGGACCAGAGGTACCGGTTTAATGTCTGGTAACAACATGATTGCTGAAGGTATTGAAAAATTAGGTGTTAGAACTTTTTCTCAAAAGGAGATGGCATTTAATATTCTTGGTTTAATGACTCCAGAACTTGTTAGAATGTGTGAAGAAGGCCCAGTAATGGCTGACTTGAATGGTGGTTTACAATTTATTGAAAACTTAAGAGAATTCACTAATGAATTAAGAGGTGATATTAACAACACTTCAGAAATTAGAAGAGCTGTTTCTATTGAAACTGCTATTGAACACAAAATCGTCAATGGTGAAAATGCCGATTCTCCATTCAACAAGGCTGAAATTAATCCAAAGGCTAACATGACTTTTGACTTCCCAACAGTTAGTAAATATGACTCAATTAAGGCTAAGGCTCCTGAATTAGAAGGTTTATTAGATTTAGACAGAGTTGTTGTTGTTACTGGTTTTGCTGAAGTTGGTCCATGGGGTAACTCAAGAACTAGATGGGAAATGGAATCTAAAGGTGAATTCTCATTAGAAGGTTGTATTGAAATGGCATGGATTATGGGTTTCATTAAGTACTTCAACGGTTCTATCAAAGGTAAACAATATACTGGTTGGGTTGATTCAAAGACCAATGCACCTGTCGAAGACATGGATATCAAGAAGAAATACGAAGAAGAGATTTTAGCTCATACTGGTATTAGATTAATTGAACCTGAATTATTCCACGGTTATGATCCAAATAAGAAGGAATTAATTCAAGAAGTTGTTATTCAACATGATTTAGAACCATTTGTTACAGATAAGCCAACCGCTCTGCAATACCAATTACAGCATGGCGAAAAGGTTGAAGTTTTCCCAGATGAATCTGGTGAAGAATATACTGTTAAGATTTTAAAGGGCGCTACTTTATTTATTCCAAAGGCATTAAGATTTGATAGACTGGTTGCAGGTCAAATTCCAAGTGGTTGGGATGCAAAGAAGTATGGTATTTCTGATGACATTATTGACCAAGTTGATCCAATCACTTTGTTTGTTTTGGTCGCAACTGTTGAAGCTTTATTATCTGCCGGTGTTACTGACCCATACGAATTCTATAAATACGTTCACGTTTCTGAAGTTGGTAACTGTTCAGGTTCAGGTATGGGTGGTGTCTCTGCATTGAAGGGTATGTTCAAGGATAGATACAAGGACCAACCTGTTCAAAATGATATTTTACAAGAATCATTTATTAACACTATGTCTGCTTGGGTTAATATGTTATTATTATCATCATCAGGTCCAATCAAGACTCCAGTTGGTGCTTGTGCAACTGCTTTAGAATCTGTTGATGTCGGTGTTGAAACTATTTTATCTGGTAAGGCTAAGATTGTTTTAGTTGGTGGTTATGATGATTTCCAAGAAGAAGGTTCATATGAATTTGCAAATATGAATGCAACTTCTAATGCACTTACTGAATTTGAACATGGTAGAACTCCATCTGAAATGTCCAGACCAGCAACTACTACAAGAAATGGTTTCATGGAAGCACAAGGTTCTGGTATTGAAGTCTTAATGACTGCTTCTTTAGCTTTAAAGATGGGTGTTCCAATTTATGCTATTGTTGCAATGACTTCTACTGCAACTGATAAGATTGGTAGATCCGTTCCAGCTCCAGGTAAGGGTATTTTGACTACTGCAAGGGAATATCACGGTGAAATGAAATACAGTTCAGCAAAGATGGATATCAAGTACAGAGCTAGACAATTGAAGAACAGAATTACTCAAATTAAGGCTTGGGCTGAAGAAGAATTGCAATTTATTCAAGAAGAATCATCATCATTATCTGAATCAGATAAGGCTGAATTCTTAAAGGAAAGAACCGAAGAAGTTGAAAGAGATGCAATTAGACAAGTCAAGGATGCTCAAAGACAATTGGGTAACGAATTCTGGAAGAATGATCCAAGAATCTCCCCATTAAGAGGTGCATTAGCTACTTTCAACTTAACTGTTGATGATTTAGATGTTGCTTCTTTCCATGGTACTTCTACTAAGGCTAACGATAAGAACGAATCTGCAACTGTTGATATGATGATGCAACACTTAGGTAGAACAGAAGGTAACCCAGTCTATGGTGTCTTCCAAAAGTATTTAACCGGTCATCCAAAGGGTGCTGCTGGTGCTTGGATGTTGAATGGTGCAATCCAAATCTTAAACACTGGTATTGTTCCAGGTAACAGAAACGCAGATAACATTGATAAAATCTTAGAAGATTTTAAATATGTTTTATTCCCATCAAGATCCATTCAAACTGATGGTATTAAGGCAGTCTCTGTTACCTCTTTTGGTTTCGGTCAAAAGGGTGGTCAAGCTGTTGTTGTTCATCCAGATTACTTATTTGCTTCATTATCAAAGCACGAATATGAAGCATATGCTACTAAAGTTGAAGCAAGACAAAAGAAATCTTATGCTTACATTCACAATGCAATGCTCACTAATACTATGTTTGTTGCTAAGGACCACGCTCCATACTCTGATGATCAAGAACAACAAGTTTACTTAGACCCATTAGCAAGGGTTTCTTTAGATAAGACCAACAAGTATGTTTTCACTGATAATGAATTACAAAGAAATGGCAAATTTGTCTCTGATTCTGCTAACAAAACTGCAACTGTCTTGAGTTCTTTAACTAAGGAACAAGTTGGTTCAAAGGGTGTTGGTGTTGATGTTGAACTAATTTCTGAAATTAACATCAGTAATGAAACTTTTATTGAAAGAAACTTTACTGCAGATGAAATTAAGTATTGTCAAAATGCACCAAATCCAAGATCATCTTTTGCCGGTGCTTGGTCTGCAAAAGAAGCTGTTTTCAAATCTTTAGAAGTTGAATCTAAAGGCGCAGGTGCTTCATTAAAGGATATTGAAATTGTTCACAATTCTAATGGTGCCCCAACTGTCACTTTAAAGGGTACTGCATTAACTGCTGCTACTAAGAGAGGTGTTAAAAATGTTAAGGTTTCAATTTCTCATGATGATATTCAATCAGTTGCAGTTGCAATTTCTGAATTCTAGGTCTAGATTTTTTCCTAAATTATTAGTTTTTTTTTTATTCTATTTTTTTTTATTTTTAATTTATGATTTTATTTATAATTAATATTAATTTTTTTATTATTATTATTTGTGAACTAACTTGGTTAAACCGTTATTTTCATAATCGATTATTTATTTTTTAACTATAAACATAATATATCCAGAAAAGTTCAAGGAAAACAATGTATAAATTTTTAGGTGAAATAGTAAAAATATGGGAGAAAGAAACTAAAAGAAAAATCAAAAAGGTTGAAAAGGAGTGTGAAAAGAGTAAAAATGAAAAGAAGATAGAAAGAAAAAAGTGAAAGAAAAAGAGTGAAAGAAAAAAGAGAAAAAAGAGAAAAAAGAAAAAAGACTATAATAATAACAGTAGAAATTATATTTAGAAAAACCAGTTTCAAAATGATAATGCACTTTTTGCATAAAATAGATTAGATAAAAAAAGTAATGATAATAATAGTAAAACTTAGTTTACGTTCAAATGAACAGAAAATAAGAACAAACAAAACCAGTAAAAAGAAAAACAAATGAAATACAATAACTCAAGAGATTAAGGGAATATTGAAAAAAATGAAAGAGACATTTGTCATTATTATTCCAAACAGATTAAACAGTCTTTAAATCCATCAATGCAAAAGCTGCAATCTCTTCTGGTGTTTTAATATAATTTTGATTTTGAGTTTGATTTGAAGTTTGATTTTGAACATGACCTGCCATACTAAAGCTTCTATTTTTTTTTAATGATGTTGGCCCAATTGCCTGCCAGTCCTCTTCATCTGTATGATTTGTACCATCAGTATCCGGTGAGGGTCCCGTTAGCTTTGAATCTTGTTCATCATTATCAAAGGTAACTGCATGCTCATTATCTTTATCTATTAAAGATGTGTTACTATTATTATTTGGTGAGATACGTGGTAAAATATTTGTTCTTAAAAATGATTGACGTGATAAGTTTGAGGAGTTTGAAAAGGAAACTCTCGACTCTCTTCGTTCCAATGGAGCTTCATCAAGAGCAACTTCTAAGGTATGTTGAGTGAAAGAAGTTCTTGGTTTTCTTGGTTTGATAATACCTGCAAAAGATGGACGACGTGAAGAAGAAGAAGATTGTGATCTGATATTTGTTAATTTAGTAGTCGTATTTCTTAATGAGTTTAAATAATCCATGCTTGGTGGAGAATCTGCTGATCCATTCAAATTAAAGTCATCATCATCATCCTCATAATCGTCATCATCTTCATTACTTGAAGATGATTCAATTGCTTCATCAATGTCACCATATTGGTTCATTGATTTTCTGAAATTATGAATTGGACCCAAAGTTGGGGAAATAGGCATTCTAACAGAATTATCATTCAATTGTGCTGTAATTGATTCTCTTCTTGCATTTGTGTTGGAAACAGAACGAATTTGGTTGTGTTTAGGTCCATTATGTGTAGATGTTGGAGATGGCGAGTCATTTTCATATTTAACATTTTTGTTTTGAATGTTAGTAGCATTATTATTGAAAGTATCATTGTGATTGTGATTGTGATTGTGATTGTGATTGTGATTTTGATTTTGATTTTGATGTTGAGTTTGAGTTTGAGTTTGATTCTGATTTTGATTTTGATTTTGATTTTGATTTTGATTTTGATTTTGATTATTAAAGCTTGATTCAATCTTAGCTCTAACAATATCTTTACCAACCAACTTAGCCTCCCACTGACCCCAACCTATTTTTTCGAAAACACAACCTGTAATTAAATCACCAGATTCTAAAGCAGACATTATTAATCTTCTTTGTTTGGATAATGATAGATTACCAAATGAGGGAACTTGTTCAACTAAATGGCCAGTTAAATGACGAATTGGTAATGGTCCTTGTTTAAGTAGAATATTGGCAATTCTGTTCGGTGTAATTTCAGAAGCAGCTGCGATACCTTCAGGTGATGAAGTTGAGAGTAGGGCCTTCTCTTCAGCATTTGAAGACTTTCTTCTTGCCTTTTTCTTTTGGACTGGAATTGATGTCCTATCATTATTATTAAACGCTGTATTAATGTTAGCATTTTGGGTTGGACTTGGGGATGTCGATAACGGTGATGATAAGACAGAAGATGGATAGGTATTTGAAGAATATGCCAAGGAATTGGTAGTACTGTTATTTGTAGAGTTTAGTAAATTGTGTAATTTTGGGGCAATGGACGAATTATTACTGTTCACGTTATTTCTATTATTATTCACACTTGAAATTTCATTGTTGTGTTGGTTATCGTTGTTATTTGGAGAGAACATGTCTGGACGGTCCGTGTAAAGTTGAAATGGCGTATCCATGTATGATCTGCACTATAAGGGAAATGTTTTTGATATTAAATAAGTAGGTTTGCAAATCGTGTACAAATAGGAAGCAAGAAAAGAAACACACGGAACACTCTGATCGATTATCAGTAGCTAAGACAAATAAATGATGCTCCACAATGAATAACGAAATTTCCAATTTTTCAAATTTCAAATTTCAGCACTTTCTTGAAAAATTGAGAATTCGGAAAAGCAAGCGAGCTAGAATAAAGAGTAAGGATTAAAGAGAGATTATTTCAATGATAAATGTGCATGTTACACTACATAAACGGTTTATACATTAAAGATATATATAGAAATATATAAAGAAAGTGTCTTGAAATTAGAGAGAAATGTTCAAGTGGCATATAGAATCAAACTGCTTGCTGTAACCATCAATTGATTTAAAGAGATGGGAAGTTTTGTTCAGTTAAATTGTTCTTGGATGCCTTTGGCTTACCTGCCTTTGGCTTACCATTGAACTTACCCTTTGGCTTACGGGTGCCCTTTTGAAAGTCAGATCTTTCTGGTCTTTCTGGTCTGTCGTAACCATCAGTAACAGTGATGTTAATATCTAAGAATTGCTTGGTCTTTAAAGCTTTTTGCTTTAATTTCTTTTCAGCTGAAGCAGAAATGAATTCTTCGTTAGCTTTAACAACTAAATCATCTGCGTTGATTTCAGATGATGGGGATGCAACAGCTTTAGATTGTTGGAACTCAGATGATGCTAATTCGGAGAAGAAATCAGCTGCTGACTTTAATTGCTTTTGTTCTTGTTCTGCTGCTTCTGCTTGATCTGCTTCTGCATCTTCTTCAGCTTCAATTTGGGATTCAACTTCATCACCTAACTTGTTGTGTTGAGACTTTGCAGTTTCAGTCTTACCGGTTCTTGAGTGTCTGTCGAATTTCTTGTCCTTGCCGTTCTTTCTTTGTGTAGATTTTGGACCAGAGGATTCTCTGTTCTTGTTAGAAAATTTAGCACCTGCTTCATTACCAGTTGCTCTTGGCTTACCACCTTTAGACTTAGATGGATCGTCCTTTGGTGGGACACCGCTCTTCTTGGTGGATTTTTGTGGTGCAACGATTTCTCTTGGTGCAATGAATTCATCTTCATCACCAGAAACGTCGTTACCTAATAACGCGTAAAGATTCTGTAAGAAAAAGGGAGGTTAGATGATAATGATGTTAGAATTATATTCAATCAAATTTGATATATATATATATATAAAGATTGTGTGAAATATGCATCAATTGAAAAATATGTCAAATTGATATTTAATTAGATGTAACGTCATAAGGATCTATACGATAAGAATTGATAATCTGGTACTATGTCCTTATTATATTATCAATCACTCAACGAATTGCTATTCAAAAAATCTTTTTTTGTTTGATGGAATGTCTAAATTAAACGTCATTCATTTACTGTCACACTATTGACATAAAATAATCATCGAGAATTCCACAAAAATCAGTGTATATCGAACCGTTTTAAACGGAAAAATCAGGAATTGTCAAATTCCTTGTAACAGCAGGTGTACATACCTTGTTTTGCATAGACATGATGGCTCTCTGGCTTTCAACAGCTCAACCGAAGATCAACCCCAGATGCCACTCCTACGCTTCTTCTGTTTGAGCGACGACTCGCATCGCCCACTCAGTGCGGCACAGAAAGGAGAGAAATCATTTGTGTGCGGTGCGCGGGGGGTATTAGCAACCCGAACTGGCGGTGGCAGATAGTTTTACATAGATAAACTCTACTTTTAATACTTTATTTAATACAAAATAATATATATATATATATATATATATTAACCGCATGCCTACTCTTGGGAAACAATGTATATGTTTCCGGAACGCACGAGGAAGTCTTTCAATGATTCTCTTAATGGCTCCGACATGTTTTTACTTAGTAACTGTACTGCATACTGATATAATTCAGGGCATGCTAATCTGAAATCATCATCAAATAACTCCGTAATTGCTTCTAACACTTCAACAACAACAGGCATCCATGCGTGTAAATTACGTAGTTCATCACGTTCATCAAATTCCTTGGTTCTTTTAATCAGTGAAACTGCTAATGGGATTAAAATATCAACAATCTTTTTTCTTGATTCTGTATTAACTTTATTTTCATCACAATATAATCTAAACAAAACACCAATATAAACACCAGCTGATGATGTTTCTTGTTTCAACAAGTTAGGTAATTTATCAACAACTCCTGCATTCCATAATCTAACTCTTAAATTGTAATCTTCATTGAACAATTTAGCAAAAGTGTAACTTTCATTTAATAATTTGGTTAACTCAATCAAATTCTTGTATGGTATAACTGTATAGAAATCATTGTTATCAAATAATTCAGACATAATTTGAATCATGTGAAGATGTAAAACACATTTAATAACAATTTCTTGCGATGAGAATTTCTTCTCTGGTTGAATTTCAGTGTATACTTGTTCGTCATCATCGTCATCATCGTCATTATCGTCATCATCGTCTTCATCATCATCATTTTTTTCATCATCTTTATTGCCATCTTTGTTATTACCAGTTCCATTGCTCAAATTATCAGTCTTTTTAGTTTTCAATGGATCTAATTCAAATAACTCATGTGCAGTGGTAAGCTTAAATAATTCTTTGAATGTAACTTCAATTTTACTCCAATGTGAATCCCCAAATTTATTCATATTTTGTAAAACTAAATCTTCTAAACATGAAATACCAATCTTAGAAATAGCATCATTATCTTGGCAAATACATGAAATTAATAAACTCAAAAATCCATCCATCATTTCATTTAATTCTTGAAAAAATGTGGTAAATAATAATATCATCTTCCTTAATGCTTGAATTAACGTACTAGATAACCAAACCCATAAACTTTCATTTTGATTAAAATTAATTTCTCCGTGACTTTTCAAAATGTCAAAAATTGGGAATAATAACTCAGTACAAACCTTACTCCAAAATTGTTTATCAAAATACTTACCATGAATAATTAAGGCTTCAAACATGTTATTGAGTGCCTTTGATCTGACTTCTAAATCATCACCTTCCATTATGATATTATTAAAACTAAATAACAATGGAAACCAGTTGATAACCAGATAATCATCATCACCAATCCTTTTATCAACTTCATTGCCGATTTTAGAAACCAAAACATTAATCATTGCTAACGACTTGAGACTGATTTTCTGAAATTTTTCATTCTTACAGTACTCACATAAACAATCAACTAATTCATTAAATGCATTTTGTTGTACGATGGCTTCAAAATTCTCATCCAAAATCCGTTTGACATGTTTCAAACCAGAAGAAACAAACTTTTCACTGTCTTCACTAAATGCAACATGTGCTAAAATTTGCAAAATTGTTGTCCAACCAGATTTGATTTGTTGCACTTTTTTGATAATTAAATATTGAATACAATCTAATACCATCATTCTAACGTCCAAACTGTCATTATTGAGAATGATATAATCAAATGGTTTCAAAAATTCCTTTTGAAACTTGAAATGTGATAACTCTTCAATATTAAAAAATCTTTCACTTAACTGTCTCAATGAATCAATTGCAAAAAATGCAACTGCATTATTTGAGTTACAACCAAATTCATTAAATTCTTGATTCATAACTTTCCATAATTCAGACCACTGAAGTCTGATTCTACTCATATTATAGTAGCAAACATCAACCATTTTTTGTAGACAGAACATTCTTGGTTCTTTACTATCACCTGAAGATTTAATTTCTTCCCTTGCGACAAAAACCAAACCATTAACAAAATCAAAGATACCATCGCCTTGAATTTCTGAACTTTTACTAAAGACTTTATCAATACTAACATCTAATTCAACTGCATTAATTTGATTGACTAACTGTTCAGGCAATTTTTGATTAACATGATGTAAGAATATTTGTTGTGAAATACTTTGTCTTTTACCACCGCTAATGGATTGGAAAAAACTCAAAGGTTCTTGTGACTTTACTTCAATTGACTTTTTGTTTAATCTAGCATTAATCAAATCAGGAACTGCACTAGAATCAACACCCTTAGACAATAATCTTAATCTTTCAACTTGTGAAATGACAATGAAAATTTCCTTCCATGATTTTCTCAAATAGGACTTTTCGTCAATGGCAATTTCTAATAATGTATAAATTGCTTTGATGTTCTTAAACTTCATATCTTCGGGATTGTTCATATCAGTAAATTGAACTAAAGCTCTAACAAATGAAGTTCTTGCATAATCAAGATCAAAAATACATGATAAATGAGTTGAGATTCGTATACCCAGTAATAGTAGATCAGCAATCTCTTCATCGTCATATTCTTTGAAAGGTGGTGTTAACCCAGCTAATAATGACATCCATAGAGTATCAAACATAGATTTAACATGTTCAGGATTAGTTAAAGAATCTGATGTGTAATACTTGCTATTCTTTTTAAAATTCTTGCCTAACAAAATAACAGTGTTTTCAGTTTTTTTACTCAAAACCTTTGATGCCTTTGTATAAGCTTCCTTTGCATAATCTCTGCCAAAAAATGGAGGTATGATTAATGGTTGTTGTTCGCTGGTTGAATCATCTAATGCAGCCTTTTGTTGTTCACTATTCAAAATGATTTCATTTTCTTGAATATCAATAAAAACTTCTTCTAAAAATTTTGGATTCAAATCTTTACCATCATCAATGCCTCTGTTATTTTTGATAAAATCGTCTAAACTCATTCTTTTTTTCACCTGTGGTGAATGTTGATCAGTATTCAACATAATAACAGAATAAGACAAAACATAAACAGTATCTGCATTTGCAAATGCCTTTGGGTTGTCGTTAACATATTTTTCAGCAAACTTTAACATAAATCTATCAATAACTTGAGATTCACCAGGTAATCTAAAATGTTGTAAGAAACTTCTTAGTGCATCAAGAAAACTTTTATTTTTAAAATCCATTATATCAACGAATGAATGCATTGCCGCAATATTTTCTTCTTTACTACCACCTAAGTATTCACCAACTTGTGTTTTATCTAAGGTATCATTATCTATGATAAATTTAGCAATTGAAACAGAATCTGACTTATCAACAAAACCATGTTTATCAAGGTATGAAATAGCTTTTTTTGGATTAAAATTGAATAATTTTATACCCTCAATTAATGCCGTCTTCCTCTGTTTTGCAGTATCAAATTTTGACGGATTAAACTCATCCTTCTCATTTTGTTCATTTATGTTATTTTCAGAATTTGAATGTGAAATAGATGTTGGAGTATTTGGAGCATTTGATGAAACTTTAAGTTTAACATCACTGGCGATTGATTTTAATTCTTCCAATGACTGTTTTGAATCATTCGATAAACTAAGTGGTACACCAGATGTGTTATTTAATGATTTTAAAAAGGAAACAATACATTCAATTGACAGCATTTTCAACGCAAAATCATTGGGGAAATTCAAGTTTGAGTCAGGATTTGGTGGTGTACTTGATAATTTCGATGAGTTTAATTCAGGAATTGATTCAATCTCCTTAGATAATGAATTTGATTTGGTAAATGTTTGGTAATTGATTTTTTGTTGTAATGATGTTTCAACTCTCAATAATGAGCACCTTGTTAAATAATCAACAATTTTTTCACACAAGTTAGGTAAAACTGAATCACAATCATAATTTAAGTAAAACTCAATTAAAATCTTTGGATCATTACATAACCGATTAATGATTTCTAATACAAACCTCTTTTGATATGGTGTTGATGATTTTAATTCTGAAAGGGGAAAATAAATCTCATCTAAAAAGACGGGAATTTCATATTTAAATTCAGATCTTAAATTTTTAATCATTATCCAATAGATTTCTAATGTGATTTCATAAACTGATGATAACTGAGATGTGGCATTTCTTGATATTGCTAAACATAAATATTTTCTGATACCATCTACTAAAATGGTTGTTTCATCATTATTTTTATTGAAGATCAAATATTCTCTATCAACAAAAACGTTCATATAATTTTTCAGAATTGAATGAATAATATATAATGATAAAATTTTAACTCTAACTTGATGTGATCTCATATCTAAAGATTCAGCTTCAATATTTTTAGACGCTAAATTACTCAATGATCTGAAAACCAAAAATGCATCTTTAACGTACAATTCATCATCATCGCCAATAATTTCATCGTTATTCAATTGAACATTATCATTACTTGTATCTTGTAATTCTTTTAATGTCATTTTTGGAGCATTTTCATTTACATCATCAGAATTACTATTTGTTTCATTAAGATCTGATTTTGATTGTTCTAACATCAATTTATTCAACCTTCTTTTTGATTTCAAAGTTTGAACTTTATCGTAAATAGAATCGACAATTTGAATTAATGTAGCTTGTGCAATTGCCTGATTAATTGGTGATAATGATAATAAGAAAATATTATTAATTTGTCTAATTGCTTGTAATAAAACTTTACCATGAACAGGCATTGATTCATTAACTACAGCACCTGTTAAAACTTTGATAATTTGTAATTCAATTCTTTGATCTGTACCTTCACCTTCGTAACAGGAAATGACAACGTTAATAGCAGCTTCAATTAATAAAATCTTACCATCTGAAACAGAAACATCAATGCCAACATCTAAATCGTTATTTGAACCATTATTAATAGGTTTTGAACTTTTTGGCTTTTTATAATCCCAATATATTGGCTTTGTAAACAACTTAAATGTAAATATTTTAGATAAGCAATCCAAGGCTAAGATTTTTGCCTCAATATTAGATGCTTGCTCACAACATAATTTTAAAGGTTCAAATATAACTTCCTCTTGTGGCATTTCACCAGTCTTTAAAATTTCAATTACAGTCGTCACCTTTTGTACAATTGATTGTTGTTTTTTCATAATTTCTTTTATACTTATAATCTTTTCAAAACTTGATTTTAAAAATGTTATGCTTGCACCTTCATTTAAATGCGATGTTGTATTTATCGATGTACCTGTCAATTTTCGTTTAATTGGCGACATATTAGAGGTGGAATATGTAGATTGTTGGATTGATTCAGCAACATCATGGTTTTCAGGAATTCCTTGGTTTGGTTCAATAACAGGATAAACAACTTCTTTTTCAAAAGCTTTACCAACTTCATCAACTGGTTTATCAACAAGGTATTTACCATTCAAATCAGTACTGTCATCCTGAAGGTGCTCATTTTGAACCGGCTCTTTAACTTCTCTCTCTTGGTCTGGTTCTTTTGATTGTTCATGCTTATTATCATCATCATTATTTCCATTAATTTGAACATCATCGAATCCAGCCTGATTTAATTGATCCATCTTAGAATCATCTTGTTTATCAGTCATGTTATGCTATCCTATGTTTTTGCTTTCGAATAACAACGCCTCCTTTGAACAATATCTGAACTTGTTTTTTTTTTTTCGGAACTACACACTCTCTTCAATTCTTATGAACAAATCACAAGTTTTGTTTCTCGCTTCAGTACAAAATACCAGCACTCTGAAATTTGAACAGAAATTTCCAAACTAAAATTAATTACGCAAAATAATCGGAACTTTCGTTTTAGTGCTCTACTGCTACAACATAAACTATATTTGACTCTATTAATTAAATGGAAATGGGAAATACAAAATGAGAAATAATAAGATTTATTATATAAAAGTAATCTATTAGTTCAAAGCAAATTTATCACAGATAAATTTATCTAAGGGCTGTTAACTCTTTAAGTTAAGTTAGAGTTCGTAGTAAAAGTAAAGTAAGAAACAGGGGGTGTTATTTTTATAAACCTTCCCATTTTCTACCTTCAACATTCTTTAATTCTTCAGTCGTGCAAACATGGCCATTTGTGAAATAACCAGCTGCAATTTTAGCATCAATTTCAACTCTTGAATCTGCAGGTAATAAGTAGTCTGGGATTTCAACTCTTTCATCAATGATAATACCAGAATTAACAATTGCATCATGTTTCATATTACTCATTGATAGCATTCTATCAATTTTGGTAATACCTAACCAATGTAAGATATCAGGCATTAATTCTTGGAATCTTGCATCTTTGACACCAGCAATACATTCAGTACGATGGAAATATTCATCAGCTGTATCACCACCTCTCTTTCTAGCGTTGTAAACTAAATATTTAGTAACTTCACCTAAACACCTACCTTCTTTTCTGAAATAACAAACTAAACCATTACCACCTTGTTGTGCTTCTTTAGCTGCTTCAACTAAACCAAAGATAAGATAACATCTACATGAACAAATATCAGAAAGAAAAACATCTGAGCCTGAACATTCATCATGAATTCTTAATGCTAATCTTTTATCTTCTCTTGGTAAATTATTTGGATCACCAAAAATATAAGCAGTTATGCCACCAATTGGAGGACAAAAAGTTTTAATATCAGGTCTTGAAATTAGTTCAGGGTACATACCGTTAGTATCTTGAAATAAAGCTTTTCTTAATTCAACTTCAGAAACACCTAACCTTTCAGCAACGCCTGGTAAATACCAAACTGGATCAATTGCAATTTTAGTACATGCCATTTCACCATCATTATTTAGGACAATTTTACCATCTGGTTTTAAGTTACCATTTTTAACTTCTTCCTTGATTTCAGGAATTGATAAAACAGCCTTGGTAATTGACATTGTTGGTTTAATATCAACATTTTCTTTTTTGGATAAATCGTTGAAAAGCCATGGTGCTAAATGACCAAATGGATCCATCGAAACAATTTTACCAGGTGTGGACCATTGCTTTTGTTGTTGAAAATTAAATGGTGGATGAGCATTAGTATAATCAGGTTCATGGTTAACATCTAATTGTTTCGATGCAACACTTAAAGCGTGGTAAATTGAATAAGGGCCCGCATGTGCACCAATTGCGTTATGCTTTTCCATACCATCTTTGTATTTGGATACAATAACTGGACCTCTTTCTTGTGCAGTTTCCGCATTCCACTTGAGAGGAATTGGTTCAATGTCAGATTCACTAGTGAAGGTAGTTAATCTTAGCTTTTCACCAAAGTAATCGACAATTAGCTTTTCATCAAATGTGGATGATGAAATTGGATTTGTTGTTTCTTTGATTGTGTGTTCTTGTGTGCATGATTGATTGTGAACGGATACGGATGTCATTTTTGTAGTGTTAAAAGATACTTATAGAATAATTGCAAAGAAAACATCACATTTCAAGTGGCAAAGCTTTGCCCTTTTATACAGTTTGATACCCGTTCTCTATTCAGTGCATGTGCCCTTCTTATCAAAGCGATCCAAGTCCGCAGCAAATCCGAGTCCCGTGGAAAACGGATTTCACGGAAATCGCGTATTTCCAGTGATGTTGCTATTCTTCTATAACTGGGTCTACTTATATTTATATGTGGAACCACCGGTGACGTTTGAACTTATTAATTTATTACTAGTTACAAAATGATTACTAGGATATTATAAAGAGATATAAAAGACAGAAATTGTGGGAAGTGGAAGGGAAGAATAACGAATGATGGGTTGCATAGTATTATTTTCTTTTTTTTTTTTCATTTGAACTGGCTTTTTTGATATATGTTAATTTTGCAATGGTATATAATTTTTTTGACTTTTTTTTTGTTTTTATTTATTTCACTTATTTTATCAAATCTAAAATTTGTAATGTAAGATTTGAAATTTCATGATTTTCATTATTTTCACCAGTTAAATTATTTAAATCAATTTTACCTGTATTTATCTCTGATTTAATTTTATCTCTTATAGTATTGTTATTTGATTCTAATAATTGTAAAATTGTCCAAAGAGCAATATGTTCAAAAGTTGGATTCCTACTCTTTAAGAAATTAGATATAAAATTAGAAATTTCATCGTAATTTTTCAAGATTATCGAGTAGTCTTTTATTCTTGAACACAAATTAGCCAATGCAGCAGCTGAATTACCACAAACTTCAGCATTTGAAGATTTTGTTAAAGGAATTAAGACATCAATTATACCCATATTTAGAATTTTTTCCTTTAATTCATCAGCTAATGCCAAAATTGCAAAACAAGCTGAAATTTCACTTTGAACATTTTCTTGAGCATTTAAGACCATATCTTTACATTTATTAATTGCACCGGCATCTAATAAAGCCAATCTATTCCTTTCACTACTTGCAGCTAAATTTCTTAAACTTGAGACTGCATGACATTGAATTTCAGTATTATTTGGATAATCAACTAAATCAACTAAAGGTTTTAAGAAGCCAGTTTCAACAATTAAAACTTCATTTAATGGGTGAATTGAAATATTTCTAATACATGCAACAGCGGCTAAAATTAAAGGTTCATGAGGAGATTGTAATAATTGGACTAAATTTGGTAAACCACCAGCTCTAACAATCTCCAATTGATATAAGGAGTCAGAGGCTAAATTTCTTAAAGCCAAAGTAGCTTGACATTGAACTCTTGTACTTGAAGAATCCATTAATTGAACTAATTGATAAACTAATTTTGGTTCAGTGGTTGATAACATTTTCCTGTTGTCTTCATCAACGGCAATATTTGATAAAGCAGTTGTACAATAATATTGAATATCAGGGTCATTATTTGATAATAATTTAACTAAGATTGGAATTGAACCGGCATCTACTAATTCTTTTCTATTTTCATAAGAATGGGTCATATTTAATAAAGCACCAGTTGCATTTCTTTGAACTCTTAAATCATTTGACATTGCCAATTTAGTCAACGGGATTAGAGCACCAGATTTTGCGATTTTTGATTTATTTTTATCTTGAGTTGCTAGGTTAGTTATACAACCAACTGCATTACATTGAACTTCAATATTTGGACACATCATTTGCCTAATTAAAGGAGTTAAACCACCCATTTCGACAATGAGAATTTTATTATCATCATTAACGGCCAAATTACCTAACGCAGCACAAGCAGCTCTTTGAACTTCTTGATCAGAACTTTGTAATAAGATTAAAATTGGTTCTAAAACATCTCTTGTAACTGATCTAATTTCTTTCTCGGTTATTTCTGCAAAAGCTAAAGCTGCACTTCTTTGTAAATCTATGTTATCTGAATAAACCAGAGTACTTAAGGCCCTTAAGGGGCCATCAGAAAAGAAGTCGACATCCGATCTATTTTCAAGATATTCAAGTAACGAGGCAATTGCTTCTCTTTCATTATCAGCGAGTAATTGACGATAAAGACCAGAATCATCGTGACCTTTGAGACAACTGCAAGCGCAACCCATTGTGACGAGATATGGATAAGTATTAATATATGTGATATAGGAAAAGGAGAGATAAGATAAGATAAGATAAGATAGGGGAAAGAGAGAGAGAGAGATAGAGAAAAGATGTAGGAGTATGGATAGGTTGTATTTTTCTTGATAGAGGTGTGTGTGTTTGAAGTTTGCCAGTGTCCTTAGAAGAGAGAATTCTCATTCTGCAACCAACCAGTTTTGGAAATGCAGCAGATTATCAGAATATGAGAAAAATGGGAGAAATAGGAAAAATGGGAAAACACGAAAAAAACAAAAAAACAAAAAAACAAAAGCGACTATCGACGTATGACAACATACACGTCACGTGACTGCATTATGGCATGCATCGATCGACGCCGTCTCAGCGGCAACCGACGGTACTTCTCTTGCTCGCTCACTCGGTCGCTTGTTTGCCAAACGGTGACTGCGGCGCGCCTAAACAGGCGCCTGACGCGTTCTTGCTTGCCGCATCGCCGCATGGTCACAACACGCATCTGCACGTTCTCTGCGCATATGTGTCTGCCCAATGCGCACGGTTCCTGCACCGATCGCTGCATGCCGAGTGCAGGAATCCATAGCACTTGTTGCACTGCATTGTTGCACTAACTGTACATGAGGATCTCTTTCTGCTGATGACAACTGCACCAAACAATTTGTCTCTTTAAAGTGCCCCTGTGTGTTCAATCCTGTTGTAGATCCTTTCTCCCTTACCCTCCAATATTCCACTTTCTGCTTTCCATCTTAATCTCCGTCTCTACTTCTTTCTTTCTACCATTTCCTTTTTTCTTAGATCTTGGTAATGTGGCCGAATGCTCCTAACACCCATCCAGCTTCTGTCCATACCATCCCTAACTCAAATACTACCATTACTACATCCACTAAAAACTCTAATAAATTTGCATCTTGTTATAAAGCTAACGACACAAGTCTCTCTTATCCAATAGTTATTGAAGTACAAATGCAATCCGATCAACAACATGCAATGCATGCCACATTGCCTCCACCATTACATCATCACTTCAATCATCATGTACTACCTGCTCCTCAACCAAATCAAAATGTTTATAACAGCTTCCAACCTTATCAACTAAACAGTTCATATTCTCAATATCAACAACCTCCCCATCAACAATCTCAACAATATTCACCTTCACAACTTCAAAATCAACAACACCAAGTATCAAATCAACCACCACAACCACCGCCATCACTATTGTATACCCCTATAAATAGAACTTTAAATATTCCACCTACCTCATCAGCCCCTACAACTCCACTCAATTCAAATTTCTCTCATCCAAGATATAACTTTGGACCTTCGCCACCATATCAATACTTTTGTCCAACAAATGGTCCCATTAATGAGCCAAATACCGAAGGAGTTAAGAAATTTCCTCTTGATCCTCATTCCAATCATCAATTTCAATATCCCTTAGATAGGAATCAAAACCCTACAAGTTTTCAACAATTGCCAATACCAGTCTTGTCAGATTATCCCACCTCACTTTTACAGCAGCAGCAACAACAACAACAGCAACAACAAATTTCACCATCTTCATATTTGTACCCGCATTCTTTAAAATCACAAATCACTCATCAACAAAACAATCATTGTTATGACCAACCACAACATCCACCACATTATTATAGATATCCGGTTCCAATTCAAACATATTCTTTGCCCTTGATTCAACAACAACAACAACAACAACAACCTCCAAGTCATACACAGCTAAATCCATATTCATATTCAAGCCAACAACAATCAATAAAACATTCTATTAATAAACGAAAATTCAGTGATGTATCTGATGAGTCAATTAGCCACCCGGAATCTACTTCAAAAAGTTCTAAAAACCCACTGATTGCGGGTGTTGTTTATAATTCGGGTGCAGTTTTCAAAAGATTAAAACCATCATCAAATGAAGAAAAATCAGAATTAATATATGAACAAGATTTAACAAGAAGTCAAGGTAGGCCATTCAGTAGTAACTTAACAGGTAGATTTTTATACCATAAAGATTTGAAAGGTTTGTTGAATCATATAGATACTAAAAATAACAATAAGTTTGTTGTCTATAATATGAAAAAGCAAATTGAACAAGAAAAAAGAGAAGAAATGGAAAGGAAAGAAAATAACTACAAAGATAATGTCAAGGAGGAAAAACATAATGAGAACTTTAATGATACTAAAGACAAAAAAGATGTTCATAGGAACAAGAATTATAAACGCAATAATATTTCAATTCACCATGAAAATAGTTCAAAACACATAGATGATTCAGAAATTATTGAATTGTTAGATCTAAAACTGAGAAATAATTCAGCTAATTCAATTGATCCACTAGACAAAAATCAAATTTCAATTGATGAATTAGATCATTTTTTAAATTTTGAACATGATGATATTTTAAGTTTTCAAAATTATAAAGAAAAATACAGTCCAACACAAAAGCTTATTTCATATGTACCAGCTAAAGATGATAAAGCAAAGAAAGAAAAGAAATTAAAAAGAGAAAAGAGTGATTTGTCCTCATCTTCATCCTCATCTTCATCCGCATCTTCATCTTCATCTTCATCCGCATCTTCATCTTCATCTTCACCATTCTCCTCCGTATCAGCATCATCCGATAACCATGATAAAATACCAGTTAAATTTAATTTCCACACTTTAATCAAAGAAAAATTTGGATTAGATGAATATGCATTGGTTAAAATCATACGTGCAAATAATGGTCATATTTTAAAATTAGAGACAATTAGACCACCAGTTGATAAAAATGGTAAGATCAAGTATACATCAGAGTGGTTAAAACGTAAAATTTGTTACCCAAGATACAAAGGAGGCATGAATTTTCATATTTTGAATGCCGATTCTAATTTCATTTTATATAACGATATTAAAATGTTATTATGGGATATTAAGGAGGAAATATTAAGTAATGATGACTTTAAGGTCAAAGATATTTTAAACAGCTCTAAGTCAATTGTTGATAATAGCTTAAAACTAAAATTATTTGGTAATAAAACCCTATATACTCAAACTGTTAGCCGGCAATAACCCGATTTTTTGATTCTTTTATAAATAGCTTAATTTTTGATAGATGTTTAATTTTTTCAATTATTAATTAGTTTTTAGTTTTTTTTTTTCATTTTTGTCTCAACACATAGCAGAACAAAGAAAAAGAAAGGAAAAACGGAAAAGGGAAAACGAAAAACGAAAAAAGAAAAAAGAAAGAAGAAAGAAGAAAGAAGAAAAAAGAAAAAAGAAAAAACATGAAAACACTGCAAGATAATTTTGTACACAGAAATTTTCTTGCACAACGGGGTTAAAGATCGGTATCTTTTTCATATCTTTATCAGTCATGTTTTAGGGTAAAATTTTGAACTATGCTCGTCAAACTATTAAGGTCACTACTCATTTTTCTGTTCCCTTGTATAGCAGGCCACCTAGGTTAGTATTTTTATAAACTCCGCGGATAAACGTGCTCTTTCCCCTCTCTCGCCTATCTCTTGTGCATAGCAATCGAAAAAAAAAAAATATTGAACCGCTCAAAGCTAAGATTTTCTATTATTGCCAACACCTTTTCTGTTTTTAATGCACAACCATGCATCTTTTAATACCATGGATCTTCACCTTTGCCGCAACTGTTGCGATCTCTACTTCCACTTTGTTTGCTTACCCTTGTAAGCCACGTTGCTCTTCTTTTCCAAATAGTACTGCTGCAGCTAATTCGCGATGTGCGCCGCTGTGGCCGCGATCTTCTTGCAGAAAACGTTCTCTATTGGGCAAACCAAATATGGCAATGCTTCAATCTCCTAAATAGAACTGTTAATGCAAACTTGAATATCTCGGTGATTGTTACTAATAGAACGTATGCAAGTAGACTCTTTGATTTAATCTTTCTTTTTTTGTGTTTATGCATGAACGACATATGATGTTGTCTGGAACTTTAAACTTTGTTAACATTTATTTAAAATAGCTTTCTCACAATAGTTGGCCTAATCTTTAACAAAAAGAATGAAAAGTACTTTTTTTTAAATTCCACGGGTTTAATTGATTACCTCGTATTATAACTGCCGGTACATATTACATAGCATAAGATGAAACATCGGTATAATACTATTATTAATAATAGATGAAATCAGTGACCAAAAGCTCTCGAGTAAATGCATAACAAGGATCTACATAGAGTCTTGCCATGTCAGTAATAATACGTCGTTTAGAACTTCATTCGCTATGGTATTGCGTCTCGATAAGGTCCATATATTAATAAATCAGGCAATTACCGGGATTTTGAAGAAGAGTGTGTCTGTCAATTTGCCTGTCTGTTTGTCTGTCTGCTTGTGTGTCTGTCAGCTTGTCTGTTTATCTGTTTGTCTATCCCTCGTTTTGAAATCTTAGTAGCTTGAAATCTTAGTAGCTTGAAATCTTTCTTGAAATCTAACTGGCGCATGACCCAATTCAGAGGAAAAAGAAATCACTGTTTTTTTTTCCTAGGAAACACAAAAGCGTAGTTTGTATGCATTCATGCTAAAAAAAAAAATTAAGGTTCTACGCAGCGATGATCTCATAGTGCATTCATCTCTCATTTTGCTGAATAAATCGAGTTTGCAATGAAACACGCAGAATTGGGATCTGCAATCTCACATTAGGGCAAAATAAGGTGACTGAGATCAGCACACAGGATCCTGAAAAACTATGATGAAACGTTTGAAACTTGGATCGTTCTTTTCTTTGTTCCATATTCAGTAGGATTAATCTAACAGACTTGTAAGCCTGGTATTGATTTCAATATTTTTATAAAACAACGTAGTCTATTGGCAAAATATACACAACTTTCAGAGTTATCTTCAACAGTATTTAGTTTAATAATTGAATACTCAAAACCACATATGTTTCATTTCTTTACAACCTTAATTAATGGGTGGCGTTTGAAGTCGCATCAACCTCCCTTTTTTATTTTCATGAATAATACTTAATAATAATAAATCAAAAAAATATTTTGTGTATACGGCATTTACATATAACTTTCCTTCGGATTAAATGGGAAACAAAAAACTATCTTTAATTGTCAGACGATATTCGCTAGTTTGCTTTGTTGTAAACTATGACATACTGTTGCAATAGTAGCGGGTTATATTTCTCCTAATAAATATTGGCATTCTGTGAAAACAAAAGAAAAATTGTTGCTTTTTTTTCTCAGATTTAATCCAAGAATAAATCTACAACAAAAATAAACCTTGAACTTTGGGCGAAAAAAAAAATGATATGAAACTAGTTCAAGGCATTAAACAAATAAGCAGAGTTACCTAATTTTTTTTAAAACAAACTGTTTTTATATCTAGTTTAATGCAAGAATTCTCAAAATGTAACCAATTATTTCTGCAATATACGTATTACAAATTAAGCATTAAATAACGCATAATTAGTGTCAGATATTTTTTAAAACAACAGTAATGCTTAATTTCATGTTTTATTAAACAAGTATTTGATATTTTCACTTTGAACCTTATATTAAATAACAGGAATGGAATATTTTGACTAGAACTTATAGTTTATTTTCGAATATTGAAGAATTTATGAATATAAAAACTTTAACATCAACAGGCTAATTTAATCTTTTGAGAAGACTAATATATTATTAAAGCTGCATATAAGAACAAATATAGTATGCAGTAAGTTTTTATTTGCTTAAAAAAAAGGTATACTTAAGTTATTTTACAAAACATCACCATTTTTTTTGCAGAAAAAATTCAGTGATTTAACATAAGTTATCTTCCTCAAAGCTATATTTTATTTGATGTATAAAATAAAAAAAACACAATCAATTTATGATGGAAACATGTTGATTTGAATATTTAAAGTTGGACGTGTGGCGTGTAAAAAGAAAAGAGAAATAAATGACGTTTGAGTTCAATGTGATTACAAGAAAATAATGATTAAATAGTTTAAAATTAATTTATATGTTCAAATTAAAAGTGAAACTAAAGGATAAGTTGTTCATCAATCATTCTCTGATTAAAACCTAAGTAAGTTTTAAAGAGTCCAGTTTTGAAAAGCTTGGGGTAGTGTATTCTAAGTTGCAAATATTTCACTGTAAATTCGTAACCGCCTTATTTAATAAATAAGTGGTTGCTTTCTTGAATAAACTTAATATGAAAGCAAAATTACATGCAGTTGATATAGTTTCAGTTGTTGATTCAAATGGTTTCAAAATGTCAAAAAGGGTTTGTTTTCTATAGATCTGCTTTTGATTTCAATTTTTTCTGCAATCTTTGTTCGAATAGTTTTAAAATAACATTACTCAAAAGTTTATGCAACTGAAGCCCTTAATTAATTTACAACATCTAAATAAATTAATGGAATAAATAATTGAAAAATTAATGTTAATAGTTAAGTTCTGATTCATTAAAGTTTAGTACTAACAATAAGGGATGACAAAGCAAACACTAATAATAGTGTATCTCTCAAAACTTTTAAGTTACATATAATATCAAAAGAAAAGGTAAAAACAATAAAAAAACAATACAAAAACAATACAAAAACAATACAAAAAAAATAATCAACTTAATGTATTAACTTGTTAAGATAGTACAATATAAAGAAGTGTAAAATGAAAAAGTAGATAGTGATTAAAAAGAGATGTTTTTAAAAGTGAACAAAACACTTTATCAAACCTACTTTCAAGTCAGTCACTGCACTTATATCAAGAAAGCAACCCAATGTTGTATTAATTTAAAGTTTGGTTAAAATTGATTTAGCTATTAATAAGATGAAGCTTATTAATCCTTGTTTACTCAAAATTTACAAGGTACATTTCTAAAAACAATAAGGGTGGTCAAACGTGTCACTGTATCAAACAAAAGGCTACAATAAGGGTAAATCTCAAGTTGCAGAATTTAAGCTAAGAAATCCATCATTTTCTCTTGTATTTATTGCCAATTTATCATGCATTCACACTAATACACCTACGTCGGATAATAACAATGCATAATATAACAATAATTGAATATCTAACTATTAATGGATTTTCTTCTGTTTATAATTTGATTAAAAATGATACTCAAACCAGTCATGACATAAAAGGAGGAATAGTCTGTTTTAAGTTTAAACTTGTTTATAATTCATTGAACAAACAAAAAGCCTCTAACACAAAATTTAATATTAGACTATTTACTTCTTACATTAGTTGTGATAACATAAACAAACTAGAATATAGAATAGAAAGATAGTAATGATGCTCTCAGTTATGTTACCTCACAAGACCAAAACAAAAAAGCAGTACTATTTTTTTAAAATGCTTTACTGGATGCATTTTTTTCTTCCTAACCCGTATTTACAAATACTGCATATTTTTATGATATATTACTAAACGAATGTAGACTATGTGTAATTGATTCTGTTGAAGGTTGTTAAACTTTTACTTCATTTCGCACTATAAAGATAAACATTTTTTAACAGAATTATATCTCAATTAATACACATATACCTTAGATAACATAATAACATAACGATTAAAATACTGCGGTTATGTGGTGAACTACGAACTATCCAGTTGCTCAGTAATTTTACCTAATGGAAAACCAAATCCTGAATAAAAATTACTTAAAATCGCTCATGATCCTGGCATGCCTTCTCAATTACTCAAGGTCTACAAAACCTTAGAGTCAAATGTTTATATACTTTCACTGTAGCTGGTTTTGCCAAAATAACAGCTAATGGATTTTCTTCACAAATGTGTATAACTTTATCTTGAACCTTTCTTTTAATATTGCAGTTCTAACATCGTAATTTTTTGAATTTTCACTGAAATCTTCTGCTGTCGTTACATAAATTGCACATTAATTATCGACATATACATTTACTTTATCATGTTTATCAACACCATCAAAATATTTTGATAGCGGGAAAAACCATTCAAATATATTGGTGCCAAAAATTGAAGCTTATTTTTCAGATTGGTCTGAACTTGAGCTTACAAGTGGACTTTCTGTGACACTCAATGAATTAAATTAAACTTTCATAATGAGAAACCATATACCAACGGTTTCTTAAGGAGTAGATCTCGTTCATAGTCTGAATCAGTATATACATCCAGGGCATTTTTTGAATAACGGTTTGAGAAATCAAATGTTCAAATCTCTTCTATTCAAAGTGTAAAAAATCAATCTATCTAACATATTGAATCGTCCAGGTTGAGGTACGGAAACAAAAATTAGCATAATGTAATAAATCTTGTCTAGTCATTGTTGACATTTATAGAGGCGTGCCAACAATACTTTTATATCTTGTAATTTTTTTCTTTAAAATTGAATCACTGTATATTTTCTTATATTCATCATCTTTGTCCAAATGATAAGTTGAAGAGAGAAATAATCATGATTTTTTCATAACGATGTAGATATCATTCGCCAAACCCTATTGTTCAATGTAATCACCTTGATCTAATTTGACTGATTTTCTCATTTTCTATTATTTTTTTCCATTGATAGAGCGAAATGCACACATGAACTTGAAAGCGAATTTATTCTGACAACCAGAACCAAATCTATCACCAGAGGGCAAATCCACCGTTAAACTTATACACATACCAAACAATGTCCTTAGAACAACTAGCTACAAAACTTACAACCAGTTTCCAAAAGGAAGACTATGAAACATGTTCTAAATTATTAACACCAATTAAGATTGAACTTATTGAACATAATTTATTAGTTCCAAGTGTCAATTCTAAACTTAATCCAAATGATTTAGTTATAACGAGGTCAATTTTAGAAATTGGTGCATTGGT
Organism: Pichia sp. NRRL Y-12827; assembly: GCA_030570315.1. NCBI lineage: Eukaryota > Fungi > Ascomycota > Pichiomycetes > Pichiales > Pichiaceae > Pichia > Pichia sp. NRRL Y-12827. The sequence continues at coordinate 582,389 of JAJLVN010000002.1, forward strand.
TTCCATCAATTTGTTAAAGATGAATGAGTTTTCCAATTATATTATATTATTGAAACCATTTTACGAAAATAAAATTATTGAAAATAAAAGTGATCAAATGAATAAATTGTTAAGTTTATATCTACTCCTATTATTAACACAATATGATTTATCATTATTTTATATTGAATTAGAAAATTTTCAAAATTTTAATTTAAGTATTGATGATCTAGAGAATGACGAATATTTTTCGATTCCAATCAAATTTCAAAAATGGATAATTGATGGAGACTTTAATAAAATTTTCGAAATTCTAAATAATTCAAATAAAAAATTCCCATGTAATGAATTTAAAATTTTTGAACCAGAATTATTATTGTCCATTAGAAATAATATTTCAATCAATTTACAACAAGTTTATAATTCATTACCGATTGAAAATTTACAGTTATTATTATTTTTAAAGGAACTAAGTGACGTTAATCAATATATTGAAGAATTCAACTGGAATTTGAAAAACGGTGTTGTTTATTTTGAGAAGACCAACAAACCTTCATTCTTGGATAATGGAATTGATGAAGTCCAAGACGAAAAATCGATTATCAAGAATTCGTTAATTTATGCAACTGAAATGGAAAAGATTATTTAAATTTGTATAAAATGTGTAGAATGGAAGTATAGGAGGAGTATATATATTATCATATATATTGCAATGAAAAATTAATTATTAAAAAGGCATAAATATACAACAGTATCTATAAAATACAAAAAAAAAAAAAAAAATAACAAGAGACGTAGATTTATTTAAATCAAAGGAGCTTATTTGATTCTAAAAATGATAATCTTTCATTAATATTAAAACATAATTCTGACTTTTGCTGGTTTGATAATTTTAAATATTCAAAGTCCAAATGTTCAATACTTGAACAAAAATATTTATTAATTAACTGCCACTGTTTAAGTTCAAAATCAAATCCTATGTTTGGTTGATCTGTATATAGCCTCCATTGACTACCATCACCATTTTCATTATAGAGACTTTTATCCCTAATTAAAGAATATGGCTCAAATTTAGGGAAATTACTATGAATGAACATAGGTTTGGATTCAACCTGACTTAAATATCTAACAAATTTTAATGAATCATACTTGAAATCTGCACCTTTTTCATCGATTTCTTTTTGTAATTCAATTCCATAATTATCTTGGTTTATCTTATCTGTAATTGGATCAAATTGAACCATCCCAACACCATAATACTTATTATTATCCCAATGACCAATACCTTGAACGGGTTTGTTAACTTGATATGTTGGTAAGTCATAAAAATTACTTGCAGCGTAGAAAGTTTCCTTATCACCTTCACCACTACCACCTTGTGAAAACAATGGATAATAATCTCTTGGTCCATAATAATTATAATAAAAACTTAATAATAGAGTTTTGAAATGTGCCTTTTTATTAATTAAAATCTGGCCAGACTCTGTTGATACATCAGGTATTGTTCCTTGTAAATCATGGAATGGTAAATCATTATCAATATCACCTGTTGTTTTCAAATATTGGGATGATATTAATTTATCAATACCATCTCTTATACGATTTTGAGATACTTTTTTACCAGATAAATCATAATAGAATGGGTGTGTGACTCTTCGCCAGAAATCTGGCCATAAGATTAGCCCATTATCATTGAAAAGTTTAGAAGTAAAAAGTTTATCTGGGTTCATGACAGGTATATTATCGGAATCCAGGTATAGAACATTTTCAAAACTTGAAGCGATTAGAGCAATTGATTTCAATTGGTAACCACCTAATTTGAAATCAGACATTGGCAACACTTCATATAATTTAAGACATTTTGCATTTAGTTTGGGTAATATCTGTTCACATAACTGTGATTTATATTCTTCTACTGTTGGAATCACTACTTCAATCGGCAGTATTGAACCAGTTGCTCTTAGATTCTCAATACTTAGTAAGGATAACCATGAAAATTTACCACCTCCAATCAAGACAAATCCGTTACCATTATAAGTGTTATCAGTATAAGAATCAGGTATATTGTTAACAAAATAATCATGGGAAGTTTTCATCGTTTCATACATGTCATTGGGTAGGTATAAGCAATCTAATAAATAATTTTTAGATAAAACGGGAGTCTTTTCGTCATTATCATGAATTGCAACATTGATAATTTCACTCTTACCATATATTCTGTTTAAGTTTTTCTCTGATAATCTGAATTTTTTGTTGATTACAGGTTTATGTTGTTTATCCAGGTTAATTTCGGATTTTAGCTTGTAACCAAGCTTGGGTTCGCTTTGCTTGAGAATCGGTAGTATTTGATTGAACAATTTAGTGATCAAGTTCAAGCTGTCATCAGAGGCATTGATATCGCTTTGCATTATATTTCTATTAGGGTCATTTTGATGTTTCTGTAACTTGTGTTTGCCCTTTTCATTAGGTTTGTGTTTATCTTTTTCGGATTGTGGGGTAATTTTCTTCCTCCTATTTCTATTGTTGGTGGAAGAAGATTTTCCATCTTTGGAAATATCAAGTTTATCGTTGATGGTATCTTTCATCCACTGCTGGAACTCTTCCGGATTATGAATATGGTCTCCATTCTCATCTATCATCTTATCGTAAAAACTGGGACGACGATGTCGGATCTTGTGGCTGCTTTTGGCCATGGTGTCTACATTTGAGAAATCCACGACAAAGACCCAATAGAACAACACCAGCACCCCTAATCCAAGCAAAAGTCTGTGATGCATCTTGTACATAGTGACGCTTTCTTGGAGAAGAAGAAAAGGCCACAAACACCCAGCAACTGCAACAGCAATAAACAAACAAGTCTTTTTCAAGGAAACATCCGTATAACCACCCAGCTGGCTAGCCAGCAAACAAAACCACCAGCTGCAGAAAATACGAAACATCCCGTTTCGGAATTGGAAAAACTGAATCAAAAAGAAATGAGCCCTCTTTTTTGCCGGAGAAGCTGTTTTTCCCATTTTTCCCAATTTTCGTGTTTTACCCGTGCACCGTCGCGTGATGTGCAAACGTGGATTGTTTGTTATTTGTTAGTTGTTTTAGCATTTTTTCATTTATCGACTTATTTTTGGCCTTCTGCAGGATCGTGAAATTTCAACTGTTCTGCTGAAATTCTGAATCTACCTAAATCCAAACATAGACTTTCATGACATAACGTCTGATTTTGTACTGTTCACATCCTTTTTCTCGTTTTTCTCTTTTTCAGGTAAAACAAAACAATGTCAGCTCCACGCCAACACAGAAGAAAGTCCTCAGTGGGCAAGATGAACCTAGGTGATAATGCCGTTCCTGGAATCCAAACCGTCAGATCAAGACACGATATCGACCTAACTAACAAGCAACAAAAGGAACAGTTTGATAAAGTCGCCAAGGAATTCAATGATTTTGATGTCTTCAGCAAATTCTACACCTCTATTAGAATCTTATGTTACAGATACACTTGGATATTACCTCTTGTTATTTGTGTCACGCTGAACATCACGTTTCTCATGTCCAACAACTACACCGAAACTAATCCGTTGCATAGGTTTTTATCGTTATCTTACCAAGTCCCCGGTACAAATCCACCGCTATATGAAAAGGGATGGAAAGATTTTTGCTTTGTTTTCTATATGATGATTTTCTTTACGTTCTTGAGAGAATTCATGGTCCAGGTTATCTTGAAACCAATTGCCTTTTACTACGATCTTGGAAGTAAATCCAAGGTTTCACGGTTCACGGAACAAACATATGCAGTTTTCTATTATAGTATAACCTCTACCTTTGGATTATACTTAATGAAACAATCACCAATGTGGTTTTTTAAAACCGAAGAATTTTACAGACTATATCCACATACCCAACATACTTATTTGTTCAAATTTTATTATCTATTCCAAGCTGGTTTTTGGTCTCAACAAGCAGTTATCTTAATGTTACAGGTTGAAAAGCCAAGAAAGGATTTCAAAGAATTGGTTTTCCATCATATTGTTACAATCTTACTAATTTCATTATCTTACATGTTCAACTTCACTTGGATGGGATTGGCAATTTATATTACCATGGATGTTTCCGATTTCTTCCTTGGTTTCTCAAAATCTTTAAACTATATTGAATCACCTGTTGAAATTCCGTTTTTTATCGTTTTCATGGCTGCTTGGATTTATACAAGACATTACTTAAATCTGAAAATATTGTGGTCTGTCTTGACACAGTTCACCACTGTGGGTCCAAGTATTTTAGATTTCAAAACACAACAATATAAATGTTGGATCTCTCAACCTATGGTTTTTACACTCATACTGGCATTACAATTAGTTAACTTATACTGGTTATTTCTGATTGTTAGGATTGCAATTAGAATTGCTTTCTATAATATCAAAAAGGATGACAGATCCGATTCTGAAAGTGATGAAGAAGAGTGATGGTCTATTTTTCAAGTCTCAAATAATAATCAAGAAGAACAATAAGTTCAAATCAGTGTTAACTCTCGTTTTTTTGGTTTATGTACAGAATTTATATAAACTATATAATAATAAATAATTGTGATAATAATTAATAAAAAAAAAGGCCACATCAACATAAATCATAAGCTAAATTTAATTTTCAGTAATAATTTTTTCAATTTCAGTGAATGCTTCACCATCTTCCAAACCTAAATTCTTCTTATATTCAATAACTTTTTGCAATCTTCTGTCAAGACCTAACTTACCAGATTTACCTAAAACACCACAAATCAGATTGGTTGTTCTATTTGAACTTGAATTAGCCGGGATTGGATAAGTAACTAAATTTGGATCAACATTCGAATCAATTATACCAATAGTTGGAATTCTTGCTTGGTTTGCTTCCTTGATTGCAACAGATGCATTTTCTGGATTTAAAATTATAATTAAATCAGGTTTTAAAACTTTATTTGCTTCGTCAGTTGACAATTCTCTATTAGTCTTTAAATCTTGCATATCAACTTCAAATCTCGGTTTGGGATTTTCTAATGAATTGGTAATTGCACCAGGGGTCCATTTTCTTGTAACGTAGTAACCATTACAATTTTCAGCAGCTTTTTTAATTGAACGTAATTGACCAACTTTCAATCCAAGGAATAAAACCAGACCTCCATTCTCGACAACTTTCTCAACAATTTTACATGCACTTTTCAAATAACTTATAGTTTTATCTAAATCAATTATATTTAAATCTTTATATTTACCATAAACAAATGGCTGAAAATTTGAATTAAATAATTTTGTTGAACGACCTAAGTGTGCACCAGAAGCTAATAATTTTTCAACTGTAATTTGATTGATATTTGAAGGTTTGGAAATTAACTCATGCGGTTTATAAACATTAACTATTTGTGATCCTAAATTACCCATTATTTGTGCATGATGTCTTTGTCTAATTGTTAATTCGGATTTTGTATAAGGAGAATATTTATCACTTGGAATCAAGTTTGGAAATTTAGATAATAATGATGATGATGATGAGAATGATTTCTTTAATTTATCTCTATTACCATATAGGTTCAATAAATTCTGGAATTTAGAATCAACAATTTCTTCTCTATTTGATGTTGGATTTGGTGATTTATTTAAAAGTTCATTCATTTCACTTTCAGTCATTTCTGATAATTGATCAAGTGCTCCATCGTATGGTTCATTGTACGCATTCAAGAGTTTGACTTGTGATGATGTTAATGATGTTTTATCAATTGTTGAGATCTCATCAACTGGTGTTTCAAGTGATGTCTTGACAGTAGATACAACAGTTGAATTAAGTCTGATTGTTGACTTTTGTAAAAGTCGAAGTTGACCACGCACTGGTTGGAATGAAGACATACTGACTGCTTGACTAAACACCTATTATGATTAAGATTCATTCATTCATGATTGAAAAGTACCACTGAAATCGACGATGAAAAAAAAAGGAAAATTCATGAAAATGCGAAATTCTGAGAATTCAACAACTGTGCACCAAGCAAAAATTATCATGAATTTTTCATGATGTACAATAAATAATAGATTATGATATATAGGTAAATCGAGTATGTTTGTGGTAGACAATCATGCTAAGAAATAGCATAAGACAAGTTATTGGGAAGTGTTTATTCAGTGATATTGTTAAACCAGCCAATGCGTTGAAATTCACTGAAGATTCCGATTTTGCATTTAGAAAGGACGATATCAAATCTTTATCTTTCAATGAACAGGATAAAAAGTGCTATCCAACTTTCCGCTCATGTATTGATACACTAAGTGAAGGTCTAAAAGATACTGATGTTGAAATATTAAGAATCCCAAATTTTAGGCAACGTTATCAAGATGTGAATGTTGAGAATATTTCTAATTTTGAGAATGCTCCGTTGTATATTTTGAGTGGTAAAATAAATAGTATCAGACGTGCAGGTAAAGGATCAATTTTTATTGATATTGTTCAAGATTATACTAAAGTTCAAATAATTGTACATCATAAAATAATGGGCTTACCCAAGGATGAATTTATTGAATCTCATTCAGACTTTAAACCTGGTGATCAGGTAATATGTATTGGTAAAATAGGTATAACCAAAGTCGGTGAGTTATCACTAAAGCTAGTCAAACCATTGAGATTAGCATCACCATCATTACACCCATTACCACAAAAATTAACAGATTTAGGTAAGATCAATTCCAACAGAGTTGTTGATTATCTTGTTAATAAACAAAGTACAGATATAATCTTACTAAGAAGTTTTATTATCAAATGCATCAGAAATTTCTTAGAAGATAGAGGATTTATATCGATTGAGACACCTATTATATGTGAAGGTAATACAGGAGCAAATGCAACACCATTTGAGACATCAAGTCAGTATGTAGGCATTAATAATAAGAATGCCAAGCTTAATTTGAGAGTTGCACCTGAACTTTGGTTAAAAAAGTTGATTATTTCAGGATTTGACAAAATTTATGAAATTGGGAAAGTTTTCAGAAATGAAGGTCTTGATGCCACACATAATCCCGAGTTTACAACCTGTGAATTCTATCAAACATTTATTGGTTTAGAGGAGTTGATGGAGATCAGTGAAGATTTAATTGTTTTCATATTGAAAGGTATTCTTAATAATAAGAAGTTTGAAAAATTCCACATTATTTCAAATGAATTGCTAACTTTGATAGACTCAACCGGTGGATTCAAGCGTATTGAGTTCTTAACTGAGCTAGAAAAGCAAACAGGACACAAACTGGAAACTTCAGCGTTGAATAAACAAGGGTTGATTAAATATTGGGAGCTGATAGGACTTGAAGGTGGTGAGACATTGTCAGAATCTGGATTGATCAATGGGTTATCGGAGAGATATGTTGAGCCATTATGCAAAGATAACATACCAACATTTATTTATAATATACCGGAGATTGTATCGCCATTATCAAAATCAAATGAGTTTGGATTAAGTAATAGATTCGAAATGTATATAAATGGCAAAGAGTACATCAATGCGTACGAGGAAGAGAATAATCCGTTTAAACAAAAATACAAGTTTACAAAACAAATGGAGAATAGAAAAGATGGAGATTTAGAAAGTCTCTTACCTGATCATAAATTTGTTGAATTTATGGAATGGGGGATGCCGCCTACTGGAGGATGGGGGCTGGGCATTGATCGGTTGGTGATGAAGTTAACTGGTAGTAGCCGTATTGAACAGGTTCTGCCGTTTGGTAAGCTAAATGATGTTATGAAACAGTAGTGTTTTGTGTAATTAATGACCTATACATGTATATAGTTAAAGTGGATTACTGTGAACCAGCGTTTATGATGGGTCGTTTTTGTGAGTTTCGTGGGAAACACGACGAGTTTGGGGGGATATCTTTGTTTTTCCCACAAACGGGATGCGGGCACGTTGTGGGCTTCGCCCCGCCTGCCCCCCCTGAAAGCGAAAAAAGCCCACAAAAGCCCACGGCGAGCACCCGTCATTTTGTGGGCAGCGGCCACGGCCCCCACCAGCTGGCCGACCGGGCCATGTGTTCCGGCACTCTGCGTTCTAGAGCAGCCGCCCCCGCTAGGTAAACCCTTCATGCCAAACACAGCGGTGGGGGTCCTGCTCGTCTTACAGCAGTGCAGGTCTCCCAATCCCTCTTGGTAAACCTGCCTTCCCCCCTCCCCCTGCGACAAAGAAACCCTGGGCTCCCCAATTGGGAAATGGCCCAAAGCGGAACAGTAATACGCTGAAAAACGCCTTTTTGCGTTTGCTCGTTGTCAGAGGTTCTCGATTCACTGGCAATTGGGAATCTCTCTTGTTGTGTGAGCAGACGAGCTGCCGCCTGTTAAAAAGCTCTCTATCTGGTGAAGCTTCACTCCTCCATTTTCTGTCTTCTTTCTATTTTCTCTCTTCAGTCGCCTGCGTTTCTTCTAACACCCCTGTTTTGGTCTTGTCGTGGTTGTTGGTCGTTGCTGCTCATAGTCTGTTTTTTCTCCCGTCTCAATAGGTCATTGGGTTAACGAAAAAAAAGAGGACTAATTATCTTACTAGCTACCATCACTCATTTTTTATTTCTATTCTCTGTTATTTCATTTTATACTTGCATTAAGGTTGCTTTCATTTTAGAAAAACTATTTACATTTCTTTTTATTATTGTTAAAGCTTTTACATCTAACTTTTTTTTTTCGTTTAACATTTCTTCAAAAAAAAACTACACCTCCTGTGTTCATTTATTTCCACAATGCAAACCAATTACTCTGAAGAAATGGTACGAATGGTAGAAAAGAAAAACCACCATTCGACTATACTGGAATATAGAAGTGATATTCATAATCATTTGGTCCAATTGGATTTTGAATTGGAGGAAAATCCTTCAATTGATCCAATCCAAGATCAAGTTAGAATTCTAAGATGTTCAATTCTAAATTCCTTGTTGGATGTCTGTTATAGATTGAATTGGTCGTCTTCAACTTTCTCATTGGCTGTTCATTTATTTGATACTTATACAACTAACTCTACAATTGAAATCAACAATTGTAGATTGATTGGATTTTGCTGTCTATGGATCTCTTCCAAATATAATGAAAATAAACCCAAGGGAAATATATTGAACGCATTGATTAAAAGAGCTGGTTATGATCAAAGTTCAAAGAAAACTTTTCTTAATATTGAGTTCAATATTTTAAAATCCATCAACTGGGACTTATCCTACCCAACTCCTGAATTGTTCCTTGATGTTTTCTTAAATATAGGTGAACCAAATAATTTGGAAAGAAGACTAGGTTCCATGTTTTTGTGTGATCTCTCCTTGTTCAACTTGGAAATTGTTTCAAGTTATTCTTCAAGTTCAATCGCAGCTTCTTCAATTATGATTACTAACTTTGCAATGTTAAATTTGAGACATAAGCATATTAGACAACATAGATTTGATCAATTAGAAAGCTTGATCTTAACTCAAGTTGTCAAAATGGAAAATGCAATTAAATTAAAATATCTTGATAATAATGTTATCTCTCACTCGAATAACAATATGGTCATTCATAATTTAATTTATCTAGCGCAATGTTTTGTTAAACAAATTGAAGAAGAAAAGAAGTTAAAGGATTTAGATTTCAACAACCATATCCATAACCATCCAAATCTATTCTACAATCCGAATGGTTATTTGATGGGCAATGACAATAATGGTAATTTATCAAATTTCCCAATTTCTCCAATGGCATCTCCTACTAATTTACCTGTTGGTTCCTTTGTCAGATCTTCAAATAATTCTCGATCGCAATTACTCGAATGTGATGAAAATATACAATCAAAGGATATCGATAGCAATAACAATCATAGTACCAGTGGTAGACCTTCAAGATCTCAATCTTTGAGAAACATCTTACCAACCCCTGGTACAACTCCTACTGCTTCATTTAATTGGATGACAAGTTCTAATGGCTTGATTGATTATCCTCCATCTGCCTCTTCTACATCTTCATCTTCAAGTACTAATAATACAGGTTCAATTAATGAAATTGAAAATTCACAGCAAAATATTAAATCTACTCCTCAAATTTTTACACCTGTTCAATTATTACCACATCCATTGTTATATTCATTACCACATACTCATTTGCATTCACTTTATTCTCAACGTTATGACTATAATAGATCTCATACTCCTGAAACTATTCTGATTGATAAAAATAATGTTAGAACTAAATACCAAAGAACTTTACCTGTTCTAACGCGTTCAAGAGCTAAAGAGTTTGTAAATGATCCATCTGATGGTTATGAAGTTAAAAGAAGAAGAATATAGTAACTCTTAGACAAAACTAAATTTTGAAATTAAGCCACCAAAAAAAAACACAAAAAAAAGCTTCAAACCAAACCCAAATTAGATTTAGAAAAAAAAAAAAAAAAAGAATTCTATTTTTTTTTACTAATTAATTACACACATAACAAATTGTTATACTTAAAGATAATAATGATTATTCACATAACGCATTTTTATTACTTTTCACTTCTCATTGCACTTTCTTACGATTTCTTTACTATTTTCTCTTTCCGGATTATTTTTGCATATTATATTTTTCATTATTTTATGTAGTTATTTATTCTCATTATGTAAATTTATCTTTGTATAAATTTGTATAGCATATCATGTTCTAAGCATTCAAAAAAAAAAGCACCTTCAGTAACTCGCTCCTAAATGATAATTTCAACATGTTTTTTTTTTCAAAATCCCGGCCAGTTATACTTATCTGCTTTTTAATCAGTTCCACTTAAATAATGGCAGGACTTCAACAAATTAGAACATATGCAGCCGCAAACCTGAAAACTACAATACCGAAAAAACTATTTGGTAGACCTTCAAATAATTTAACAAGTGGGATAGTTGGATTAGCAAATGTTGGAAAATCAACATTTTTCCAAGCAATCACGAAAAGTAAATTAGGGAATCCAGCAAATTATCCATTTGCAACAATAGAACCTGAGGAAGCTCGAGTTTTGGTACCAAGTTTTGAACTAGAGAAATTAGCTAACTTGTACGGTTCGAATAAGAAAATTCCTGCTATTTTGAAGATTTTTGATATTGCAGGTTTAGTTCGTGGTGCAAGTGATAATAAAGGTCTTGGAAATGCATTTTTGAATGATATTCGATCAGTTGATGGTATTTTTCAAATAGTTCGTGCTTTTAAAGATTCAGAAATTACACATATTGAAGGAAATGTTGATCCTGTTAGAGATCTAACTATTGTTCAAGATGAATTGATTTTAAAAGATATGGAGTTTATTGAGAATTCTATTGAAAAATTAGAAGTTCAATTAAAACATAAAGGTAATAAGCCAATGCATGAGATCACATCCATGGAATTACAATTAGAAAGTTTAACTATGGCGTATGATCTGTTAATGGAAGGGCAAAAAATCATTAATAAAAAAGATTGGAAAAATGATCATATTGATGCTTTAAATATTCATAATTTACTAACTGCCAAGCCAAGTGTTATTTTAGTAAATGTTAGTGAATCAGATTATTTAAATCAATCAAATGAATTTTTAAAGGATATTCAAGGTTGGGTTAACGAATTCTCACCGGATTCTCCAATAATTTTATTCTCTGCAGATTATGAAACTAAGTTAACAGAAATGAACGATACAAATCAATCAGTTAATTCGTATGAAAAAAATTCTGCACTACCTGTAATTATACAGAAAATGCGACAAATTCTAAACTTGATTAGCTTTTACACATGTGGAGATATCGAAGCTAGACAATGGACAATTAGGAAAAACTCAACATGTCCAAATGCAGCCGGTATTGTTCATACTGATTTTGAAAAGACTTTTATAAACGCTGAATTGATTAAATTCAATGATGTTAAAGATTTAAACCCACCATTCGATGAAAAGTTTTTAAAATCAAAGGGTAAAATTCAAAGAGTTGGTAAGAATTACATTGTTGAAGATGGTGATATTTTACACTTCAAAGCCGCTGCTGCAAAGAAAAAATAGAATAAAAAATTAGCAATAGTTTAACTTGTTCATATAGATATATTTTATAGATTTTGTTTTTTTAAGCATCGTGTAATGAATTATAATGTTCACCTAATCCAAAAGCATGCTGATAATAAACAAGCTTCAACTCGGGATTTGAACCTTCTTCGTTCATCTTTAATGCAGCTCTACCTGACATCATCACAGATATTGGTGAATCATAAACTTTGGAAAGTGCTAATATTTCTAAATCACCTCCCCACATTGGAGTATTCACTAATTTATCAACATATTCATCGATATTTTTTAATGACATTGTTTCTTCATCAAACAAAAATGGAATAAAATCATCTGGATGTTGTAAAATATAATCACCTGCATTTTTACGTAATTCAGCCACGGTAGATTCGGTATTTTGACGTATCTTCAGTTGATCTGAAATTGAAGAAAATAAACAATGTCCATCAGGTATAATATCATGCTGAACAAGATTTTGTAAATTACATAGGTCTTCAATATTTTTCAATTCGATACCACGTAAGTCTGGTGCTTGACTTTGTTCCTCTCTTGCTTCTTCTTGTATTCGTTTGATTTCAGCTTCTCTTTTAGCTAATCTCTCTTTCTGTCTATTTCTCTTCTTTTTTGGCTGAGTATTTGTAACAGCTTGAACTTTAACTGGTTCTCTTTCCTTGGTATCTAAACCTAATTGTGCTAGTAGTTTTTCAGGTGTTAATTCATCACCGCTTTCATCATCATTATTATTATCATCACCATTTTCTTTCTTTTGATCGTTTCCTTTAATTGTTGGTCCTCCTTCTCTAAGTTCTTTCAATTCCTTTTCGTGCTTCACCTTTAAATTGTCCTCCATCTCTTTGATTTCTTTGAGAACGCTTTTACGTGTATTTTTGTTGGCTTGTTTCTTCATACCTGTGGTACGACCATTCAAATCTTTGATTTCTTTTTTATGCCTTGCTATCATAACATCTTCACTCTCCATTTCCAGTTGATTAATATTTGTATTGATGCTTTGGTACTCTAAAAAAATAAAATTATTGGTACCTGTGAAAATCCACAAACTTTTTCAGAACTGAAGCTTACTCGAATCTTCAACCTCAATTTTTTTTTGTTACGGACAAAGAAAAAAATCAAATTTTCAACAAGTTATCAATCTTTAATTAATTGCTTACTTTTTCTCTGGTTCTACAATTTAAAACACATAAAAGTATATACATATAAGTACACACCAAATCATGGGTCTTTTTTGGTCATCAACTCCAGCACCGGTTGCAAAAATTTATCCACAACTCCAAGAATCACAAGTATGTATTCTCTCCATGTTCTTTCCCTTGAATCCGCCCAGATATACTAACCTTGTTTTATTCCTTCACTGCTTTATTAATTTAGCCACCACCTGCATGTCCTATGCATGCATCTAATATAGATGCAACTTCAGCGGCATGTCCGGTTGTTGGAAAACAAAATGAAGAATTAAATCCCTTAACTAATATGCCATATGATCTATCAGTTAAAAAACAACCAGGTCAATCAATTGATTTACCAACTGAAAGATCATTATCAACGATTCCTAGGGGTAATGATTCAAATCAAGGTGTTTGGGAATATCCTTCACCACAACAGATGTTTAATGCAATGATAAGAAAGGGTAAAGGTGATGTTCCTGAAGATGCGGTTGAAAGTATGGTTGATATTCATAATTTCTTAAATGAAGGTGCTTGGGAAGAAATCGAACAGTGGGAAAAACCATATACTGAACAAACTCATATCAAATCAAGATTACTGAAATTTACTGGTAGACCAGATACTATATCACCAAGGGCAAGATTCTATAATATAATGTCCAAAATCTTCCCAGATAAGTACAACGAAGAATTACCATTCGATAGACATGATTGGACTGTTTTAAGAAATGATGGACAAGGTAATTGGAAAGAAGTCAGGTATATTATTGACTATTATTCTGCTGGTGATGATCCATTTGGTTTACCATCATTTGTTTTAGATGTTAGACCAGGTTTAGATAATGTCGATAATGCTATCCAAAGATGGAATCATTGGACAAAGGAAATGAAACCTACTTGGGATAAAGCACTGGGTCGTCCAGTTGCTGAATCTAAAGATGATGATGAATAATTATGAATACTTCATTTTATTGTTTATTCCCTACCACATGTCATTTACTCATATTTAACTCACATAACATTCGTATTTTCACCTCCCTTTATATATATAGTTAACGATTTTTTAGTGTTCTTGTATAAACCATTTTAATGTTTTTTTTTTTTTTCAATTAATAATATAAACATTGCTCTAACGTTAAATAAATAAAGAAAATCGTAAAGGAATAAATAGAGTACTAGTTCCAACAACATAAATCATCAAAATAATGACCTATCTTTACATCAATTCTCCACCAAACTTTAACCAATTCAATCACAAATGCACAGTCAGATGAACTATATGGATCTAAACCAATCTCTAAAATATCATGAGCATCTAAAATCATAGTAGGTGCAGATGAATTTTCATTGTTAGTATTATTTTCAGTATCATACCTATCTTTTAGTTCCATTAATCCAGTAAATAATTTAATAGTAATTTGTTGAAAATATCCAACTAATGTTACAATTCTTTCAGCATTATCACTTGACTGAGACAAATCCTCAAAGTTGTCAAATTCAATATTAAATTGCTCATAAACTGATGTGAATGATTCACCTGCACTCGCCCACCAAGCCAAGCCATTCCAAATCAACTCCCGAATTGATCTTGATTCACATACTTTCAAAAGAATTGGATTTCCATCAGTTGTATTATTTAAATTCAGATTAATTACTTTAAATCTTTCATAATCTTTAGGCGTGGCGTATTCTAATCTATTTGTGCTTGAATTATGAATTTCTGGGATATTGTTAAAGTCTTTATTATATGATGTATAATTCAAAGGTAATCGTATTGCATAATCATATAAATTATCCTTTTCAATAATAATTTGATCGGTTGTTGATGCTAAATAATTTGAATCTAATTTGACAATTTCGTGAATATCATTCACACAAACATTATAAACTGGTCTATTAAATAGTAAATCACTTATATCCCTTTTAGTTGACCTCTGCAATGTATTTTCCAACTCTCTGGGGATTGATGATATTAAAGAGATACAAAATATGAATTTTGACATTTCTCCGATGGTAAAATTGTCGTGTTTAACTTCATCATTACCATCAATACATACATTTGACGATACATATGGTGAATATATAATAATTGATTTCCTTAATAGTGAAATTTTCCAAATTTTGAAAATTAATGGTCCAAAATCATTAAAAAATGGAATTAGTGAATCAATCATATGCTCATTTTTGAAATCATCATCTTCCAGAGCACTTAAAATTGAAGTTCTTGATTTAACTGGGTTTAGTTGTACTCGAGACATATTAGGAATTTCAAGTGTTGTTTTAGGTGCATTTGGTTGTGACAATTGTTGTTTAAACATATTGTAAGAGAAATATGTATTGAATTTCTCAAAGTATTCATTTTCTTGCTTTGTAGTTGATAAATTCATAAAGTTATTCAACAATTGTGATAAATCATGTTTGTACTTCCAAATTGCAGAATATACTTTTGGTTTCCAATTTCTGTACTCTTCTAAAGCCTCCAAATGTATTGGATCAATTAAAATACCTAAAGAAAACAATTTAACTTTACTCCTGTCAACATTACCGTCATTATTAATTTGATTTAAATAATTGTTTTGTTTGAAAAATGCAATACCATACAACAATGAATCAAATTCTCCTTTCCTTTTAACAAAACAGATTGTATCTGTACTGACAGCATGTAAACCAGATGGCATTGATTTAAATTCGACATCTTTAGATGTGTATAAATCCTCATCCAGAGATTTGAACCATTTTAGTTCGTATCCAGAATGAACATCGAATTGAGTTAAAAACATAGCACATATTGGTGGCAACTGCTGCATCGTATATTTTAATTATAGCTGTGTATATTCTAAAGGCGAATTGAAACTAGCCTGTTATCTATGGAAAGAAAAGGAAACAAAGATAACTGAGATACATTAAATGAAACCTCGCTTCGGAAATTGGCATGAAAATGACAGTTTTTTGACACATTTTACCCTTTTAGTTTGTTTTTGTTTCTCTGTAGTAAATTAAACAACAATTAACGTTAAACATTGCTTGTACCAAAAAGGCCCTTTCTTTCTTAAAAAACAAAAAAAAGTAAACTTTAAAAAATGACTCCTAATGATGCTTTCAGCTTTATTTATGAAGATGATGAAGATGCAATTCATATCAACAATAGAGGGTTGAAAAGACAATCAACATTTGCATCTCCCTTATCATTAACTCCTGTCTCTTCAGAACCTTATAATTCAGCTTTACAAAATAGAGCACATTGTGTTAAAAAGAGGAAAGTATCTAGTATATCATCTGAAGATGAGCATAATCACAAAAATATAAAATTATCAAAATCTAATCCAATGCCAGATATTGTAATCAAACAACTTTGTTATCCTAAATCAAACTTAAAAGATATAATGAAATTGTTTTTAGAGTTGGAATGTATTGCACCTGTTTCGAAAACGATGTATCCATTAACTAAACTTAATATTGATATAGCTAACAACCAAATACCCGTTCTCCTCTTTTTTTTTGATTGTTCAAACATATCATACTTGAAATTTTTTGAAATGTTTTACAATTATAATATCAAAGTTATTGGAATAACTCCTGAATTTAAATATTTCAATGAACAAACATATCCAATTATGCTCGATAAGCACGGTAAAATTGCGAAGCTGTTGTCAATACGAAATCCAATTGGTGGTGGAATTTATCCAATTCCTTCAATCTTCATATTCGATCGATTTCAAACCGAAGTTGTGAAAATAAATTTGGGATATGATTACAATGTATTATATGATTCTTCACCAGAAAACAACCTTCAAAAAGTTTTAGTAGATGCAGTGAATTATACATTGAAAAAATAGCTCCCTTATGTAGAATAACTCTTCACTAAATAATATTAGCATTTAATATACACACATATAAACAAACATTACACAATACAAAAGCTTTATAACTCTATTAAACCTTGTCTTTCTTTATCTAGCTTTTTAAACTCTTCGGCGCTTGCTTTAATTTTGCTTGTAATATCATCAATGGCCTTTGAAATTCTGTCTAGTTCTTCACGTTCTCTTTTCTTAAGATCATCTGTTAATAATGTACCTGGTTGCTTAGTTAATAGTTCAAACATTTTTTCAGTTGGTTCATTAAAAACTATTTCATCATACCTTATACTTTCAACTTTCCCATCCATACTAATAACCCCATTATATGGATGCAGTTTCAAATGATGGATTAAAGTGATATTCTTTTCACCTCCTTCAGCATGAAAAAAAACCTTAATTATGATTTCAAATTCACCCCATCCAGTTTCAGTAACTTCAAATGGCGGCTTTTCAACAGTTCTTGAAGAATTAGGATAAGTATCATGTAACTTGAAAACAACTTTTTTAATATATGTTGATAAATCATTGCCCGTTGGGTCTCTGACAAAGACAGTCCATGTGTGTGTGTGATCTTTTGGAGCATTTGGAGGCAATGGATGTACAGGTGAACATTTCGTTGCTAAGTTTCCATATTCTATGGGTTTGGAAATTGATACTTGTTTGATCCTTTTGGAGGTTGCAGAAGGTGCCATGATGTTTTGTTTCTTAATAAAAAACGACTAATCAAGTAGATTTGTACAATTAGTAGAAAAATTGTAAATTCATGTTTACATCTTCAAGGCGAGAATATTCAATATTTTTCTTCATTTTTATGATAATAATACTGTGTTTTGATGTATAAACATAAAATTAAATAAAATCAAATTTATATAAATATTATATAGAGGAAGTGCATCTCTTATTGATGTAATTGATAAATTGATTAATGATTTTGAATGATATTTTTTAACAAAATTAATCTGAAAAATTAGCGTTAAGGCTTTTAACTAATCCACCTTCTTTTGCAGCTATTTCATAATAACTGTAAATAGTTGTTGCAGCCATTAAAATTGAGGTACCTGAGCCCAAACAACCAGACATATCACTAATGACAGATAATGCGCCAATAGTTGCACCACCAAATGCTGCAGCAGTTGGAATAATTTTCTTTAATTCCTTATAAACAGAAGTTTCTCTGTGACCCGCAATAACTAAGCCTTGTTCCTTAAATTGCTTTGCAACATCTCGTGGTGAAGTACCTGAAACTTCAATCCAAGTCTTAGAGAAGAACGCACAAGTAGCCAAAACAAATGAGACGTATATAACGGTCTTGATTGGATCTAATAAAGCTTCTTGTAAATTGAATGGAGGTTGCATGTAGTATGATAAACCAGAAATTGCAAATAATTGTTGACCTCCACCTGGTCTTGGTTCCCAAGAACCAATTAACTTAACAACTAAATTATTTGGAAATCTTGAGTATAACATTTGAGAAATAATAAAAATATTTGAAGTTAAAGCACTTTGTAACATAATTGGCATATTGGAAGTATAAAATAATCTAATTGGATAAACATTGAAAGGACCTCTTTGTCTTGTTGATTTGATTGGTAAATCAACTCTCAAACATTGTAAATAGACAACAGTAGCAAAGACAACAATAGTTGCAAGAACTTGGGACATATTTGGTGCATTATCTCTATAGAAGGAATCCATTAATGCAGCTCTTTTACTCTTTTTAGTGAATAATAAATGAATGAATGCTAAAACTGCACCTTCGAATTCAGAACCTCTACCTCTGTTAACTAAAGTTGGAGCAAAACATTTCCAAACAATTGATTCACAAATTTTAGTTGACATGAATAATGAAGTACCGGAACCCAATCCGTAACCCTTTTGTAATAATTCATCTAGAAGAATAACCATTAAAGCTGCAAAGACTAATTGTAGAATTAACAATAAACAGACACCATAACCTAATTCTGATGGTCTACCATACATACCAGTTAAGACGTAAACAGTTGCCTGACCAAATGAAAGTAAGATGGCCATCAATTTTTGAGAAGTTTGCAATAATTCTCTATCTTCTTTGCTTTCATTGTTGAAAGATAAAATTTGTGTACCTTGTAATAATTGGAAAATCATGCCTGATGTAACAATTGGAGAAACACCTAATTCCATCAAAGTACCTCTATTTGAAGCTAACATCATTCTTAACCAGAACAATGGATCACTTGATTCACTGGATGTGATACCATAAAGTGGGATCTCACTCATAACAAGAAAAATTAATAATGTGACACCGGTCCACATCAACTTTTGGTTAAATGGAACTTTTCTTTCAGGTGCCAATACTTCAGGAAGATAAGGTTGGAAAGGCTTGACAAGATCTAAAACACGAAAGCCACTCATTGTTTATGTGAATACCAAAACCAATTGATTAGAGATGAGTTAAAAGAAATAACAATATTTCATGATGTATAATTACGGGTGAACAATGTTTTCATTCAGATGATATCGTCGATTTGAAAATTTCTATGCAAAAACCGCGAGACGTGTCCTTTTCTTGTTTGGCATTATAGTAAAAGAAAAATGAAAAGAGGAGAAAAAACTCAGAATTGTCGTTGGTTCGAATCTTAGGAGACACGTTTTTTCAATAACCGGAAATTCCTTTTTTTTTTTACACATTACAAAATATTGGACATAATAATAATAATAATAATAATAATAATAATAATAATAATGCTAGAGGGGATCGTAAATAGAAACATACATATATAGAGAAAGAGATATCACTCAACCACTTATTTCTTGATAAAGGTTAAGAAATTTTCAATTTCATCCTTTGAACCTAACCAAATGCCACTTCTTTCATGGATTTTCTTTGGGATCAAATCTAAAATTCTTTCACCTTTATCATTAACTGCTAAACCACCGGCTTGTTCTAATAATAATGCCATTGGGAAACATTCATATAATACTCTCAATTTACCACTCTTAGACTTGCTATCTGCTGGATAACCGAAAACACCACCATATAATAAAGTTCTATGAACATCAGCAACCATTGAACCAATATACCTTGCACTGTAAGGTTTATTGTTGTTCAATCTATGAGGTTGCTTTAATGATGCAATATAATCTTTAACATCCTCACTCCAATAACATGAGTTACCTTCATTAACTGAAAAAATTCTCTTTGTACTTTCAATCTTTAGATCTGGATGGGTTAAAATAAATTCACCTAAATGGGTATCTAAAGTAAATCCATTAACGCCTGTACCAGTTGTTAACATTAAATGTGCAGATGCACCATACATTGTATAACCAGCTGCAACCATTTCAGTACCTGATCTAAGGACATCTTTAATTGAACCTGTTGATCCAGGCTGTAATTTATAAACACCGAAAATTGTACCAACAGAAACACCAGCATCTAAATTTGAAGAACCATCAATTGGATCACAACAAACAGCATAATTACCAGAATTACCTTCAAAAATGATTAAATCTTCTTGTTCTTCAGAGACTAAAACTTTAACATTACCTGAACCTTTCATTGCATTAATGAAAATTTCATCACCAATAACATCCAATTTCTTTTGATCATCACCGGTCGAGTTAGTTTGACCGTAAAGACCTATAAGATTAACCAACTCAGCTCTTCTAATTGTGTGGGCAATGAATTTGAATGCATACTGTAATGCGTTTAGTAAAAGCGATAACTCACCTGTTGCTTCAGGAGCATTTTTTTGTTGTTCTTCAATAATAAATCTAGTTAAAGTAACTAAATCGGTTCTTATTGAATTATTTGATTCGGACATGATTGTTGAGGGAGTTGTAATTGATACTATGAAGAGAGAAACAAACAGAAGAAAAAGAATAGAAAAATGCAATAACACAAGCTTAATTCAATTTAAACAAAGGGGAGGACTTCTTTATTTAAACAAAACTGATGAACAAGCTATACAATTGGACAGACACGATCAAATGCAAGACAGTGTGTAAATGAAATGATTCAATTCCATTTTTCACCGGGGAAAAGTAGAGAAAATTGGAGAAAAACAAATTATTTTCCGGGGGAGTGGGGGGAAAAAAAAAATGAAACTAAAAAAAAAAAAGTGGAAAGCCCCGGGACTTATTTGACGTCGTCGGTTCGATTCTGAAAACGGCGTTTTTATGGCTGGCATCGGTGCCATTTACTACTTACAAACTATACACTATTATTTGTTTATTTGTTTTTTACAAGTTGTTGTTTCTAATATAAATCAATAATTTCCACAAAATTTTCATTTGAAACCCGTCAATGAAAATAGCACTCTCAGTCACTCCCTTTTTGTTTGACTGTATTGACTTATAAGGGTTATAGTCATATGTGAAGTACCCATTAGATGATTTTTCAAAATCTTCAATTATTTCGTCATCATTTTTTAAAACATGTATAATCTTATTATCTGCAACTTTGAAAGATCTTTTTGGTTTTAAGTTTTCTGAATTTGGATGGTTCCATATTTGTAGAAATTGACCCTTCATAATTGTGAAAGATTTAACCGGCAAATCTCTAAAACTAACTGTATCACGAAATTTTAACAATGTTGAATATTTCTCGTTCAGTAATGAATCATTTCCATTGCTTATATAATCAACAGTACCATTTTCATAGCCCTCATTTAAATCGATGATTTGATTCATATTAATCGACTTATAATAATTTTCATATGCAACATATCTATTACAACAATAGGCAAAAAGCCGTATTAACTGAATAGCAATTAATTTCAAATCTTTTGCATGAATTAACTTATAAACTTCAAACAAACTAGTCGGTTTTGCTATATCCCAAAAGATCCAGCCAGTACCATAAAATCCATTTGATGCAAATGCCTTTGTTGCAGGTATAATTTCTTCAAGTATTGCGCCAATTGTTAAATAAAAAAAACAAATTAAGATTTTCGATTCTTTATTAATTAACTTTTTTTTATACTTTGGATTTAAATTAGATAAATTTCTTGGTATTATTGATTGAAATGAGTTCAATAGCCGTATTATAAAACCGTTATCATAACATAATAATGTATTTGGCATATAGTACTTTTCAAATAAGGGTAAATATTTGTTTAAAAAATAGTTCAAATTTTCATAATCAACATCATTCAGGAAATTACCACTAACTTTATCTAACATTTTCTTTATATCATGTAATGGTTGAGTATTATGATTAGTTCTTAACATTATTTTGAAATCAGTTTCTAAAATGGATGACAACATAGCTGTACCACGCATTACTTGATCTTCCCTTGATTTTTCCATAACAAGTGAATATAACCCCGTTGAAAAGATACCAAATAATTTCACCGATTTTTTACCTTCACTTAAATTAATATCATATTTTAAACCATTCTTGAAATGAAAAGCTAAAGAATAATTCAAAACTAAGAGGCTTCCAGTTAATAACATACCTTTATATTGTGAAAAATCATTATAAGCTGGTAAATATTCCTCTTTTAAAGCTTTAGTTATTTCATCAATTAATCTGACTGAACTTTCCTGACATTTCCCTGAAATTTCAATTTTTACAGGATAATTAATAATTGGTAAAATATCTTGTTTCAGTATGATATTTTTTGTGTAATTGATTGCTAAAAGTGTGAGTGATTGCCTTAATAATTTACTGTAAAGTTGAGATATTAGTATTGAATTGAAGTAATTTTTAAACAACTCAATGTCAAGATTTATGTCAAGACCGAATTTCATAAAAATTGATTTGAAATCATGATTTGCAATTGAATCTCCTAAAAATGTAGATTTTTCAATATACTGGATCAATGGAGTTATTTCATTTTGGTAAGAACTAAGTGTGAACGATCTATTAACCGTTTTGGAATTTGTTGATAATGGAATATCTAATGATAATAAATTTGTAGTGGTTTTATTTATCATTATTGAATCACTTCTTGATGATGATAATGAAAGTAATGAAGTAAGTGGGGCATTAATTGTTTGGTTGAAAGAGGGCATAGGGTTAGCCATGGAATTGGGTAATAAAATACCTTCAAATTCATGGGCGCAATATAATGAATCATTTCGTTTACTGCTTTCGACGGATTGGCCATTTTGAGTGTAATGAATATTGGCCACTGGATTTGGATTTGAATATGGATACGAATTTGAAGATGGATATGAATATGAATATGAATTTGAATTTGAATATGAATTTGAATATGAATTTGAATATGGATATGAATATGAATTTGCATTTTTTGGGTTGATTCTGATTGTTTTTTTAAATGAAGAAAAATCACATGAATCATAAGAACTATCCGATTCGGTAGGTAAATAAGAGCTTGAACCTGAATTAAGATTATTATCAGTAGTTGAACTAGAATCTACTTGAAATGGATTGACACCAGTGATATCAGTAGTGGTGTAATTTGTTTGAACTGTGTTTATTACATCTTCGTCAAGTACTTCAAAATCCGAATGTTCATCATTTTCATTAAATTCATAGTCATCCTCGGAATCAACATCACCAATTTCGGAAGAATTCTCGGCATCATTTTTATTTTTGGTGTCTTTATTATTCCCTTTATTTTTCTTGATTTTCCCATTAAGTAAATGAGATATTAAGATTTGATGTGTTTGAAATGGAGTCATTGTAAGAAATGAACATTGAATTCCTCTCCTTTCGCAGAATGAACAAATGGGTAAATCTTCACTACATTTTAATTTCCGTTGTTTACAATTCAAACAACCATTTTTCGAATTTTTATGTCTTCTTCTAAGTTTTCGATACGTTAATTTTTGTTCATCTATTAAAGTTGGTATACGAGGGCTGTTGACTAATATGGGTATAGACGAAAAGTACGTACTTTCAGTAGACTGATTAAGATTTTTCATGGGTACATTATGCCAACGATTTAATTCTTTCTCCTTCGAGGTCATGCTGAGAGAGGTAGAGGTAGAGAAAGAAAGAGTATGCGTGCGTGTGCGTGTGTGTGCGTATATGTATATATATATATTGGCAAAAGTTAATGTTTGGGCACTGAAAAATTTGAATTTGGAAAAGAAGCTTTAGTATAGATTTAGAGTATGTAGGTAGGTACATATAGAAATTAATGAAAAAGGTGAATAGAACTGAGAAGCGCTAAGAGAGAAAGAAAAATGAAAAGAACAGAACATTTTAATCACCGAGTAATGGTTAATATCATAATAATAAAAAAAAAAAAAAAAAAAAAAAAAAAAAAAAAAAAAAAAAAAAAAAAAAAAAAAAAAAAAAAAAAAAAAAAAAAAAAAAAAACGTAGAAGATTAGATAAAGTCCACAATAGACTGGGAACATGTGTTTTGCACCCCCTGGATAAGCGGTTTTTCAGCACCCAAATAAGATTCAAATAAAAGTTGAGTAACTAAAGGTTCTTTCATAACACCAAGTACAATAGGTTTAGATTTTTTACCGACTGTATGGACGCTTATTCTTATATGTTGATTTTCATCGATTTCCATGTAAACTAAAGAGTTTTTCTTTGCATTTGTATGAACACTGTTGAAAGAATCACGAATTTCATCTAGACCAGCAGTTATTTTATCGCCTAAAACTTCATCTTGCATTAAAATTTTATAGTTTGGATTGTTTCTAATTGTTCTAATGAATCCATCACGTAAATGAGATAGATCAGTATTTCTAATTGCACAAATACGAGCAGTAAATCTGATATTACTAGAAAGTAAATTTTTGATCAAAATGTTAGAAATTTTAGGATCTGATAAAGCATTTGATAAATGATCCTTATGAGATTGGACGTTTTCGATATCTACTTTCACATTATCATTACCTTCATAAAATGATTCGATAAATTGAGAATGTAAAATGGTTTTCAACAATGGAATATCATCAGTTGCGATATATAATCCAAGTGCGTAAACTTTCATTTTAAGGAAAGTGACGTCCCTTATACCATAGCCAATTAATTGGAAATTGGTTAAAAGTGGGGTTGACATCTGTTTTGGAAACGCATCAATTCCTGAGTACACCGAGAAAGTATTGGTTGAGTCATCTAAGTACAGAGATTTGAAAGTGATTAGAGAAGTGAGTCCTAAACCTAAGGAGATTAGTATTGGCGTGTATGATGATGCAGATGAAGATGATGAAGATGATTTTTCCTGAGATTTGTAGTTTGCGTACGTTGTGAAATTTTTGTGAATTGCAGTGATTGGTTTGCCTGTGTTGAGAAATCTCAAAGGTTTGAAAGATTTTATCGCTATCGATTGTTTAAACATGGGTGTTTGTAGTAGATGGTAGCACAGCAATTGGTTGTTTTCTGAGGGGGTGAACAGAGAAAAAAAAAAAAAAAAAAGAGAAAAACAGAAAGATCATGTTAATTCTGAAATTGAACATGGCGAGTTCTAAAAACAGTTCGCATTCAGTTGCCGAATTAGGAAAAATATCCAGGTGATGAAAACGTTTGGTATTATTATAAAAGGAAGTGTGTTTCTCTACACGAAGTTGCACATAGCGTTTTGCGGTTTCTCTACTCACATAATGGCGTTTACAACCACGGACACCATCCAAACTTTTGGGGGCAAATTGCTTAAATTGAAGCATGATTCAACATACACCAAGACACCAATGGATGTCAATATCTATCTACCACCAAAGTATGATGAATATAAGGAGAATGAATTACCGGTTTTATTATATCTTGCAGGGTTAACATGTTCGCCAGCAAATGGTAGTGAGAAATCGTTCTTTACAGCATATGCGTCGAAACTAGGATTTGCAGTTATTTTCCCGGATACTTCGCCAAGAGGTGCAAATATTGAAGGAGAATCAGACAGTTGGGATTTCGGAACAGGGGCAGGATTTTATGTTGATTCCACCGAAGCACCATGGAGTGAGAATTATAATATGTATTCATACATTATGAAGGAATTATTGCCCTTGGTCGACGAAGAATTCGGTGCGCTAGATATCGGTAGCAATATTTCCGTTACAGGGCACTCAATGGGCGGATATGGTGCATTGATGTTTTATATGAAGAATCCGGGTTTTTTCAAATCGTGTTCGGCATTTGCACCTATTGTTAATCCAAGTGTTGTACCATGGGGGATCAAATGTTTTGGGAATTATTTAGGTAGTGATAATTTGGAAGAATGGTACAAGTATGATCCCTGTCACTTGATCAAGGAATTTCCGGGTGAATTTAGTGATGCCAGTATATTAATCCATGTTGGCACCAATGATGTTTTCAACTATAGGGATAGACAACTAAGATGCGAGAATTTGGTTGAAGCAGCGAAGGGCACCCCATTAGAAGGCAAGATTGATTTGAACGTTGTCGACAAGTACGATCATAGTTACTTCTTCATTTCCTCATTTGCGGAAGAGCATTCCAACTTCCATTACAAGTATTTCAGTAAAAAATGACTAGATAGCAAGTTATAGTAAGCTATAGATGTATAAACGTATAGATGTATAAACGTATACATGTATAAACGTATACATGTCTACAAGTCTGTTGATTACTGCATGCATCCACGTGAAGATACGAGATAGACAACAGAGAGCGAAGACAGCATGACTGAAAGTGCAGCTAACGATAGGGCTACTTTTCTCATTCTTTGATGTCTCGCAGTTGAAGAGTCTGTGGCGTCACGGTATGAAGGGAGTAGTTCCTCGATATCGAGGTTGGAATGCGAAGCTTCGAGATATTTGGGAGGACTGTTGCCAGGGCCGCCACGCTCCTTATCGTTATCGGGAGCCGCATTGGCATCGTCGTTGTTTGGAATGACCTTGTATCCGATGTGCACGGTGTAGTCCTTAGGAGCGTACTGGAGCATGTTGTCTGGATCCACAGAGGGGACGTATTCCACCTGGTGGGGGGTGATGTACTCTGGCATTGCTGGCTGGGAAAGAGGGGGGGCGGAAGCTGGGTGTGGCAGGTGCACAGATGAAACGGGAGGAGCACAGATGAAACGGGAGGAGCACCGACTGGTCAAGAGTTTGCCTTCTGTTTTCACACTACCGTTGTCCATACCGTGAGTCCCTCGCTCCGCGGCAGCGCGAGCAGACGGTGTTGCTGCACCGCACCAAGATGCACGTACCACATAGCAGACACACTGCTTGCTGCTGGCCACGTTCACGCTGCCGCTTCCTCCCCCACACCACGATGAGTGACTACAGAAGACGCACCAACCCCAACAGCAGCGCCAACAGCACCCCGCCGGGCGAGCCGGCGTACCGGGCGGTCAACGAGTTCAACGGCGCCCAGATCCAGCAGCTGCTGAGCGACCACTTCAGAAAGAGCGCCGAGCGGGCCACCGCGTACAGGGAGGCCGGTGGGAGCGCCCAGGCGAACGCCCACGGAGCCGGCGGGACCAGCGGAACCAACGGCTTCACCGTCGTGGGCCACGGCGCCGCCCACGGCGCCGCCCACGGAAGACGCGGGGCGGGCAAGGACCTGCTTGTCGAGCTGAGCAAGAGCCTGCACAGGCGGTGAGGACGTCGCCCACGGACGGGGCAGACGTCGCCCACGACGACGGTGAAACGCGGAGACAACGCGGGCGCGAAGTGGAAAAACAAAAAGCTCTGTTTTTCGGCCGCCGCGCCTGCTTTTTCCATTTTTTTTATAAATAACTTCGCAGAAATCGTATAGTCATAGTAATCTCACTTGATGAATAACAACAAACACATGTACCACACATACGTATAGGTATCCAGAGGTAGGTACCGATATAGACACACGTACAACACATCCACCATTTCCATCATGTCGCTTGTCCAGGACACACTCCCCTCGACAACCGTCCCTTCAACCCCAACAACCTCGCAGGCAACCCACAATGCCACACCTCCCCGTCCATCTATTAATACCAACAGCAACAACCCTGGCACAAACACAAACACAAACACCAATAGCAACACCGACACTCTCAAACTAAACCTGTCTCCCCATTTTTTGCAAAACCCCATCAGTATATCCCTGCAACCTCCTAATCCGAACGCCAAGAGAGGCCACAGACACAGAAGATCGGCTGCTATGTCTGGTGATTTCGATATCTCCCAGTTCACCCAACCTCCAAACCAAACAATCTCCCACTCCAATCCAAATTCTGCCCCGGCTTCTCCAGCTTACCTTCTCTCTAAGTCTCTACCCTCATCTCCAATAAAATACAACACCGTTAACACTAATAACAACATCAACAACAGCAACAGCAACATCAACAGCAACACTAATAGCAACACTAGTACTAACCACATCTCCTCGATTTCAGATATACTGGACTGCTCTTCTCCTCCACTTCCGCCTCCGTCCTACACTACTCCAACATCAACTCCCTTAAAACTTTACTTAACGGATGAAACCAAATTCTTAAACTCAAACCCAAATATACCTGATGCATTGATAGATTTAGATGCTATAAATACTACCAACTCATCTTCAAAGTTGACACAACATTCTTTCCTTTCTGCAAATTCTAATACTTTATCTCATAAACATTCGTCTTCTTCTTCTTTCTTCTTATTGGCATCTCCTAAAAAATCAGATATCATAATAACTGAAGAAGTATCCGAAGAAAACTCTCTTGATTTCGACTTACAAAGCCCTTCTTCAAATAATGACTTCTCTGATGATGATGATGATGATGATGATGATGAGGATGAGGAGGAGGAGGAGGAGGTAAATCATAATACTAATAACCATTCTTATGAAAATATACTAAATGCATCAAATCAATATGATTATAATTCCATTTTAATGTCGAAAAATTTAAACAATTCATTATCTTCATTAACAAATAAAAATTCAACAAACTCTTCGAGCCACTCTTTAACTTCATCTTCAAATCCAAATATTAATATTATTAATAATAATAATAATAATAATAACAATAATAATAGTCCATTCACAAATTTAAATACCCCTTCTATTTCAAGTTTAAAAGGTAAAGTAAGATATCAATCTTATTATAATAATTACAATAATAATTTGTCACTTACCCCCTCAACACCGAAGAGCAACAATATTAGTAATTATCATCAAATCCATAGATTATCTCATTCAATATCTTTATCTCCAATTAAGCCATTAATAAAATCTTCTCCTTTCCAATATCAAAGTTTACAATATGATTTACCAGAAAATTTCCACAGTCAGAATTATGAAATTGATAGTAAAGAAAATAATAATGACTCCGATAATGATTCCGGTAATAACAATGATAATTACAATGATAATGATCCCGATATTGATCATAACTCACTCAACAACACATCAATTAAAATTATATCTAATTCGGATTCAACATTATCTGATAATCCAAATATAACAAATATAAAATTACAACAATTCGAACACAATCCACATCCTTCACAAAATTCAAAGCACGAAAGATCATATTCTTTATTTTCAATGCTATCAAAGAAAATGCCTCATCATAAGCGGAAGTCTTCGACATTAAGTACACATTCTAAAAAATCATTATCCTTAATAGAACAATCAAATGATGAATTATTAGGCTTAAATATAAATAATACGTATTTAAATGATTCAACTTTAAATGATGGGGAATTTACTTTAACCCAAGATAACTATCTAGGTGAACCGGGACCAATGATTGAAATTAATTCGAGCGATTTAAATAAATTTAACAATTCAAATCATCCAAGTTTAAGTCCATCAACTTCGGCATCCCAATATGATAATCACTCATTAAAAGAAAATATAAATACACCCAATGCAAAGTCAGAAATTTCCCCAGCTACCCATTCAGCAGCTACTAATTCAAAGCATCAAAAAAAAGGTTTGTTTGGTTGGATAGTTAAATCAAAGAAACATCACAATCATAAGCATAAACATAGTCATTCATTAAATGAAAAGCATACAAATTCAAAATCACATTGTGTTAATTCACAATAATATAATATATAATCCTAAATACTGTCTATCTCTCTCTCTCTCTCTCTCTCTCTCTCTCTCTCTCTCTCTCTCTCTCTCATATATATCTTCTATAAATTTACAATTAATGAAAAAAAAAAAATTATTATTATAATGTCATTCATTTAATGATCAATACGCCACCATTATTCTTAACCTTTTCACTAATCTTAAATTCATTGTTAACTAACCAATATAACATCTCATTATCTGTTTCACTTTTCAAAATTGCATTTCTCGAACTACTTAACACTCCTAAATTAGCCAAAATTCTTTGTTCTTCAATGTCGTCATCTCTATCTGGCATTTTTAAACATTCTTTAATCTGTCGAATGTTCAATTTTTCAAATTTATCAAATAGCTGTAGTATTAATCCTTGATACATGTTAACAACCAATGTAATTGACTCGTCATCGTCATCATGTACATAAAACTCAATTTCATATTTAGATAAATTGTAATCAATATTCAAATCCAATTTAACCTTTGATGAATTAACCAAGATTTTATCATTAACAAGTCTCCGTTTAATCCATTTATGATATTGTTTAATTATCTTAATCTCATTCCCAAAAATGGTAGATTCATGTAAATTATACAATATTTGAGATCCCCTATCAACATTATTCAAATTGTATCTATCTTTGAGTCCGATTATTTGGCCTTCCTTAAATTCTCGGAATTTTACATATGAATAATTGAAATCTTGAACAGTTTTTACAATTTCATTCTCAAATTCATTCTTGAAACTAATTCTGTTTAACTTATCAAACTGTATCCCAAAATCTTCCTCGCAGTCTATGATATTAATACTTAAAGCCTCATTATTTTCAAACAATGTATTGGTTAATCTTTGAATTAGTAAATTCAAATACCGTTTCCTAAATCTCAATTGCTGATTTATATTCAAACTCAAATACACACTTTTAAAAGATTCAATCAATCCACTTATCGAACTCTCAATCTTATTTCTATCTTTACTCTTAGGAATAGTTTTCAGCTTATAATCTAAATAATATGAATAATGTCCAATAAAATCTCTCTTGAATGTAGACCCCCAATTAGTAATTACTAATTTGGCAAGTTTAGAACTTAATGTCACCCATTTATCATCATTCTCATGAAATTTTAACATTTCTAGTTCACCTAATCTATTCATAATTTTCATTAAATTATCAAAATACTTCACCATCTCTTTCAATTTGTCTTCATTTACAGTCTCTATACTGTTTAAAAGACCAGTTAAAAAACTAGTAACTGAATGAGTTGAAATCTCAGATAATTTCCAAGAATCTAATACCGTTCCACTATCAAATATATTACGTTGATGAAGTTCAACATCTCTATTCTCAAATAATGCTTTGTATGACGATGAAATTGAATCCATCAAGTATAAAGTATTTGATTGGAAAACCAATTTTATTTGTTCAATGAACTTGAAATCTGTAGAATTATCCATTTCAAATACTAACCTTTCCAGATGTGACAATTTATTGAATATAGTGATGATTTTTGAAAATATCACAAATTCATTCTCCTTTATGTATAGTTCCTCTTGTAAATTTTTACATGAGTGAACAATTGATTTGTTGAGCATCTTTAACAAGGATGAATTATCGGTCAACTTATTAATATATAAACCATATTTGAGAATATTTAATATTTTATCATTTTTAAATCTATTATCATTAACACTATCTGGTTTATCTTCTTTATTCAACTCATTTCGGAAATCATCAACTAATTGTTTAACTGTCAAATTTGAAATTTTCATTTTATTCGATCCCAAATTGTATAATTTTTCACTATGATCATGTATATAAGTGTTGAAAAAACAAGTCATGAAAATAGTTATCTCAGAAATCGGATACCCAGTTGATGATAACTGCTTAATTTTTTCAAACTTGGAAAGTGATTGTTTAAGTTTTGGTAAATTGGCGGTTTCAATAGTTATATTCAATCCGTGAAATAATGGATACAAAATGACTGAAAACTTCCCAAACTCTAGACATAAATTATCATAAAATACAACAATTGGATAATATTTATAATTAGTGAATGTTGTTTCCTTATTAAGTGTTCTTTCATAAACTGATTCACATTTGACACTCATGTACTTATCCAATGAATTGTAAAATCCTTCTGTTAATATTGTTTTCCTATTGCTTAATTTGAGTAATGATTTGATTACATTGCACGATTCAATAAATGATGTCTCGTTAGATGTATCTGGATTTAATATATTATTATGCAAATAATCTATTAGTTTATTAATATCATTGTTTATATCAATTGTTGAGGTTAATGATTCATTTTCTTTGATGTATCTAATCTTTGAAGTATCTTCACATTTTTTTATTCCTGCAAGAAAACTCATTGTTAATTATTGAAAAAGAGAGGTAAAAAATGTCTTCGTTGTTTCGTCTAATGATGAATTACAGTTGATAACTGAGATCAAGAAAAGCGAGAAACTGCAGTCATCTGGAAACCCAACATTAATCTGCTATGATATATGACATAGAAATACCTTTCTTATCATCACCATCATCATCATCATTATCATCAATTTTTTCCTCTTCAATAATGAGTTACCTAAGTTTTGATCCTGATACAGGAAAAGACCTGGGTGTAGATTATCCAATTTTTAAATTGACTAAATTTGAAGAAAAAGTTCTATTAAGTGAAATTTTACCTAAAAAAGAAATTGTAATAACTAATCAACTTGACATAAATGGAGATCACTGTTTAAATCACATCAGTTCTGAAAATTCAACAACAAAATACAATGATGACTTAATAATAGATATTCTGAAAAAAACATTACAGTCCTTCCATTTACCTAAAAAACCGGCTACACATCAATGTCTACCAGAGCTACCAGAATCTTTACAAATTTCACAAGCAGGTTATAAACAAATAAACAAAATGATTTCTGATTGGATTTTGGACAGTATTAAATATGTAGATTTAACCGAACGTCATTTATTAGCCACGCTTAATGCATTCAGTTTGAGTTTAGCATATGTTTTGAATGCATGTAGCTTTATCGATTTAAAAGATAACTATAATTGGAGTGAAAATAACAACTTACATGAAGCATTAGTAATACCACTCGATTTATTTTTAACAGATGCACGAAGGTGGAGACGTGTTGAGAAACATTTTAATACAATGTTTTACGAGAATATTAAAAATATTAAACATGATAATAATAAATTATTCACTCGTATAATGAACACAATTCAATCAATTGGATACTTTAAATTACTTGCTAAAGATTATGGGATTGTTAGCTGGAAACTGGATACAATAAAATTAGATATTCAGCATGAAGTGAGAAATTTAATTGATAGTGATGGAATATGCCAGTTTCACAATCTTGCCGGTAAATCTAAATATAAAATGCAAGATATTTATAAATCAAATCAAAAGTTCATGAAGACATTATTCGAAGATTTAACTACATCGAAAGAATTTTATGAATATCTACTTTCTGGAACAAAGGAAGTACCTTCGATACTTATATTGGATTTTGAAATTACGGGTTTTAATTTTGAGAAAAGTTCAGAAAATATCAATTTGATTAGATCTTTTTATTTGAATTTGTTTACAAGTGGAAATGTATTCAGTAATGAATTTTATAAGGCAAGAATATATTTTATTCGTAGAATTTTAAAACTTGATATATGTTTATTAAATGTCAATGAAGAGTTTTATGAAAAATATTTCAATTATATTAGTAATTTCAATCAAACAGAACTTGAGGATAAGTTAGTTTCTGACCATTTAACTAATTTTAGTCACTATTTTTCAGTTTCTGACAAAATCGAATTTGAAGATTACATTGTTGGAAAATCAATTGAATTTTTTGACAAAAATATTTTAAACTTTAAAGAATCATGTGTGATCAAGAACCTTGCCAAGTTTGCTATACGATGTTCACCAAAAAATGCTCTGGATCATTCTACTTTGTGCAATTATGTTGAAAATACAACCTCTTTATATAACACCAACGAATATGGATCTATTTATGAACTTAAAACATTTTATACGTTTTCTCGGAGCAATTTAGAGCTAAAAAAGAACAGAAAATTAAATCATCCAACCGAAGTGGCAACAAGATTGAAGAACAAGCTAAAGGAAATAAAAACAGAGAAAAAAAAGTTTCTGCTAAATAACAATTATGAAACTGTTAAAATGGATATGCACTTGAATAATCAAACAATAAAATTGACTTGTTCTTCATTTACTGCAACCATACTTTTGGCATTTCAAGATTTTGATGAACTTCCATACACAGAGTTGAAAGTAAAAATTGGAATGACACCAAATGCATTTAAGGGAATGATCAATTATCTTGTTTCTAAAAAGCTCTTAATCAGGAAAGATAATGAGGTAATTGCACTCAACACAAATGGTGAATTTCCCTTATCAATGGATATCTTTATATAGTTCCACAATAAATGGGCATTTTTTTATTTTCTCATTTATTTATTTTTTCTCTAATAATTTTCCACTTTTTCAACATGAAATGGAATTATTTTTGGAGTTTGGGATTATGTGGGCTTTTAATAAGAATAATAATAGTACCTATTACACTGTATATGATCTTTACCGACGAAACCAGTATACAGTCCATTCAATGCTTGAGAAACAATTGTTAACAACTTTGCGACTGCATAGTTCACCCATTACAACCATTGAACCATTTTATCTACCATCATCACTAACATATTCTATCAGGAATAAACAACTC
Organism: Pichia sp. NRRL Y-12827; assembly: GCA_030570315.1. Classification (NCBI taxonomy): domain Eukaryota; kingdom Fungi; phylum Ascomycota; class Pichiomycetes; order Pichiales; family Pichiaceae; genus Pichia; species Pichia sp. NRRL Y-12827. The sequence continues at coordinate 617,069 of JAJLVN010000002.1, forward strand.
AATGAAATACCTATCTTCAATCCCACTTTGATAACTGGAGATGAATCGGGATTGATTATATGGTGGAATTTGTCAACACGTAGACCGCTAGGTATTTGGAAAGCACATGATGATAGTATTATAAGTGTTGAACAATTGGGTATCGAATGGACATCAAATATTCAAGGATACAATATTCCAAAACGAAATGATTTATATGGCTCATTATTAACACATTCAAAAGATGGTAGTATTAAAATTTGGAAAATGATTGATTTTACAAACGATTCTAAAACTGAATTCATGTATACAGCAGTTTTAAAAAAAAAACTTGATGGTAGTAAGAATGATATTACACCATTGAAACTTTTCGAACTACCTGTAAATACTTTGAATTATGCAAATGTTGATATAAATTCTCGAAACGTATTGATAACCCCTGCAACTATAGATTCTGAAGGTTTTGATATTTACAAAATTGATTTAAGTCAAAAAGAAGAATACAAAAAGTTGAAAAGATTGATACAAAATTATAAATACGAAAAGAAAAATGATGACATGGAAGAAATCGATATAACCAAAAGAACCGGTACTGGAGTGATTATGAAGATGAAATGGATAAATGATGAAACTTTCATAATAGGTTATGAAAATGGAAGTATAGTACTCTATAGAATTGAAGAAATGAATAAAATATCGAAGATATATGAAGATAATGCATTATGTGGGAACCCAATTACTTCAATTGCTGTTGATTATAAAAACAATAAAATACTATGGACTTCTACTGGAAGTAAAGTTTGTATTTTACATAAATCATTGAAAAATCAATCAAGAATATTCGAAACTAAACATAAAGGTATAAATGATATTAGATTGGATTCGTATACAAATAGTATCGGATTAATTACATGGGACGGATATACAAGATTGTATCATTATGATGATGGAAAGGTTTTGAAATTTGACTTCAAATTTCGTAGACAATTGCCAACTATTCTAAACTCTAATGAATTAGGAGATATTAATGAAAATTCAATTCAAATGCAGCGTGCAAGTGTACTAAACTTTACTAAAAGACAAGTGAATCCAACCTCAACTGAAGAAATTTTTAAGATCAACTATCTGAATGGCAGATTTAAAAATGTCGTAAGGAAGAATAGAGAAGAAGTATACAATCAGAGATGGATGTTCATTGGTTATCAAGATGGAAAAATTTCAGTTTATTTAATAAATTAGGAATTTGCTTTTTTTATGTATATAGACTTTTTTTTAATATAGATTAACTACTTTTTATTTTTACAGTATTTTTCAATGATTAACTCGTCAGTTAATCCGGTATCAACTCTAGTTTGTAATGTTATTGGTTCACAATTATAACCAATTGAATTCGTTGAAGCTCTGGAGAATGAGCTTGAACTCAAGCTATTTTCAACACTTTCTCTAAACCATGGGTGATTAATCGCCTGTTCCACGGTTAATCTTTTACTTGGATCGACAACCAACAACCTAGAAATCAAATCAAGTGACACGTCGTTGATATCGTCCCAATATGGTGAATAAAATGCAAACTTTGCGTTCAAAATTTGATCTCTCATTGAAGGCGGGCCCAATTCTTCACTAAACGGAGGGAAACCACATAGACAAACATATAGTAAAACCCCAACAGACCACATATCAACAGATTTATTATATTTTCTATTTATGGAATTAACTAGAATTTCAGGTGCAACATATGATGGTGTACCACATAATGTTGTAGTAAATTGGAAATTGCCAATGAATTTAGCCAATCCAAAATCTGCAATTTTAACTTGAACGTGTAATTCTCCATCATCCCACGGATAATGCCTAGTATTATCAGTTGCTGGTATTATACTTAATAATATATTTTCTGGTTTCAAATCTCTATGAATAATATCTCTTGAATGTAAATATTTGAGACCATCCAATAATTGTTTGGAAATTTCTAAAGTTTCATGCTGACTTAGTTTACCCTTCTTAACAATTCTATTAAATAATTCACCACCGTTAACTTTTTCTAACACCAAAAAAGTTGTCAAATTTGATATGTTGATTGTCTCAATATAAGTATTGAAAAAACCAACAATATTTGGATGATTTAAATCAGTTAAAATCTCTAACTCTCTGTTCAACTGTGATAATTGATTGATTTTACTTATTGAATTAAAAATCTTGACTGCACAAATTTGACCGTTTTCTTTATTTCGAGCTTCTTTAACTTGTGCATAATGGCCCGTTCCTAAGACTTTATTCATCAAGATATATTTATCAAAAAATGATTCAATGTTTGACTTAAATGATGATTCATATTTAATTAAATAATGTAATTCAGATGCAAAAGATAGTTTTTCACTATCCCTCAATAATGAATTATTATTCTTACCAATTAATGAGTTGTTTATAAATGTACCATTTGAACTTAAATCTATCACATTAATCAAATTTATATTGTTGAAAGTTTTAAATATCTGAAGTTTGCAATGTACTGAAGAACAATCATTGTTTTGAATAATTATATCATTTCCCTTAGATTTGGACCTTCCAATACAAATTTCAGGTTTGAATGGTATTTTCAAATCCGGATAGCTTGGGTTCAGGCTTGCTAATGTTGCAAAAATTTGAGTACTACTGTATTCACCAATATTTTCAGTGTCATAATTAGAATCACAATTATTTGCAATTATTTTTACTCTTTTCACCTGAATACCGTTATTTCCAAATGAGACTTTCAATTGTCTTTTCTTGCTTATATCATTGGGCTGCATCTGTTACTATACACGCTGAAAAGATCTTGTTTTGTCAAAGTGAATGATTGAAATTTGCATTCCTAAACACAAACATCAAATTCAAAACGCGTCACATTAGATGTGCGGTTCTAATGGATGTGCGGTCGTGTGGCAACTATTAGACTTCAGAAAATAAATGACCATTACACAAAACTATACTTTACTTTACATTACTAGATCTTTCAAGCAACCTTCAACCGCCAATTTATCAGCCATATCGTTACCATGATCACCAGAATGACCCTTGACTTTCACAAATTGAACGTCTGAATTGTTTTGTTGGATTTCTTTGATTAAAGAACGAGACTTTTGAATAAGATCTTTATTCACCACAGCAGTCCCAGTTGAAGTTTTCCAGCCATTTTTTTCCCAGTTATCAGCCCAACTGGTAATTGCATCCATGGAATATTTGGAATCTGTATTGATAACGTAAGTTTTGGCCGTACCACCTTGACGCGCTTGTTTAGCACTTATTTCTAAAGCATGAGTTATACCTTGTAATTCACCTCTTTGATTTGTTTGTTCACCTGTAACTCTACCACTATGATTACGTGGATCGTTTGGACCAAAGTAAACACCATAGCCTGCGCGTGATTTCCCTTGCTTTCTTGCTTGGTTGTTTTTAGATGCACCGTCAGTGTAAATTTGAACTTTTGGTTTGGAACTTGAAGTTGAACTAGAGCAGGATGAATAATAAGATGGCGAATCGGATGATGAGTATGATGTGGATGATGGAGGTGGTTTTGAATATGGGTTGGAAGAGAATGGTGTATATGAGGATGCTGATCTCGACGAAGACGTACCGGTGTTACTGCCATTGGCATAAGCATTTGCCTCTGCTCGTGACTTGAAAGACTTGTATTGGTTTCCTTGGTATCCTTTAACTTGGGACTCACACTCCGACCAGGATGTGTAGACACCTGTTTTTCTTCCGTTCTTGACTGCGTAGTACTTCATTGGGATTTTGGACATTAACTGAGATGGCTAGTTGGGACACAGACACGTTGGATGGCCCTCTTGTTGGGCCGCTTCCCACATTACTATACTACTCCACATACCGTTCGTTTCGTGGGAAAACCTTGGGCTTCTCGTCATGTTCCCATGAAATATTTTCTTTTCTCTCGGTTTTCCCACCAACCACTCATTTGCCCAGCGAATTAGTAATCTTTCCACTTGGGGCTGATCTATGACTGAAACTAGAAAACCTACAGTCACCCTAGCTTAACATGTTTCCTTCTTCTACCTCTCTTTTATTGAGACAGAGAACTATCCAACAACCATCGCACAATGGCAGTCAAGGGATTAGGACAACTAGATCAAGAATACGATGCTAAAAATGTCAAAGTGGGTATTCTTCATGCCAGATGGAATATCGTTATTATTGACGCCCTTGTTCAGGGTGCTGTTTCCAAATTGAAGGAAATGGGTGTCTCTGAGTCTAATATTATCATTGAAAGTGTTCCGGGTGCTTACGAACTTCCATTTGCTACACAAAAGATGTTTGAAAAACACGACATTGACGTAGTGATTCCAATCGGATGTCTCATCAAAGGTTCTACGATGCACTTCGAGTACATTTGTGACGCTGTGACGACCCAATTGATGGCCCTACAATTCACCTTGAACAAGCCTATTGTCTTTGGTATTCTCACTTGTCTCACTGAAGAACAGGCTCTCCAGAGAGCCGGTGTTTCTCCTGGTATGCACAACCACGGAGAAGATTGGGGAGCGTGTGCGGTTGAAATGGTTTGCAAGTGGATGTGAAAAATTTTATATCAAATACACTCTATAGATATATATTGCTTATTACGTTTTTATTCCTATAATTAAACACGTATATATCGAGATGTCAGATAGTGACAACAACGATTTCTACAGTTCAGAAGACGAACAGACCAAGGGATTTGCAATATCGAAGAAGAAAACCACTTTTTTGGATCTAGTAGTTCCAGGTGGTGATAATGACAGTGATAAAGAAGATCAAAATGATTACAGTGATGATGAAGACGATGAAAATGATGATCGACTAAAGTCAATCAAGAAAAAAACATCCACTTTTATAGACAAGGCAACCGAAAATGATGATGATGATGATGATGATGATGATGATCAGTATTTTGGTTTCCTTAGTGGTGCTGAAGACGAAGAAGGAACAGAAGAAAACAAAGATCATGAAGAGCCAAAGGATGAAAGGGGAGATAAAGGGAAAAAGGGCGAATCAGCCTCTAAACCCCAAGTAAAAAAATTGACTGCCAAACAACTAGCTAAAGAAGAAGCAAAAATTAAAAAGTCTGGTGTTGTGTACCTTTCATCACTTCCACCATATATGAAACCTCAAAAGTTGAGACAAATCATGTCTAAGTTTGGTGACGTTGGTCGTATATTTTTGAAGCCTGAAGATCCAAAGGTTTATAAGTCGAGAATCAAGTCAGGTGGAAATAAAAAGAAGAAGTTTGACGAAGGTTGGGTTGAATTTGAAAACAAATCAAATGCAAAATTAGCTGCTCAAACTCTCAATTCTAATATTCTAGGTGGTAAAAAGGGTAGTTTCTATCATGATGATGTTATGAATGTCAAATATTTGAAAGGTTTCAAATGGTTTGATTTGACTAATGCTCTTAATAAAGAAATCGAAGTTCGTGATTCTAAGAAGCAAGCTGAATTATCCCAGGTTAATAAAATTAATAAAGCATTCATTAAAAATGTCGAAACAAGTAAAACAATTAACAGAGTCAAAGAAAGTAAGAAAAGAAGTCCTGATGATCCAGAACCAATACGAAGAAACTTCAAGCAAAGAAACGTTTCCACCAATAGGGCAGATGCCGACTCTTCAATTAAAAGTAAGTCTAGTAACATGGACAATATTTTAAATAAGATCTTCTGATCCTAAGGTGTAATAAATCATAGTAATAAGTCTAACATAAATAAAATTATATAGCTCTCTTTGTGAATTTTTCTTTTTTCTGAATTTTTCTGAATCTTTTACTTTTCAGTTTTTTTCACATTTTAAAAAAAATGAACAACTTACTTAAAGATCATTGAATAAACATTTCCTTGCAGCAGTGGTTAGTTCACGTTCGATAGGTAAAATTTTTAATATGTTGGCAGCACGAAATACACTTTGTGCATCTAAACCATTCATTATAAAATATGCTAAATTTTCCACAACAGCTTACATATTTAGAGCACCGTCAAAGTATAAATCAAAAAGAACAAAATTATCACCAGATGAAAGGATTAAAACACCTGAAGAACTATTTCATTCCGCCTCTAATGTTGATATTGAAAATTTAAGGTTTGATGTGATCAAAAGAAATGATCTAAGATACATTCAACCAAATAAAAAATGGATTAATGAAGTTTTCTTACATTTAATATTACCCAAATCATTTGATTTTTCTGATACTCAATCAAATAGAAATTATATTAAAAATCAATTGATTAAAAAGTTTGGTGATATTAACGAAAATTTCAAATGGTTTGATTTCCAATTCAATGAAATTTCAGTTGGTGATATTGTTGATCTTTCAGGTAATTTTGAAAAATCAGATTTAGCTGTAATAATTGAACTACCAAAATCTCCTGAGGATCCAAGATATACATTACTTAATTCATATGGTGAAATTCAATTTGTTTCACGGTCTAAAATGGGTCTAAGAATCCCAAGTGTTTTTCCAAAGGAATGGTTCACAAATTGTGTTTATAATGAAGAAATATTTTGGAATGAAGATGATACTGAAATCATTCCTGTTGGTAAACCAAAATATAAATTAGAAGATGTTATTGATAGAAATAAAATTTTTGAAAGTGCAATTGCAAGATCAATTACTGGTGACAATGCAGCAAATACTTATCTTTTGCCATCACTTCTATCGGGTATAATTTCCGAAATATTGACGAATATGATTACTGAATCATGGAGAAAGTTGCCAGATATTAATATCAAGTTAGAAATTTTACATAATGTCTTACAAAGTAATGAGTCTCCAATTCAATTGACTTTATATCAAATTTTTAACTCAGTTGAATTAACGGATTTACAAATCTTAATCAAGAATTTTAAGTCTCAAAAGCCTGAAGATGTTAATAATGCCTACAAACTATTGTTTGGTTCAATCTCAAAACCATTATCAATCAACAACCAATATGATTCAATGAGTTTAGGTAAGGATTTAATTGGTAGTGTTGAATTAGCACAAAATATAAACTCGATCAACTTCTATGCATTTATTTTAAGTTTAAGGAAAAATAACCAATTATATTCATTTGATTCATTTGCACACGCTTCATCATATGTTATGATATTACCCTTAAATCGAATTGTTAAATTCAACAATTTGGTTCAAACCTTCAAAAGTAATGAATTACTATATACTGATTTAGCAGAATACATAACTTATAAATTGAATGATAAAGAAATCGACCCAAAGGAATTTAAAAGCATTAAAAATCGACATTATGAAACATTTATTGAATTATTAAAATTATACTGTTCAGGATCCATTCAAAATTCCGTACTTGAATCTTTTGTTATTAAAATTATGAGATTTATACCAAATTATAAAAATTTAGATATCACAAGCTCGGTCATTTATGACTTATTGCTAAACACAAAGGAAATTAAAAATACTGAAGGACCAGCAAAATGGTGGGATAATTCAATGATTCCATTTAGTGGTGTTTCAATCAAATCTGATTATGAACAATCATATTACAATTCTATAAATAAAAAAAATATAAATAATTTCATAAATTTGCAACATGACATACAAACTAATAGAAAAGAATTTGATGATTTGGTTTACTGTATTGATTCAGAAAACCCATTAGAAATAGATGATGGTATCTCGATTAAAAAATTAGATAATGAAGATGAATTTATAATCAGTACTTTTGTTGCTGATCCATCATCATATTTGAAAAAGGACTCATTGATTTCTAAGATAGCTTTTGATAGAGGTTTGACCTTATATCTACCTGATTTATCCGATATCGATTCAGTTAGTTTGTTACCTACAGAATTTGGTCAAAATATTCAATTAGGTAATATGAACACTCAAACGAGAGTTCTAAAAATATCATTCAAATACAACATTAAATCAAAAACATTAACTGAACTGCAAAATGGTGGTATTTCATTTGGTCATGCAAAGAATTTTATCAAAATAGATTACCGATCAGTTAACAAAATATTATCTGGATCTTCAGAAACCGAAAAAATTTTAAACGTAAAGACCAAAGATTCGGGATTTACCAAAGATAAAATCAAAGAAGATTTAATTAATTTGAATAGAGTTTCAGCAACTCTTAATGAGACTGCATCATTAAATGGTAGAATTTCATTATTTGACAAAATTAATATCAAAAAAGAAATTGATAATTTTGAAGAAAATGAAAATAATCAAATCAAGTTGAATTTTAAAGATATTTATAATGATGATACTGTTAATTCACAATTTAACAATAACTTAAAGGCCGAAACTCTAGTTTCTGAAATTATGATTGTGTCTAATAATTTAGCAGGTAAATTCTTTTACAAAAACAAAATTCCAGCAATTTATAAAACTCAATTACCTTTAGAAATGTCTGATGAAATATCCAAGTTCTCAAATGAAATAATCAACAAAAAAGACACAAATTTTAAAGATTTGACATTATACCAAGAATACTTGACAAAATCAACAATTTCTCCAATACCTAATAAGCACGAATTTTTAAACATTGACAATTATGCAACTGTTACATCTCCATTACGTAGATTTTGGGATCTGATTAATCATTGGCAATTACATTCATTTTTAAATGACGGTAAACCGCTATTCACACAAGATCAAATAAATTATTTATCATTACAATTGAAATATAAGGATGAATTGAATTCTAAGATTTCGAACAAAATCAATGGGTTTTATACATTTAAAGCACTAAAATACTTACAAGATAATAATCATAATATCAAATTTAAAATCATCATTACCAAAAAACCAAGTGAATCAGGTTTAATTGACGTTATCATGCTAGATTATGGTGTTAGGTGTGTTTTGGAAACTAACTGGTATGCGTTGAATAATAGTAATAATGATGGCAATACTAATACTCAAGAGAAATTTTCAGAAAATTTAGAAATTGGTGATATTATTGAAGATGCTGTTATCAAAGATATTGATTTACTTGATGGCTCAATTCTATTAACTAGTGAGAGTGTTTAGATTATATAAGTTGAGTTTTTTTATTTCTTTGCTACCCTCTTTCCTGTATATAATTTAAGTTTAATAGAGCATACTTGACCATATTTCAATAATTCTTTTCTAAAATTATTAAAAAAACTCACTTTTATTGTACAAAATTATTTTTTTTCTAAGGATGTCCTAGTTTTGTAAAAATGCACTTATATCAGTATGTTGGTTCTTTGATGTACCCTATAATTTAAAAATATTTATTTTTTTTAAAAAATAAAAAAGTCGATTTGACCACTCTGCTAATGATCCTAATTTTCCAATTTTTTAGACGAAAAAAGCCATATTTTTGACCTTTTTTATATAAAAGCTGATGATAGTATAACTGTATATTATGGGTAATTCTACTAGCTTTCAACTACCATTAGTACATTATTATTACAAAGTCTTAGCAGGTGAATGCTTAATCTGCACTATGAAGCTTTTATTGTTATGTTTTAAAAAATCTGCCATACAACATGCACAGCACATAAAAAGCCTATATAGTATTGAAAATAAGCCTGAGTTCTTCAATTGAGCAATTAATAAATCAAGCTCGTACTTTATGTAAGTATGAAAAACTAAATAATTTTTAATGATATATTGAAGAAAGTAACAGTAGTTATTAAAAGAATTATTATAATATGATATTATTCTGATATTTATATATGCTAACAAGAAAAAATTAACTTTGATGTATAAACCATAATAAGTTATATTGTATTTAGCGTTGAATAATTAAACTCTAACGAAAAAACACTACACATTGAATATTTAATCATGTGCGATAGCTACGACCTTTTCTTTTCAAAGAATGTAAATAACTTTTTGGTTGATAACAAGTGGAAAAATGTATATCTTAATAAAAAATAGACTAAAATACAAAATGTTGTAGCAAAAAACAACAGATAATGTATTATTATCATAATATCATAAAACGTAGTAGAATAGAATATTTTACCATAATGTAACATACTATAATCTAATCCAACTCAACTTGGAGTATGCTCTAGGTAATAATAAAGATATGGTCGAACTACCACGATAGCCAAAGAACAAGGTGGATTGTATAGTGGTTTCTGTTTACTAAGCGACCTTCTTCAATCTTGTACAATATTACAAATTATATAGAATCAGCCACCTTTGGTTGATAATTCCCGTAGGCGTGGAATCGCCCAATAGTCGATTATTCCTTCCCTTCTGTTATTGGCTTCGTCCATGTTTGGCTCAAATGACATCAGTGCACTTTCCACAATTAGAGATTTCCATATTAATGACTTAAACCCTGATATACAAAGCATTGTAGTTTCCAGGTTTATGGCTTACGATAATGAATTGACGGGTTAATATTAATAACACTGTGGTAAATTATTAACACCATGAACAACATTACTCTTCATTGCTAGAGTGTATTGACTCTAACGATAAAAACCATGGGCATACAACAAGTAGGTTAATTAGAAAAAACTATGAATTGACTGTTGTAATGTATTAACTCAGATAATAAAATCCATGATTATATTATAAGTTGAATATTTAAAAGGAAAATATACAAAAACTAATCTATGTGTTGGAATAATTTTTAATTTGTGATGATCAAATATATGTAATTAATGCCAAACTTAAAACCATGTTTACATAGTTCACTTTAAATAAGTATAACGATTTTCTTAAGAAAAGAAGAAAAAGTGGCAGCTTGGCCGAGTGGTCTAAGGCGTCAGGTTAAGGTCCTGGTCTCTTCGGAGGCGTGGGTTCGAACCCCACAGCTGTCAATTTTTTTCCCACCTTATCAGGTGGTAGGAAAAGATGTTTTTTTAGTATTTAATGTACTTTGGTGAGCTAATAACTGTAGAATATTACCCACGTAGAATTAATAGCTATATACAATAAAGGTGTATAAAGTGATCAGTTAACTTGGTCAAAGCCCCGTTCCTGATTGCTATTTTTTCTTACAGCAGAAAAGAAACAAGAAATCAGGTTTAAACAGAATTATAAATCAAAAACTTAGAACCACTGTAGGCTTGATTAGGATCTGACAAACCAACCGACAGGTAGTTGCCTTTTTAATTTGCTCTGGCATATTGTATGATAAAAAAATGCATAGCTCTAATAATTTGTTTTTTAATCATACTTTGCTGTTACTTAACCCTACTGTCAGTTTATTCTCCTTACAGGAATGCATAATGTGTTAAAGACAGTGTTTTTTGCACTCTAAATAAATTTATTCATTTACCAATTATTCATTTGACATATGCTTTTAATTCAAGTGCAGGCGAATTAGTTTATGAATTCAGAGAGTAGTAGGTTATTATTGAGAAAAAAGTATCTTCGGGAGAAATTAGAAACCGATAGAGTATTCTTCATGTTTAAGGAAAGTTTTTTTATATCTTTTGAATCTAAAGTTAAGTTCCCTCTCACTGGTTATTAATGGAGTATGCCCGAGAAAATCGACCGAGTAATGGCGATAATACAGAGCATTTTTAATATATCACATCGTCTAACTCAAACCTAAACCAGGTATATTCACAGACAATCTAGCTTTTACCTTAATGTTTGTGAGAAGTTACAAAACTACTCTACACATTCTTTGTATAATTTTAGTGTATTTTAAAAAATAAAATGGCTATCCCAATTTTGTCTTTTTCGTTAGGACACTCATGTATTAGATGAAACAGTCACTCATGATCTATATCTAATCCAAAGCTTAAAAATTATTTTGAATATATTAACTTGCTAACTTATCCAGTGCTATACTTATTTTGCTTCTACGATTTTTCTGTCTATCGTAAAGAAGTACTTGACTGAATAATGCTGGTATCATGATAATTTTGAATCTGAGCTAATCCGCTAAAATGATAAATTTTAAACTGACATTGGTTTAAGAATTACTCGACATGGAATGTGATCATCAAATTGTAGGTTTAAATAGTGTCATACTAGTAATAGTACTGGTTACTTCGAAAAAGATAGAAAAATACTATTGTAAATTTGGTTATTAAAGCCATGATGAAAAGTTACTATTTTGGCTTGAGCAATATACCTACATGAAAAAAGGGCTATGATTTTGAATTGATCCTATAATATGTGTTATATGAATTCAACTCTGTACCTATTCTAACAAAGGAAGTGAATGTTTTTTGTTTTCTGATTTTGTCAAAAGTATATCTAAAGATTTCAAATTTTCAATCTCATATACGCACAAAATTCTGAACCTTCCATGTCACAGTTCGCCACTATCGGTCGACTTCTTCTTTTCTGAATTAGTTTATATACCAGGCATCTATTATAAAAAATGGCAAAGAAAGGAGGCAAGAAAGGAAACTCAGAGCCTGTTCAGCAACCAGACTCCGATTCTGATTGGGACGATGGTGCAAAGAAACCATCTAAGAAACAGTTAGAATTACAAGCAAAAAAACAAGAGCAAGCAGATAGAAAGAAAGAACGTGAAGCATTACTTGAAATGGAAGAAAGTTCAATCAAAACCAAAAAGGGCGGTAAAACTAAAAGTCATAAAAAGGGTGGCTTAGATGACGCATTAAACCAATTTACTGCAAAGGGTTCCATCGATGCTGACGGTCTGGATGATTCTTTGGCAGCTTTAACCTTGTTGAAGAAGGATGCAGTGACAAATAAAGATCTGGATAGGCACCCCGAAAGAAGATTCAAAGCTGCTCTAGCTGCATACACTGAAAGAAGATTGCCTGAAATCAAAAAGGAAAATCCTGGTTTAAGAAAGCAACAAATGGAACAATTGATTTACAAGGAATTTCAAAAGAGTGATGAAAATCCATTTAATCAAGAGACCAACGTTTCTTACAATGCAAGTGATAATGAGATTGTCACCAAGAAACAGGAAATACGCGAGAAAAGATCGAAAAAGTTTGAAAAATAGATTTTGTCCTAGTTGTGTATTTTTTAGGTTAACGTTGAGTAGACACAAATTTTAATATTTTTTTTGTAAACGTACAAGTAATTATACACAAATTAGGTAAGCCACTTAGCTTGTTTTATTTAAAATAATCCATCATCGTCATCTTCATCTTCGATACTTGGTTTAACTTCTTGAGGGTTACTATTATTTGCGACATTATTGTCATCATTTGGCACATCTTCATCATCTTCATCATCAAGTATAACATTCTTTTTCCTTTCAACTTTCTTATCTTCATCTTCATCTTCATCTCCACTACTTTGAACATTATCATCAGCATTGTCAGAATTATCATCCCCTTCACTAAATTCTGCTTCTTCGTCACTATCTGCAATGAATTCATTGGACAGTGAGCTCTTCTTTTGTACTGTCGTGGTTTTCTTTTTCTTTTTACTTGGCTGATCGTTATCTTCATCAACAATATCAGATTTCTTCTTTCTACCTCTTTTCTTCTTTTCCTTTTCTTCTGGTTTATCTGATTGATCCATATTGTCTCTTTCTTCTTCCAGTCTTAGTAAGTTCCATTCAGACTGTTGTTGCTCAAGTTCTTTTCTCTCAGCAATCAGTTTTTCTTCCATCTTTTTATGCTCTTCTTCAAGTTTCAATTTGTTTTCTAATTTAATCTTTTCTTCTTCCTCCTTTATCTTCTTTGCTTCTCTTAATCTTGATTCAAAACCTTGTTCATGTTCCTTTTGTTCATCAAGTGCCTTCTCAAGTTGCTTTAATAATGTATTACCCATTTCAACTCTCAACTTTAAATCTTCTGCTGGATATGGTGGGTGTACAGATTTATCATCGGACATTGCTTTCAAAACAATAATTGCATCTTCTAAACCTTTAATTGATTTTTCAAGATCATCCATACTTCTTCTAGATGCCGGTAACTTTCTGATAAAATCTGCAAGTTGATATTCAATATATGTAATATTAAATTTATATGCTGGAATTGGATTCAAATCATATGATTTATTAACATATTCAAACGCCTTCTTGAAGTAATCTAAATTCTTTTCATCCATACCTCTTAATAACCACGCTCTTGCAAAATAGTTCAATAATCTTGCATCTTTACCATTTGTAAATCTGTTCAATGCCAACTCATAGCTTTCGATAGCTTTTGCAAATTGTTTCAAGTCCAATAGACAGTGTCCCAGATTTAAATAAACCGTTATATCATTCAATGAATCTCTCACCTTTCTAAAAATTTCTAATGCTAAACCATTTTGTTTCTTTTCTGCAAATATGATTGCGATACCTTGTGCAGCATATGCATTTCTGGGATCTAGGTTCAAAACCTTTTGATATAATTGAGCAGCACGAATGTAATATTGATCCTTCTTTTGCTGTTCTTTAACTTCTCTAGCTAAAGCACAGTAAACGTTTGCCATAGAAATTAAAGCATAACAATCGTGTGATGTAAATTTGGTTAAAGTTTCTCTGTGGTGATCACTTTCCAAATCTTTTGATTTATCTTTGTTAATACCATGTTTTGAGCCAAATTTCCTCAAGTACCAACCATAGAAAGATCTAACTTCTAAATCGTCAGACTCTTCTTCGAGTAATTTTCGAACTTCTTCTTTAACGTTTCTATCTTCTGATAAACATGCAATTGTTAACCACCTAATTTTGGCATTAACATAGTGTGGACATTCTTCAAGTATTTCGTTATAAAGCTTCATTGCATCTTTAACTTTTTCTTTATCATTACTTGATTCTTCAGATCTTGCAATATTATATTTTAATGTGATTTCCAAAGCTTTTTCCGTAGTTAAATCATCGGCATATTGTGATTTAATGTTTGAAAGTGCTTTGTTAAAATATTCTTCCGCTTGGACAGCACGATTTTCTAGTAATGAAAAAACACCAATATTATTGAATAGAATACCAGAGATTTCTTCATCGGATTTACCTGAAAGCAATTCTTCATTTTTTGCCTTTAGCAAATATTCTAAAGACTTTGGTATATCATTTTCTTCGTTCAATTTGGCTAATGTAATTAATGCAGGTACAGACACTGATTCGTTTTGATCATCTGCAATTTTGACATATTTTTCCAAATATACAATTGCCTTTTCTTTAAATGTCGATATCTTTGAGTAAAGCATACCCAATGCATATGTGACTTCCAAAATTTTAGGGTTTAAGTCTTGTACCTTTTCTAATGTTCTGATTGCATCATTAAATTCACCTCTAATAACTAAACATTGTGAATAACCAACTCTTGCTAGTATATTATTTTCATTTTGCTTAATGGAATCTGAAAACATCTTTTGTGCTTGTAATACATCATTTGATGTCAATTTACATCTTGCCATCCAAAATAAAGCTTCACTCTTAATGAAATTTGTTGCAGTGGTATTATCTAATAGTTTACTACAAATCTTTTGAACTGCATCAAGTTTACCTTTTGAGTAATAGTAAGATGCAAGAATAATTTGAATAACTTCATTTGATGGGTCTTCTGTATAAGATGCTTTAGTAAATGACATTGCTTCTATATATTTTGCTTTAAAATCATCATCTGAAACAGAATTGAGGAAACAGTCATCAAATTTTGCAATTGAAATTAAAATTTTAGCTTCCAAATTTCTTTCTGGATTAACTTGAATAGAATTCTGCCATGCTTGATTTGCTAAGTCTTTCCTTTCTAGAAACCAGTAGCAAAGACCGATACCAACTCTCGGATCCGGTCTTAAAAGTGGATTCAATTGTAAAACCTTCTGGAAAATTTTTAAAGCTGCAAGATAATTTTGTCTGTAGAAATACAGCTTACCTTTACCCATTAAAGCATAACAATTGCGGGAATTGTTTTTTAATAATAAATCGAAATTTCTTGACTCTTTTTCAAATTTGGTTCTTTTACCTTTATTTTGCTTAGTAGTCAATGATAAGACGGCTTCTGCTAAATAATTATAATCAGTGTTTGAATTATTTGAAAAATTGGATGCTTTGATATCAGAACTTGCATGCTCAAATGCATTTGAGTCATCAAACAAATCAGCTTTTAAAATATGTAACCATGCTGCAAAATTGTTAATGTCGGAAAAATCTTTTGCTGAACTTCTTATAGATTGGACTTTAAGAGCTTGTTCGATAACTGTAATTGCTTCTTCGATTTTACCTTGATTTGCATAACCTTGCGAAACTAACATCCAATATTCAGCTGGACATTCTTCATTACTTAATAAAACACATAATTCATTGGAATCGTCCGGTAAATCAGCAACATTATCAATAACAACTTCTTCTCCTTCTTCTTTCAAAGGAATTGTAATTGTGGAGCTTGTATATTTCTCTCTTAGTCTTACATCAGGAAGCTGATCAATATAGAAATCAGGATTAAGTGGAATGTCGTCATCTATAACAGGCACACCTGCAATATCAGCCCTTTGAGAGCTCATTCTGCTATATCTGTGGTTTTTTATTTACGTTTTGATGAATATTTATTATCAAGCTTAGTCGTTGTAATGTTTTCATAAAGTGGTCAATTACTACACATTTACATCCGTGCACCGACATGTTTCCCCATTAGGAAATTGTAGCTTTTTCTTCATGAATTTTTTCACTTCAGCTAAAGTACATAACTTTACAGACGTAAAATTTTATCGTAAGGTAAAATAACAAAAACGATAATGCCAGATCACACAGATAAAAAAGAAATCTCTAATGATTTTCAAAAAGTAATAAGACTTCATATTGGAGGGATATCCAAAGAACTGGCGGAAAATATCTCTGATTTAGAAAGCAGATTCTCCAAAGTTGGTTCTATTGAAAAACCATTTGAAATACATGAAAAACCTGTCTTAGAGTATAGATTTGGTTATGTAACAATGAAATTGAATCGATCTGAGTTTAGGACATTAAAAAAAAACTGGGATGGTGTTAAGTTTAAGGGTTCAAAATTAAGTATTGCAATTGCTAAAGATGACTATATCAAATTATGGGAAAAAGATTCAAGACGTCAAGACAAAAAAATATTAGACAGACAGAGGAGTAATATTACTACGGCAAAAAGAAATGCCAGAATCGAAGAAGCTAATGCAAATCCTTTCAAGTCAGCTTTAGTAATGAAAGGAAGATTTAGAAAAACACCAAGGAAAAAAGACTTCAAAAATCTGACGCTAAGAGTAAATATTAATGGTAGATTGAAAATCATTAAATGTAAGAAAAATAAGTTATGGGGTATCGATAAAAATAGAAAAATTAAAGATCTAACATACAGATTTATTGCTGGTGAATGGAGAGATGGTAATGACCATGTCGTTGATAGATTGACAGATAAAGTTGTTATTTTTGACCAACTTATAACTGTTCAGGATAAGAACGACAAAGAAGGTGAAAAGAATGAGACACCTAAAGATGAAGTGGATCAAGAATTTTTAGAAGAACAAAATAGAACTAATCAACTTTTAGCGACCATGCTTGGTAAATATGATTTTGATAAACCAATCGATATTAATGATGATGATCAGGAGGTTGAAACCGGCTATGATTATGAACTTGAACATGATAATAGCAATGAAGCTGATGATGAAAAAGAAGATATCACTTTGAATTATAGTAATATTCCCGAAAAGAATTGTATTCATCCATCTCGTGAAGAACTCATTGAACAATATAATCAACAAACTAATGTTATTAATTTTGATGAGGATGAAGACGAACAGGATAATATTGAAATTAAAGAAAATACTATTGATGTTCATGATACTGAATTCATACCAGTTTTTGGACAAAGTGAGCCTATTCAAAACAAAGAAAATAATGAAGGGGTAAAAGAATGTGAAGAAAAAAATAATGTCAATAATGTCAATAAAGTTGATGAAGATGATGACGATGATGAGTTTATTCCAGTATTTGGACAATCTTCAGTAAACACATATGAAAATAATACAACCGAAAAGCTTAGAGCCTTGTTAGATACTACTAATATAATACAAAAGGACAAGCTAATTGATATAGTTTTGAAACAAGATACTAAAGGCACCATCCTACCTACATTGAAAAAAACAAGAGATGTTGGTCTCTTTTTCTCACACTTTGACTCTCCATTCTTGATTGCACAAACTCAAGTTAATAAGTTGAGACAGTTGAAAATAAGTGAAGAACTTAATTACGATGAATGGTTTTGGAAGAATCGAGGCGAATTGAATAGAGAATTCAGAAGACTTCGCAGAGATGTGTTACGTCGGAATAAAAAGAAGGCGAAGACTTCTGCACTTATATAAATTTTTTTATATTTTTATATATACTTATAATCCAATAAAAAGAAGTTAAAATAAAAAAGTGTTCGAATAGAAAAAAGAACATGAAAACTGAATTTCCTTTTTGGGACAATGCATTTTTTCTTTTTATGTTCAAGATCGTTTTTCTTTCTTGCAAGATCCGAATAATTATTGTCAAAAGACTCAGAATAACTACCATATACAATGGCTGTGGAGTTTTCAAAACCTTGGGTGGGTATTGCAATTCCAACATGCCTGATTGCTTACCTTCAAAGCTCAACATTATATATTTTTTACAATGATCCTGAATTCCATGCGTATAAAACAGTCTTTACAGTATTGCAGATAGCCAATATTATGATATGGATATCGTATTATTTGGCTATTATCACGCCTGTGGGATCACCACCTTCTAATTACAAACTTCCTAAATCAGAATTTAAGCAACCACAGACTATTTGGAGAAAATATTGTGTTAAATGTGATCATTATAAACCTGATCGTGCACACCACTGCAAAAAATGTGGAAAATGTGTTCTCAAAATGGATCATCATTGTCCATGGACCAATAACTGTATTGGGTATTTTAATTTACCACATTTTATGAGATTTTTATTTTGGGTTATTGTAAGCGTTAGTATAGGGTTTTATTTAACAATTAAGCAATTGTTCAAGCTTTATCAAATAAGAAATTTACCATCCTACTTATTGTCAAAGATTACAATAAGTATAAATATAGTTAATTTCTTAGTAATTGGATTTGTTCTTTTAACGATTTCTATTTTATTTGTCAGATGTTTGTCAGCAATCATGGTAAATCAAACAATGATAGAATCTTGGGAATGTGACAGAATTCAAGATAGTTTTTTCACTGAAACTTTTTGGACTCAAATTAGAAAAAACTATGCAATGTTTTATCCTGAATCACCTAACTTTCCTGAATTGAAGTCTTGGAAAATTAATTACAGAATTCTAAAAAAATCAACACAGATACCTTTAAACTTTTCGTATGACGATCTAGTTTTCCCTTATGATCTTGGATCTTCATATGAAAATTTAGTTGATGCGTTAGGTCCAGTTTATACTTGGTTATATCCATTCGGTAAACCTTCAGGAAATGGTATAGATTTTGTGAAAGATAAATTAGGTGAAGATCAACTTAAATTACCTTTTCCACCGGATGGTTCAAATATTGATGATACGAAACTTTCTGATTTACCTACTGCTACCATTGACGACGATAAGGAATTAGTCATAAAAAATTGGGCAAATTATATGGGTGAAACATTAGCAGATTTTGGTGTTGATTTGGATACCGAAAACTATGAAATCAATAAGCTTAAATGATCAGTTGAGTCGTTTGGATATTGATATAACCAAATAAACACGTTTTTTTGTAAATATTTAATGAGAAAATACATTATTGAATAAACAAATTATATAACAAAACAGAAAAATACATTTTTAATTTTAAGCTTCAAATTTCAACTTTTTCAACAGTTTCATCCTGTTGAATTGTAGAATCACCTTCGATGACTGTTGTCTCAGCTTGATTTAATTCTTTGTACACATCTTCAACTTCAGATTGAGTATTACCATTTCCTTCAACCTTCAACTCTTCTTCCTTCCTTTCTGCCATTACCACATCAGTTTTTTTGTCGGAATCTTTAGTTGTATCGTCTTTCATTTCAACATTATTGTCTTGAGTATCTCTTTTAGGGCTAACATTATTGTCTTTACCATCATCTTTTTTTTCAACAACTGGAGTAATTTCAAACTTCAGGTATTCATCCGGCCCCTTTTCTTTCAAAACTTTAATTTTTTCATTAGATAATTTCAAACTTTCACCTTTTAAATCACCGCCAATTCCATAATCACCATTAATTACGTTGACTAATTTTTCAATTCTAGCCTGTTTGGCTTTAAAGCTATCATTCTCTGCTTTTCCATACAATGACTTTCTAATAAATAAATCGTAAGATTCAGGTTCAAATCTCATTCTATATGTGTCCATATCAATCTTGACTGATAACTTCGAATCAACTACTCCTTCAATTTCATTTTCATTCTCTTGTTCAGTTTCTAACTGAGTCTTCAAAAGTGGTAAATTAATTTTTGAAGTATTCAAACCTTCAGTT
Source organism: Pichia sp. NRRL Y-12827 (assembly GCA_030570315.1). Classification (NCBI taxonomy): domain Eukaryota; kingdom Fungi; phylum Ascomycota; class Pichiomycetes; order Pichiales; family Pichiaceae; genus Pichia; species Pichia sp. NRRL Y-12827. The sequence goes on from JAJLVN010000002.1 coordinate 637,367, forward strand.
GGGTGTGACATGGAATAACTTGTAAGATAATACTTCCATTTGGTTTCTTTATTTGCACTATCATCCTTAATTGTCAAATCATCAAGGGCCAAGAATGAAATCGTTGTGGAATGTAAATCCTTGTTATACGTGATTTTGAACATATTTTCATCAAGGTTCATAAAACTTCTAACTTGAACCCTGTATAAAATCTGATCTTTGGTTGAAGTCTCAAATTGATTACGGTCCTTTTCCATCAACAGTAAAATTTCACTACATTTTGAATCAGATACAATTGTATGACAATGCTTCATTAAATTCTGAATAACTCTATCAATCGTAAACAATTTAAATGCTTTGTTTCTGAAACCATTTCTTAATGATTCTTCAAATGAATTTTGTTCAATCTTATTATCAATTAACTTAACACATAACTCAAGTGCTTCAACATAAGAATCTTCACCTTTAATTGAAATACCCAATTCTTCCAGATGTTGATCAATCAATCCTAGGTCTTCAGCAAATTTAGTGACAACTCTTGATTTGATTTCTTTATTAACATCAGGCGCAAGTTTTTTTATTTCTAAAAATCTCTTGTAGAGCGTGTCCAAATGTCTATAAAAAACATAAATCTGAGTGTTTGCAAACATATTGAATTCATTTCTTTCTGTAGTTTTTGATGAATCAATAATTTCATTTGAAATCCAACTTGATTGAGCCTTTTGAACTTCTTCAGATGTAATATCTTCTTCAACAGTTTCGTTTTCAGATGGTTGTTGATTTTGATAGTCATTTCTTTTCCTTTTATTCTTACGTAATACATCTTTTAACAAATCATATTCTCTCGGTCTCTTTTTAGTCTGTGAAAGAGTTGGAATTTGAGTTTTCAAATTATCACTTTCATCTTCTTTGTGTTCAACCGAATTTTCAAAATCTTCGTTATTTGAAATAATACCTCTCTTCTTTAATTCATTTTCGATGTATTGGGGCTCCATAAAGAAAAATTTAACCATAAAAGACTTCATAAAATTATCCATTCTATCTTTATCATTTTGTGAATAAACTTGATTGTTTTTCAAGTTTGTGCTAACTAATTTCAGAATATCCATAAATATGCTGAAATCTTCATATTTGGTGACTAATTCAGATTTTGGTCTAGTCATCAATGGATGCAACTTTTTATTGGCTTGTTCTTGTTTAATTGTTGATATTTCACTAACTAATTGTTTATTAGTCAACAATTTCTTATCAATATTTTTAAAGGATAAACCTAGATGATCTAAAGATTTAATTAATAACTTTTGTTCAGCTTCTCTCCAAACCTTATTCCATTCACGATGTACTCTTTTCCATTCTTCATCCTTTTGCTTTAACCTTTTTAAAACAATCGGAACAGTAATAGCTGGATTTTCATGTAATGAGTCAATGACTTCCCAACCTCTATCCTTATCATAAATCTTTCTAATGACTTTAACATAGATTGTACTCGAAGTATGACCTAAACCAACAGGCAACTTAAATTTAGCCTTCTCCTCAGGTGCCATATTTGCCATTCTATTAGCAATAGTTTCTAGAGTTTGAATAGTTCTCAAATTCGCTTCCATGAAATAATCATATTCATGTCTTTCATCTTCAATTCTGAATAACATTTCTTCATATTGATTCTTACGATGTGCAATAAAACCTGATTCTTCAGATGCCCAAACAGGATGTCCAACCCATTCATCATTAAAAATTGACCAACAAAGTTCATCTCTACCTGAACATGGCATTTTTGTTTGAGATTTTGGTAATTGTCTATATGATGGACCTTCTGATTTACACATTAATAAATCAATTTGTTGCTTTTTGATTGCAATGTTTTCAATCCTTAATGGAGATTCTTCATAGCCAACAAAGTTCTTAAACCATTCAAAAAGTTCAGGGAATGGTCCAATTATTGTTTTTACTTTATCATGTAATGTTGATTTATCAATAACATCACTTGAATACAGTCTAAGTAACTTCAAAAATTCATTATAAGTTTGTTTATTACCAATTGCCTTTTTGGCTTTATCAAAAAAAGTAATTTCATTTGATAAATCAATGTCTAAGGTCTTGGGATAAACAGGTTCCAAAACACCTGAAATTAATGCAGGTTTTTCATTTGGTTGGTCATAAATTGAACCTCTTAAATTAGAGACTGGGAATTCATCAGAAGGTTGTAAATGACCTTTATTGTTCAAGGTTTGAATTTGACTAACACCAGAACCGGTAAGCTTCTTCTTTTTATCTTTAGTTTGAACTGGTTCCTCATGTTGATACATTTGTTGTTGATATTGTTGTTGGTAGTATGGATCAATATGTTGAGCGTCTGGTCGAGCTCCAGCATATTGTTGCTGACTCAGTGGAGCATTCGGATAAGGGTTGGATTGGAAATTGCCCATAGGTGGTAAATGAGAAGTTGTTGGATAATATTGTGAATATTGATATTCAGGTTGTGGTTCCTTAACAATAGTATTATCAGGCATAAATAATTTAAAATCTTCCAGTAAGTCTGGTGCATCTCTAAAAAGAATTGAAATCTCTCTATAAACTTCATTAATTGGTTTTAACCCCTTTTGATACATCTGCAAATTTTCTAAAAACAATTTATAGATATCTGGCTGAGCAGCGTATCTTTGTTTAATCTTATTAACATAACTGATTGCTTGGTTAAACTCCGCTGGTGTGCTTTGCTTTTGCTCTTGTTCAGATTGAACAATTTTTTGCTGTTGTTGCTGTTCATTTTTGTTTTGAAGTAAAAGTTGGTGACTTTCAATGTGTTCTTGAGCTGGATGTTGTTGTTGTTGTTGTTGTTGAATAAGACCATTAGATACAACACCATTTCCATTTTCGTTAAAATTAGGCTGTTCTTGATTCTTATTTTCAACACTAGAAATATTTTGTGGCTGTTGACTTACGACTGAAGAATCTCTCCTAATCGAAGTACCCATTGGAGTAGTAACAATAATAGCATTTGGATCAGATGTCGAACAAGTAATTGAAAAACCTTGTGGTAAAAAAGTATTAAAGCCTTCAATTAGTTTTGGATGACCTTTAAACAAAGAAGAAACTCTTTCAATTACACCTGGTGTGTCAATACTTTAAGAAAAAAAAAGGAGGGTAATGTAGCGTTAGTATTTTATATTTGTATATTAATAATTAAAAGGCCATGGTTGCACAGCCTGATTTTTCTTCGCAATCTCATGTCAAAACTTGAAGTCCACGATTGGAAAATAAAATCGCTAACCCAATAAAATTGAGTTTTCTAACAGACATTGCAAAAAAAACTGATAACTGAGAAAAATAAATGAATAAAACATACTTTTGATTCTTGAAATCCTTCATAATATCTAAGAAATTATTGTAAACGTCAGTTCTGTCTTGAAATTGTAATTTGACTTGATCTAAATAATATAAAGCATCCTTAACATTTAATTGCTTGTGATTTGGATTATTCGAATCACTATCCGAGTTGTTTGATGCTTCAACAGGAGCAGTAGCGGCTGCAGCTGGTGCTGGGGTTGAAGTAACATTAACTGTACTTTGTGCAAAATTGCTGTTTTGAACTGCAGGAAGTTGAATATTATTGGTAGAGCTAATATTAGAGCTTTTATTAATAGTATTATTTGGAACATTCATAGTTGTCAGTGAAGTTGAGTTAGATCTTGAAGTTTTACTAATTGGATTTAAAACATCTAATTTGTTTTCTGATACACTTTTGGAAGGTGATTTAAGTAACTGGTCAGCAGAAGGTAACTTGATTCCCTCTTGCAAAGCCTTAGATACATCATTCACACCTTGAGAAATACTATTGAATGATGGTAGCTGAGTTGTTTGACCAACAATTGAACTTGAACGTGAATTCGGAAGCTTGTATCTTGGTAAGCTGTTTAAGTTTGACAAAGAAGGAAACTGATAAACATGTTGTTGTCCTGTGAGAATAATAAAAGATGGAAAAGACCAATGTTAGTATTTAAGAAAAAAAGGGGTGAAAAACGATAAAGAATGAAAACGTTCAGTTGACACATACCTGTTCCAATTGCTGGTGGTGGAGGTAAAACGGGAGCTTGCTGGTGAGGAAATGATTGATTTGCAGGAGATGAGATTGAAATCGGTGGTGCAGGAGCTGCAGTTGTGTTTAAAACGCTAGTCGAAGAGGTTGGGGATTTTTGATTCGGTGCTGAATTTTGATTTAAATTCTGATTTGAATCATTTGTTGAAGGCGGCAAGGGAACAGATGATTCTTTACTACCAACATTGGGAGTATTCTGATTATTCCAAGTTGACATATTGAGTGATTGCTAAACTTGATGAAAAAAATTATTCTTTTGATCTTTATCAAATGCAATAAGTATGTCAGTAAACTTTAATTATTTCTGATCACTTGTGCAAACTAAAACCAATAATCTTTTGTAAAACTTTTTGAAGTATAAAACAAAAAACTTATAAGAAAATCAGATTGTTAAGATGTTGTTGATTGATAACAATACAGAAGTTGTAGCTATTTAATTTTTTCTTGTAAAAAAGCAATTCAAACAAAATTGCAAACCTTTGTAGTTAGTCTTTTGTTATGTCTTAACAATCAATTGTAAACCAGACAAACTAAAGATTAATCGGGTGCCTCGTAGTTTCTAATAAACGGTGGCAGAACAGATTCAAATGATAGAAAAGAGAAACGAATCCGTGCCACCAGCAAATGCAATGCGATTTTACGTAAGCGGCGGCGTGTTGACCCGAACTATAAATGACAGATGTTTTTTGACGCATTTTGCGACTATCGACTATATTTTTGTATTTCTCAACTTGCAACATGAATTTGTCAATTTCCTCTATATCAGAGATGTTCAGATTTTTAGACCCAGATAAACAAATCTAGCAACAACCCACCAAGATGAATGCTCCAGATCGATTTGAATTATTTATTCTTCCAGATGGTGTCCCTAAGTTACACATAACTCCAGATTCCCGTGTTCCAAATTGTTTACTAATAAAGTTCGAAAGAGAAGATCATACATTGGGAAATTTACTAAGAGAAGAATTAATTAGTGATCCAAAAGTTTTATTTGCCGCTTATAAAATTGAACATCCTCTTTTTGCCAACTTCTTAATGAGATTACAAACTGAAGAAGGTTACAATCCAAGAACTGCTTTGAAAAATGCTTGTAATAGATTGATTCAAAAAATTGGTGTCTTAAATGAAAAATTCAAAAGAGAATGGGAATTAAAGGCTTTATTATCAGCAACAGAAGATGATGATATTTAATGAGTAAGATTTATTGATTTTCACTGTGTATTATTGTTTTCTTCATTGATAAAAAGATATATATAATGTATAATAGAATTTGAAGTAATTTGATTTTATCAATCAATAATGGGTTTTAGTCACTTCGTATTGTAATTCTAGAAAGACAAAAACATTAGAGTCGAGTTGTTACAATCTTTTATCAAAATGAAATAGTAGAAGTGCTGATTGCTATAAAAACGTAAGAAATTAGAATTATAAAAATAGTTGTCAATTTAAGATTTGAACAGAATTTATGAACTTATTAATTTAACTGTGGCTGAAATTTCATTTTCTATTTTTGATTGTCATAAATCATGTTCAAATTTAAAATTGGAGATATTGGAATGTTGGTACAATTATTGATAAAGGTAGTCATTTTTTCGATTTTCAAGAAAGCATAAATAAAAAATAAAGCTATAACGATTTGTTGATCAGGTTTCATCAAGTGTAACAAATGCTTAACAAAATTATCAAAAACAGGAAACACAAAAAAGCATCTAAAATCAAATAGAAGTGAAACTGAAAAAAACTAGGAATAAAAATGGAAATGATTTGGAAATTAAGGATAAATATTAATGGTATCAGTTACTTTAAACTCAAATAGAAAGTTTTTCTCTTAATGCATGTTTCATGAAATTATACTTAACTGTGAAATAATCATCTGGTGTATCATAAAAATTACCATGTTCTAAAACATAATCCAATGGTAATGTTTCAATATCTTTGTTTGGTGTAATATGGGTAATATAATGTCCAAAATCTGAAATGACAATTTTATGATGATCTTTAAAGTTAAACTGGTAACTACCATTACTTAATTCAAACATAATTCCATTATCATCACGTGTATATCTTCTCAAAAATATCCCTTCGCTAATATTTGCCGATGAACCACTTGAAACATCTGATAAATGAGCTGTCATGTATTTATCAAAAAATTCAATGACTTGCATTTCATTCGATAAACTTTTTGGAATTTGATCTCTCTCAAAACGATCAACCTTCCAACCACTTTCATCATCGGGTTGAATTAAATAAATTTCCTCTCTATCATGAAATTTTAAAACTGTATGTCCTTCAGTAAATAAAACACCTATTGAATTAGTTGATAATTGATATGCAAAACCATGTTTATTGGAGTAATCAACCCATTTACTAACCAGCTGGGGTCTTTGCATAGTTTCTGGGTTTGCTTGTATTTGACCAGATTCAATTTGTTTAATAGTTTCTAAAGTATTTGACAATGATTCACTCAACATCAAACACATTTTGTTATCATATTTGGCCTTTGTTAATTCATTAGAAACTTTGGACTTGTATGGTTTGATATTAACTGGTGTAACTTCTTTATATTTATTTTTGGTGTTATCTGGAGATAAGGAGTGAGGAAGTAAAGACCTTGGACGTTCACTTTCAAGATCAGTTTTCAAAATTTCAACGGGGTTTCTTGGGACATCATTAATACCCACCATTTGTTTACAATTCGCAAAATTAATCATTGATTCTTCCTTTGTAATGAACGAAAAATGCCTTGGCTTTTGTTTTAAAGTTTCAGTTGTAATATGAGATGGGAATGAACCACATTTAAACCAATCATATTCTAAAACTTGATCTAATGATGGTCTTTGATGTGGATCTGTTGCTAACATATCTCTAATTAATCTTCTGGCTTCTAATGAGACAACTGAATCTGGTGGAAATTTATAATCGTTTGTTTTGATTCTATCATAAATAACTTGAACATCTTTTGCTTGGAATGGTGGTTTACCAAATAGCATTGCGTATAACATAATACCAACGGCCCAGATATCAACTTCAAAGCCATGGCCGACTTCTTTCCCACCTAAAACTTCAGGGGCGATGTAATTTGGAGTACCACAAATTGTGTATCTTTTGGGGTGTGACGAATTAATAATTGTTGCTAAACCGAAATCACCAATTTTCAAGTTCATTTCAGGATCAAAGAAAATATTGCCTAATTTTAAATCTCTATGAACAACCTTTCTTCTATGTAAATATTTGACAGCACCGATAATTTGGACCATGAAAAATCTTGCTTCAGCTTCAGTTAATAATTTTCTAGTTTTCAATAAATCCATTAATGATTGATGAGGACAAATCTCCAATAAAATATAAACGTTGGTATCGTCTTCAAAACAATCAATGAATTCAACAATATTTGGATGTGACATACTTTTGTGAATTTTAATTTCACTTAAAAGTTTTGTCTTTGTCTTTTCATTTTTAATGGAAGCTTTAGCAACAGTTTTTGCGGCAAAAATACGACCAGTATCATCTTTCATTTGAAAACAACGAGCAAACCCACCTTCGCCAAGAAAATGGCCTCTTCTGTAACCTCTTCCATGTCTATTTTTTACAATACTTGGTGGAGTTTTACACAAAGAACTCAACTTTTCTCTTTTTTTCTTCTTACCAGCATCAGGTTTTGTAATTGAACCTTTGATTGGGGTTCTGTTTATAGGTGTAAAATTGGCTTTATTGTTCAATTGAACATCATTTAATGGCTGCAGAGGTTTTTTGGAAGACATTGTGAATCAAATTTGGAATTTGAGCTTGTTGAAACTACACTAACAAAAGGATGAACTAACAATAAAAAATGAGTATCGGGGGAGTGTTAAATGATAAATGCAAATGCGAATAAACCTTTTATATCTTTTATGTAGTTGATGCTAAAGATAAAAGATAATTATGCTATGTAACTTTAACGATTCTATTTTCAGTTTGAAACTGTTGTATAAATTTAGAATGGAATGAAAGATGAATTAGCTTTTAGTTTTTTAATTTTTTTTCAGCTTGAGCAAACAACCGACGCTAAACAAATAAGAAGAGACAACTGTAACAAGATAATCAAATTGGACAACAAAGCTCTAGTTATTAAGGAAGAAAAACCGAAACAGTTAAGTGATTTATCAGTTTATTATGAAGATCAATATGTACAAAATAGAAAAGATTCTGTGTTTTGCTTTTGCCAAATTGGAACCCATCTTTTTAGAATTACCATAAATGGATGATACTTTTAAAAGCTCGCGATATTGATGTTTTGCCCTGTTAGGCAATTTTTACTTTGGCAGTGTGGTGCAAGGGTTTTTCCCACTCGAGTTTGTTTTGATGTTGCTAAATGCAAATGATAGGTGGCTACTGCTACGTTAGTATCGCTATCAATCACTTAACTACACGCCCTTACTATATAATTTGTTGTTAAGTATTAACGTTTAGTACACTTTAAGTATTGGAAACGGCCGCAGCTAGAATAATATTGTTTACATTAGCATAAATAAAAGCATATTTTTATTCCAGACACGTCAAACATATACTCACTAAACTAAAACGTTTTATCAAGCTTTTTATAATCTGTTTATTCTTAAACAAAAAAGAATAAAAAATAAAAGGGGTCAACTGGGAATTGAACCCAGGGCCTCTCGCACCCAAAGCGAGAATCATACCACTAGACCATTGACCCACTTTTTACTTTTGGAGGAGTTACTTTCTTTCTGTCTAAATCAAACTAAGCGCGTATGATTTTAGTTAAATTTAGATTATTCATTCAGTCTAAAAATTAGTTGAATTTTAGCACATATGTAAGTTACCCAAATGTCTTGTTGAAACAAGATCATTACGTAGAAGTGAGATCATACTGATCCAGCATGATGTAGTGCCATACGGAGTAATCAGTTATATTCTTATAACAATCATTAATTTGTCTATGCAAAGAGGTATTTCCTCATTATTTTCTTTAGTATTTATATGCTCATTTATATTTTCCTTTTAATTAAACAATTTGAAAATATTATCATGGATCCTATTATCAGAGTTAATACACTACAACATGTCTCAATGCGCTGATGTCAGCTATAGACTAGCTCGATGAAACCAAAAGCAGAAGGTAATGAATAGTTGATGTTTGGGTGATTCCACATCAATGGATGAAGTATATAAGAACGGTTAGTTTTACATTCATGTAAGATCTATAAGAGCCTCGAAATGAGTTAAAAAAAACAATTACTATGCAATCTACTTTGACTATTGTTTATCATAGTAGTTTGCTTACACCTTGATTATAATCAATTATACTTCAGATTAAATTAAATTAATTTAGATTACATTACATTATCGTGATATATCCCATTTTATTACATTGTTGTAACAGTAATTTGTATCTTGTTTTATATCTTACAGAGAATCCATAATAAGTTTTTTACTGGCTATCAACCTAAATCTTATTTAAATTTGTACATGATACGAGACACTTGAGCTACGTAGTATGTGCTTGTTTAACTTGATTGCCACAAGGAATTGAACGTTAAAAATATTGAAATGAAATCCGATTGATTGATTACAATGACACCCCAAATGGTGTAATTCATTTAAATAATTCTGACACTAGTTAATTCATCTAGATAAAAAGAGATTTCTTTCTGTTTCATAGATATGTAGTATTTATATGATTATATTTCATCACTTACTAATTATATAATAATGGGTCTCATTATCAGAGTTAATACATTAAAACATTGGAGTCCAACCCAACTCAACCCATGTAGATATCACTATCATTAGATCTAACTGGGCCTGAATATTAAAGTCATTGAAATAAAAAATACAACAAATATTTTATGGATTTAAATCTCTATCAACAAAGAGGAGTAACGAACACCTACATAGATCCACCTCCTTACTCTTTGGACTAGAATCATCGAATGGCCACCGATTTAATGAAAGACTTTAAAGTTTTTGTAATATGGGAATTTCTTGATTTGTCAGTTTACCTAATTCCAAAGAATTGGTAATCTGGCTCACCTAGTCAAAAATGGTGATCAAGGTTTGTTTCAAATTGATCACAATAACAAGGGAGGTATGCATATACTGTGCATAACACCACAACTTCATTACCAACTAATCATACAGTGACCAATCATCCGTTGATTTTTTCACAAAACACCATTCAAGTAATCAGCAATAAATAGGTCAGAAATAACTTTGCATAAGAGGCGATTCTATAATAATGTAAGAGTTCCATGAAAAACAATTGTCGTACGCCTATACTAAATGCAATGAAAAAAGTTTCTGATCTAGGTGTATTCAATCTACTATACTTCCAAACCTATTCCTCTCATCTTTTACTTTACGCTGTGAAAGAATTATTAAAAATCCGACATTTATCAAGTAGTTTGAAAAAAAAACTCAAGAACAATTTTATGTTGATCCAGACAAATTAATTAAGAAAATGGTTAATATAAACCTATAAAGGAACAAAGAGTACTTAGACGTGTTACCATTAATTAACATCGATAAACAAAATATAGTTTCAGACACCATCTTCATAAGCCCAATGCAAATGACAGATACAGTCAAGATATAGTTTTAATAATTTATTGTGAGGTGCCGTTTATTGGAATATACTATCAGTATGGAAATGTTTAATCAGCATATCCCGAAGAAAAAAGATAAGAAGTATGAGATAGAGGAGTGAATAAACAGCTTTCATTTCAACAGTGCACACCAAAAAGCCGAGAACAGAAGCTAAGGAATGATTTTTTGTTGCACACTAATGGGTAAAAGCCATGAAAGTACATGACCCCATAATTTATGCTACATTTTGTAAGTTTTGGCTTAAGCTGCATAGTGGAAAAATTTACCATATATTTCACCCGGCTCATTCGAATGGTATTAGGGTTATTTGTTATTTGGGTCACATTTTGCATTACATAACATATTACAACAGTTAGTTTGTATTGGTTTATTTCTTAACAAAGATTAGATTAGCCTCTCATTGTTAATTGACTAAAAACTTGTTTACATGTTTGCTTTTATTCTTGATTTTTTTTTATTTGTTCTATACATTATTTACAATTTCTTTAAGTCAACTCAAACTTGAAGGTTTGGAAGATCATTTTTTTCGGATTTCTGTTTCCATCAAATTGTAAATGCCTTTAATAGAGACATATTTTCTACATTTGACCTCTTTAACTCACACGATCCCTTTTTATAATTTAAACATTACACAAACTTCGGTAAACAAGAATTACCAAATAATTATCATCATCAGTCACATTATTTAAAATTTAATAACACGATCCACATAAATATCAAATTTCTCCCTTTTGATTGTGTTGGTCAAAGAAGTGCAGTATAGACTGAGGTTGATAGGGTATTTTTCTAACAATGTTTTTTCAGTCAATGAGCCTTTTTTTTTACCAGTAGTTGAAGTCAGTTAGATAATGAAGAAGATTAGATACATTTTGTTAGGATTTGATATCAGCTTTTACTGAGAAATTCTAAAACTTTTTGAACAATTGAATATTATGTTTAGACTTCAATTGAACCCTAATTGATCATATTGTAAATGAGAAAAAGATTTCTTAGATGATATCATACACACATTTTGTACACAAGCTAGAGACAAGATAAATTTTCAATGAGGGACTCGACATATTTTAATATAGTTCAACGAAGTCAAGGATATAAATGTACCGGATGACTGTGAAAGCTAAAATCCATTATTTTATTCTTTTTTATATGGTCTATTCTATGTATTTGGAGCAGATTAGTCAATACACAAACCGTATATATTGTTTTTGTTAAAACCAGAACTATTAAATAGAAGTTAACTAGTATTAGTGTCTTTAAGCATAACACATAGAGAATTTCGGATAAAACTATAACCCGAAAAAAAAACATATATATTTGCAGTATTTAGTTCCTTACGGTGATAAAGATTACGATAGTAATGTACTTAGTACATGTTTTGCAAGAACAAGAGTTAGAAATATATTGAAAAGATAAAATATTTCAAAAAAAATGACCGGTTTGGCTTTAATAAATACTAAAGGTACTGCTCGTACTTGGATAAAAAGCAAGTACATAAAAACCTGAATTTCAATAAGACTGAAAAATATAAATTTAAAAAAACTCATGTACAGGTTTTGTCATACCACCATTGATGACTATCATGCATATTATGAACCTTTTAATTTTAACTCTGAGCAAACAGATACCATGTATTTATATGAGCAGATTTAATTCATTGGTAGAGCAACTTGGAGTTGACATTACAGAACAATTAACGGCAGTTGTTTTTACTAAACAGCTACATCGGCTTCTAAAACAACGAGTTGAAACAACACGAGTGAAAAATTAATGGATTTATTTACCTATCATCTGAAAAATACCAATAAAAGGACGAAATGAGGCAATTACTTGGGAAACAAGGGAAAGAATAAAAACGAATACAGAGAAAACCACACGAGTACATACAGAAATGAATCAGATTGTTAAAGCTCATCTGGGTGGTTTAAACATGCAGTCGGTTTTTTAAGGAAAGAAGGTCATACTTTCATATCTAGTATATTCCTGCTCGTAACCTAATCTTTACACCACTGCAGGTTACTACAGGAAAAATCTTTTTGTTCCATTGGAAAAAAATGCATTGACTTTGTATAATTCTTATTCGTCTTCTGTGTATATCTATTATGTATGCTGCATATGTGCCCATGCACAGATTGAAAAACCCACTGCTATTTTTTTTTTGTGCAGGGACTTTTTTTTGTTGAGGACGTAAAGAATGTATTAGAAAGAAAAAGAACCATCAAATATCCTCAACTGAAATTATTTGCGGACCGACTTTAGGTGTAAAAAATAATATGTAAGTGTTTTTTTCATGTGTGTTTTTTCAATCTTTTTTCTTAAATTAGATTCTTTCCGACACAGCCAATTGTTTTAACAGGTTCATTTATATAGTAGTATAGTTCCATCGAGCTACTATATACAAGAAATATTTGATTTTTCATTTTTGGAGAAAGAAACATAAAGTCATCTGGCAAATATGACTATTGCAGATGTCAAGAATGAAAATGGTGTCCAATCACCAAGTAAAAGAACAACTAAGACTGATTCTAACGGCACTTCAACTAAAAAGAGGAAAGTAGGGTCTAAGGCCTCATACAAAATAAAGACAGAGATCAAAAGTGAAGTCAAAGATGAAGTTAAGAAAGAGGATGAAGAAGAAGATGTCAATGCTTTTGATGATGATGTTGCAGCTGAAGGTGATGATATATTCAAATGGTGGGAAAATCCCGATGATTTAAATGATGAAGTTAAATGGGAGACATTAGAACACTCAGGTGTCATGTTTCCACCAGAGTACGAACCATTACCTAAAAATGTTAAATTATATTATGATGGCAAACCAGTCACGTTACCAATCGAAGCTGAAGAAGTTGCTGGATTTTTTGGTGCATTACTAGAATCAGATCATGCTAAAAATCCCACATTTCAAAAGAACTTTTTTAAAGATTTTCAATGTGTCTTAGAAGAAAGTGGTGGATGCAAAGAAGCTGATATTAAAGAGTTTGAAAAATGTGATTTCTCTAAAATTTTTCAATATTATGATAAGAAAAGAGAAGAAAAGAAATTATTGTCACCAAAGGAAAAGAAAATATTAAAGGAAGAAAAGGATAAATCCGAAGAAAAGTACAAATTTTGCTTGTTAAATGGTAGGAAGGAACAAGTTGGTAACTTTCGTATTGAACCGCCAGGATTGTTCCGTGGCCGTGGTGCACATCCTAAAACCGGTAAATTAAAAAGAAGAGTCAAGCCTGAAGATATTACATTAAATTTGGGTAAGGATGCTCCAATTCCAATTCCACCTGAAGGTCATAATTGGGCTGAAGTGAGAAATGACAATACAGTTACTTGGTTAGCAATGTGGAAAGAGAATATTATGAACAATGTTAAATACGTTAGATTTTCGCAAAACTCTTCATTCAAAGGCATGAGTGATTTTAAAAAATTTGAAAAGGCAAGAGAATTGAAAATACATATTGATAGAATTAGAGAAGATTATAGGAGTAAATTGAGAAGTAACTTGATGATTGATAGGCAAATTGCTACTGCGACTTATTTAATTGATATTTTTGCTTTAAGAGCAGGTGGTGAAAAGAAAGATGATGAGGCAGATACAGTTGGTTGTTGTTCATTGAGATTTGAACATATTTTTCTAAAACCTCCAAACACAGTTGTTTTTGACTTTCTCGGTAAAGATTCAATTAGATTTTATCAAGAAGTTCAAGTTGACCAACAAGTTTTCAAAAATCTAAAAATTTTTAAGAAGGATCCAAAGAAACCGGGAGATGATTTGTTTGATAGATTAGATCCATCAATTCTGAATAAATATTTTCAAGAGTTTATGACTGGTTTGACAGCAAAAGTTTTCAGAACTTATAATGCTTCCAAAACCATGCAAGATCAACTAGATTTAATCAAGAATGAAGGCACAGTTAATGAAAAAGTTGTAGCATTTAATGCCGCAAATAGAGAAGTTGCAATTTTATGTAACCATCAGCGTACAATTCCCAAAGCACATCAAGCGGGTGTCCAAAAAATCAATGATAAGATTGAAGAAATGATTTGGCAAAAGATCAAATTAAAGAGAATAATGTTACAGTTGGATAAAACCATGAAGAAGAAAGATTTGCAGTATTTTGAAGAAATTGAAGATTTGACAAAGGAGAAGGAACTGGAAATTGTCACACGTTGGTCGGAAAAGGAGATTGAAAAAGTTAATAGAAAGTTTGAGAAAGATAAGGAGAAGTTAGGATTTGAAAAGAAAGAATTATCAGCCGAAGATTATAAGTTGAAAATGAATGAAATTAAAGAAGATCATAAAAAAAAATTGGAAAAAGCTAAAGAACTTTCCAAACAATACAAATCTGAAGCAAAGAAACAAAAGTATGAAGAAAAAAATACTTATACAGCTGAAAAGTTGAAAATTCAGATAGATAAGCTTGATGAAAGAATCCGAAATACAAGTTTACAATTAAAAGATAAAGAGGAAAATTCTGCTGTTTCATTAGGTACTTCAAAGATGAATTATATTGATCCCAGACTTACAGTTGTGTTTGCAAAGAAATTTGGTGTTCCAATTGAAAAACTTTTCACAAAAACTTTAAGAGAAAAGTTTGCATGGGCTATTGAATCTGCAGACTCTAACTGGAGATTTTAAAGCTGACCTTAATATAAAAGTAGAATAACTTCAAGTTTTATAGAATAAATCGTAATATAGTAGCAATATAATGTAAGTCAATAGTAAAGAGCACAACGCGGTTAGACGTGGAAAACGCGTTTGTTTATTTTTAGCAAGTTCGTGGGGTGCCTGAAACATTTGGTTTTCTTTCGTTCTATGCGTTTGTTATGCAAACAAATGAAACACGTTATAAAAGCGTGTTTGTTGTTATTTCAGGGATAATAGCTCAGATCCTGTCAAGTCTTTTTAATGTTCTTTCTTGACTTTTCTTGTCTTCACCCTTAGCCTTATATTATCCCCCTCTTTTTATTAAGTTTTCCTGTGCTTGTGGAATAGCAAACCAATTCTAACCTTTAAGTCATTCATTACTATTCATTATGGGCACCTATTCAATATTTACATCAACCATGTCAAGTTCAGTTTCGAATTTTGCCACAACTACCACGAAGTCTATTCATCCAAGTTCTTCATCTTCAACATTTGTAGCTGTGATACCAGATGCAGAAGATCCATATTTAGTACTGTATAAAAATAAGAATGGTACTGTTTTTATTGCGGTTGGTACAATTATAATTTTTTTATTCATGATATCCTTTGTTGTTAAATTTTGGTTTTGGTTAAAAAATCGTAAAGCTGCAAAAGAAGCAACTAAATTTGATGATTATTTTGGAAATGGTGGAAGTTATAATGAAATAAGTGATTATCATGATCTAAAAAGTAATTTAAGTTCATTAAACTATGATTCTACATATTTTGAAGAAAAGAAATCACATTATGGAATTCAATCACCTAATAGTTTATATCAAGTAACTTTGAGAACAGATAGTTTTTCATCGCCAATTGCATCACCATCACCAGGACCAAATTCATCTTCATCTTCATCATCACTATCTTCAGACATTCTATCTCATGATAAAGTATCAAAACAAGGCCATACTTTACGTCATGCACTAGCACAACAACCAAACAATCAATCATATTCAACAAACAATAAACGTAATAGAAATTCATTCATTTCACCAATTAATCAATTAATTAATGAACAAGAGAATCTGAGTGGGATCTTCAAAACATCACCAGAATTATCAAACAATAGTGTTGTTCCATCAAACGATATGAAGAAACGAAAAACTAAATCAGTTACTAAATTTGAAAATTTCAATATCAGTAATGAAATGAAGGATTTAACTAATAACAAGGCACATTCAAGAACAACATCAATGAAGTTAGGAGAATTAGAAAAGATGATTAACAATAGCTTCATTAATGATTTCACTATTAATACCACTACTATTAGTAGTGATGATTCTAAATCACCAAAACCTGAATCCACTAAAGTTAATAAAAAGACTAACAGACCACCATCCGTTATTTTAGATATGCTTGTTGAAAATGAAATGAAATTATAATACATTTATTCATTCTTTGGTGTATATAATTATATAAATATTTGCTAGTGTATTATTTAAAACAACATTTAGAAAAATTTGCTCCAACTAAAAAATATTCAGGGAAAACCTTGTCATAAATAATATTGACAGAAAACAGAAATGAGATCTTCAATTTTTACCTTAAATATTTTTTTGAGATCTATTAAATGGAGTTTCTATAAGCTTTATACAAGGTAAATAAAAGAATTTAGGAAAAAAAAGTATCAAAAATAAATGAGGGAATAATATATTTAAAAATAATAACACTATACATATTCTAAGATTTGAATTATTTGTTTAACTTTTGAAAATTCTTTTATATATTAAATAAGATAATAGTTAGTTGAATTGAATTAGAAGAAAAATAAAGTAGTTCACAAAAGTAAGACTAATCTAATATTGCTTTGCAGCAGCTTGGCATGCCTTTAATTGTTGTAAGTAGAAATCACAAGCTTGGTAGTTACCATTGGAATCTTCTAAACATCTGGTAAAATTTCTTGCATCTGCATCACAAATATTAGCATTTTCGTTAGCATACGCTTGGGATTGTGCAACAGGAACTTGTTGAGCTTGTTGTTGAGCTGGTGCATCGCTTGAACCTGAGAATACTGATGTTAAACCTGCGCCCAAGGTATGACCGACGGCAGAACCAACAGCAACACCCGCTGCGGTGGTTGCCATTTGTGCAAATAAACCAGGTTGTTGTGGGGTTGCAGCAGCAGGAGAAGCAACTGGTGCAGAAGCATGTTGTGTTGGACTTGGTCCTCTGTAGGCTGGTGCAGACATTGTTGAAGCAGATCTGGATTGTGAATTACCACCAAACAGGGAACGTCCTGAAGAGGAGGAAGAAGTTGGTCTTCTTGAAGATTGTCTTGGCATGTTGGCTATGTGTTTTGAAGTAAATAAGTAAGCTTTTTACCTGAGATAGTCTTTTCAAGAAAAAGGTAATAATCTATTCAAGTGGCAAATTGAAAAACAGCGATTTGCAATTCTTTTATAACATTCATGCTATGGAAATGGCCGGAGCAACGGGGGGGGGGGGGAATTCCCACGAGGTTTTTTTCTGGTGGGAAACGGAATTAAAAGCTTGCACATTTTGTGGGCGTTTTTTTCTTTTCCCATGGAAGATTCGAGAGGGAGATACATAATTTCATGGGGAATATGAAAAAAGTGAGGATAATAATTTGTGGCGAGCCGGGTAAGTAATGCGCCTATCGACGTTGACCGGAATCTTAGGTTTTTCTTGTGAGGGGAAATTCTCACTTTTTTACATGAAGTTGATGAGGAAGTTGGAAAAGCACTCTCTCTGGTTGGTTGAGTGATAGATTCAATCCAGACGTCTGTTTAATTGTACAATTTGCTAGTGCTCAGCATCCCATAAGCTATCATAATGCTTTCCTCAACTTTAAGAGCAAGCTTTAGACAGGCTTCCACTGTCTACAAAAGAAATTTATCTACTTCAAGTGTTTTAAGACAATTACCAAAACTTCATAGAACTGAACAAACCTCAACAGATAATGATTTCTATATTGTTAAAAAGAGAGGTGATAAAGACGGTGAGGCTGTCGTGCCTGAGGGTGTTGATGATGGTTTCAACTCCACTGTTAATTTAGAAATTAATTCTGCAATGGGTAATTATTCCGATTTTATTAATGAATCAAAAGATTGGGAAACCTGGACTTTATCAAATGAAGATGCACCTGATCATACCGTTAAGAAATCTAAAATTAGACATTTTACATTGAATTTTGGTCCTCAGCATCCAGCTGCCCATGGTGTTTTAAGATTAATCTTGGAACTACACGGTGAAGAAATTGTTAGATCCGATCCTCACGTTGGTTTGTTACATAGAGGTACTGAAAAATTAATTGAATCAAAAACTTATATGCAAGCATTGCCTTATTTTGATAGATTAGATTATGTTTCAATGATGACAAACGAACAAGTTTTCGCCTTAGCAGTTGAAAAATTATTGAACATTGATGTCCCAATTAGAGCAAAATATATTAGAACATTATTTGGAGAAATAACAAGAATCTTAAATCATTTAATGTCCGTTTTATCACATGCCATGGATGTTGGTGCTTTAACTCCTTTCTTATGGGGTTTTGAAGAAAGAGAAAAGTTAATGGAGTTTTATGAAAGAGTTTCAGGTGCAAGATTGCATTCAGCTTACTTCAGACCTGGTGGTGTTTCACAAGATATTCCATTTGGTTTATTAGACGATATTTATATGTGGGCAACACAATTTGGTGATAGAATTGATGAAACTGAAGAATTATTAACTGATAACAGAATTTGGAAACAAAGAACAGTTGATGTCGGTATAGTTAACGCAGAAGATGCTTTAGCTTACGGTTTATCAGGTGTCATGCTTAGAGGTTCAGGTATTCCATATGATATTAGAAAAGCTCAACCTTATGATGCTTATGATTTAGTTGATTTTGATATTGCCGTCGGTACAAAGGGTGATTGTTATGATAGATACTTAATTAGAATGGCAGAATTTAGACAATCTTTAAGAATTATAGAACAATGTATCAATGAAATGCCAGCTGGTCCTGTTAAAGTTGAAGATTTCAAGATTTCCCCACCATCAAAAGAGCTAATGAAAAATGATATGGAAACTTTAATTCATCACTTCTTACTTTTTACAAAAGGTTATCAAGTTCCACAAGGTGAAACTTATACTGTAATTGAGGCTCCAAAGGGTGAAATGGGTGTCTATGTCGTTTCTGATGGTTCTGAAAAGCCTTATAGATGTAAGATTAGAACACCAGGTTTTGCTCATCTAGGTGCATTTGATTTTATTTCAAGAGGTCATTTATTACCAGATGCCGTTGCTATTATTGGTACTATGGATTTAGTCTTCGGTGAAGTTGATAGATAATTCAATTTTATTGTAAAAAAAAAACTATTTATTTATTTATTTCAAATTATTCGCATTTTAATTCACCATATATGTTATATTATCCATCCTTCCCAACATCAACAATATACAATGTAAAGAAAACAAAAAGATCAAAAAAAAATACTAACAATATTCCATATTATATACAAATAACGATTTTCCAATAATATCACTACAGATATTATTGGAACAATTCAAGCTCAATCAACGGAAAAGAATTAAAGATTTATTTTTTTACTTTAACTTTTTTTTTCTAATTTTTCTAACTTATTTATTTTCTGTACTGTTTCTCTTATATATTAAACCATAAATTCTATTTATTATAAAGATGGAAGAAAAAAAATTCGTTATAGTAAAATTTGATAACCATACTCTATATGATTGATTAAAAACAAAAATATTACCTAAATTCTATAAAAACTGAAACAAAGAAGAAACAAAGAAGAAAAAAATTAGTAAATAAAGAATATATAAAAAACAGCTAACCAACTATCTAAGTTTAAATTTCCATCTCTGCAACTTCTTCAACAGTTGGACAAGTACACATTAAATTCATATCACCATAAGTGTCATCAACTCTAGCAACAGTAGGCCAAGTTTTAAAGTTCTTCAAATGCGGTAATGGGAAACCAGCTTGTTCTCTTGTATAACCTCTCTTTAACCATTCTTCCTCACTTGTTTCCAATAAATCAGCTAATGGGTGTGGAGCATTCTTTAAAATTAAGCCATCACTTTTACCTTCTTCAACTAATCTAATTTCTTCTCTAATTGCTAACATTGAATCAATAAATCTATCTAATTCTTCCTTATTTTCAGATTCTGTTGGTTCAACCATTAAAGTACCCGGAATTGGGAATGACATTGTAGGTGCATGAAATCCATAATCTTGTAATCTTTTGGCAACATCAATTGCTTCAATATGAACTGATTTGAAAGGTCTTAAATCAATAATAAATTCATGTGCACAATATTTAATTTCATCATCATTATTATTTGATTTTTCACCAAGGAACATAATCTTGTATGCATCCTTTAATTTATACATCATATAATTCGCATTTAAAATTGCAGTTGCTGATGCAAATGGTAAATTATTACCACCCATTGACTTAATATATGCATAAGGAATTGGTAAAATCGAAGCTGAACCGAACGGTGCTGAAGAAACTGGTAAAATTGCATTTTCTACATTAGTATTAGTAGTTTCACATAATGGATGTTTTGGTAACAAATCTGCTAAATGTTCAGCGACACAAATTGGACCAACACCTGGACCTCCACCACCATGTGGAATTGCAAAAGTTTTATGTAAATTCAAGTGACAAACATCAGCACCTAAGTCACCAGGAGATGTTAAACCAACTTGTGCATTCATATTTGCACCATCAAGATAAACTTGACCACCATGCTGATGAATAATGTTACATGCTTCCTTAATAGTTGGTTCAAATAAACCATAAGTTGATGGATAAGTAACCATAATTGCAGCCAAATTTTCAGCATACTTATCGGCTTGTTTCTTTAAATCTTGTAAATCTAAGTTACCATTATTTAAACATTTAACTGGAATAACTTTAAAACCTGCCATTGCAGCAGATGCAGGATTAGTACCATGAGCAGAAACAGGAATTAAAACTATATTTCTATGAGTTTCACCTTTAATAACATGTAAGTATTGCTTAATAACTGATAAACCAGTATATTCACCTTGAGCACCAGAATTTGGCATTAAAGTGGTCTTTGCAAATCCAGTAATATCAGCTAAATCAGTTTCTAATTCTTTAATTAATTCCATGTAACCCAAAGCTTGATCTTTTGGAATAAATGGATGTAAAGAAGCAAATTCTGGCCATGTAATTGGAACCATTTCAACAGTCGCATTTAATTTCATAGTACATGAACCAAGTGAGATCATTGACGATGCTAATGAGACATCCTTTTGTTGTAATGAATATAAATATCTTAACATTGCAGTTTCTGAATGATATTTAGAGAAGACCGGATTAGTTAAAATAACATCTTTCCTCATTAATTCATCTGGCAAGATTGGTAATTCAATATTTTCCAACGATATTTTATTACCTGTGAATAATTCAATTAAATCAATTAAATCCTTTTTAGATACAGTTTCATCTAGTGATAATTGAACAGTTAAATTATCAACTTTGAAAAGATTAATACCATAATTATTAACAGCCTTTTCCATGAATTTATCAGCGGAAATATCATCTAATTGAATACATAAGGTATCAAACCATGAAGTGTTTACAACTTTGAAATTTGAATTTTCTTTAATTTCATTTGCTAAAATAGTTGTAAAACCATAAATTTTATTTGAAATGTTCCTTAAACCATCTAAACCATGATAAACTGCATAATTTGCAGCAATATTAGCTAATAAAGCTTGAGCGGTACAAATATTAGAGGTTGCCTTTTCTCTCTTAATATGTTGTTCTCTTGTTTGTAATGCTAATCTTAAAGCAGGTTTATTTAATCTGTCCTTTGTAATACCAATTAATCTACCTGGCATTTTACGTTGTAAAGTTTTAGTAACTGCAAAGAAAGCAGCATGTGGACCACCAAAACCCATTGGAACACCAAATCTTTGAGATGAACCTAAAACTATATCAGCACCAAAACTTGAAGGTGGATGTAATAAAGTTAAAGCAAGTAAATCTGAAGTGACAGTGAATAAACCTTTATTTGCATGCACTAAATTTGAAATTTCTTGTAATTTAATAACAGAAGGTAATTGACCATTACTTTGAGGGTATGAAACTAAAACACCACAAGTATTTCCAATATTATCTTTCAAATTTTGAAAACCGTCTTTAGAAAATAAATCGACAATTTTAATATCAATATTTAAAGTATTTGCCTTACTTTCAATAACTGCAATTGTTTGTTCATGAATATTTGAATCAATATAGAAAACATTTTTTTTATTTCTTGTGAAATTATAAGCTAAAATCATTGCCTCAGCAGCAGCAGAACCTTCATCTAATAGAGAAGCATTGGCAACAGGTAAACCAGTTAAATCAGATACAACAGTTTGATAGTTTAATAAACTTTCTAATCTACCTTGAGAAACTTCAGCTTGATAAGGAGTATAAGAAGTGTACCAAGCAGGATTTTCTAATAAATTTCTTTGAATAACCAATGGTAAATTAGTACCATAATAACCTTTACCTATATAAGAACGTAAAACTTTATTTTTAGAAGCTAAAGCTTTCAGCTTTTCAATCATTTCAGTTTCTGTATAACCATTTAAAGGTTCAATTTTCAATTTCCTACCAACGTAAACTTCATGTGGGATGACATTTGAGATAAATTCACTAAAATTATTAGATTTAACATCTTTAAGCATATGTGAAACATCTGTTGGTTGGGGACCTAAATGCCTTCTTTGGAAAGTATCTAAATTATCAAATTTATCGACATTGTTGTATAAGGATGCGTATTTTTCTGAAGAAACATCTACTTTTGAAGATTGGAATCTGACAGATGATAATCTAAAAATTAAAGCCCTGCTGCTACTTTTGGATAATAATTTTGTTGATCTGAGCATATTAATTAGTTAGTTAAATATGAAAAATTAAAATATCAGTTCTTCTTTTTTTTTTCTTTTTTGTTATCTCGTTATCTTAGAAAAAATGAGAGTAATCAAATTAATTATTATAAATTTTTCGTAGTTTCAAAAGATTGATCAACAACAGAGTTAAAGGGGGGGGGAAGAAGAATGAGAAGGAAAGGAGGAAGAATGAATTTTAAAAAGAAATTAGCAAACAGGACATTAGTATGTTTATATAGGGGAATTATTGTTTTTTTGTTTTTTTTTACCAATGAATACTCTCTTTCACATGAAATGATAAAACCGAGCGAAGTCAAGCGGAGTCGGCGCAAGTCAAGCACAAATTAAAGAGGAGTCTAAGCATACTATGACTTCTCATAGCTGCACTGCCTGGAACTGGGTACCAGAATTGACTCCAGCCCAGGTGCCTGTAGGGTTCCATATTGCGTTGTTCACTTCATTCGGACACTGGTAGCTTAATAGAGGCAAGGAAGTGTCGGTGTAGGTATTTATATCGTAGATTAATAGTTGGCAGTCATCAGCACCAGAAAGTAATTTATTTTCATGAGGGTGCCATTGAATGGAATTGACAGTTGATGAATGGTTGTTCAAATTAAGGATTGGTATACCTATCTTTCTTAAATCTAGTATTATAATATTATTAGAACCTTCCTGTAACGCTGCTATTTGATTTGGATTGTAATTGGAATTAGATAATCTTAATAATTTAGTATGAGTAGAATTATTTTTAGTATTATCATGTTCATAAATTATAGTTGATTGTTCTAAGTTTCGTAAATCAAATAATCTAACAGAACCATCAGATGAACAACTTGTGAATAGGTTGTTACTATTGGAAATATATTTGACATCAAAAACCTCACTATCATGAGCAATCAATTGAGTTTTAGCTACAAATGATTGTTTAACTAAATTCCAAACTGTACAAGTTGTATCGATTGAACAAGTTATCAAATATGAGTTATCGTAATGATTCCAATCAAAAGAAGTAATTGGCGGTAGTTGATTAAGATTGGAAATTTTTGAGTTTGTTAGAGCAGATTTTTCAATGAATGTAGAATTATCGTCGTTGTTATCATTTATTTCATATATTCTCAGACATTCCGAAGTTGTAGCTAGTAAAGTTGAGTTTGTGTTGGAAATAAGGGGATCCCATTGGATCCTAGTGACCGGATATTTGACAAAACAATCAAAAGTTTTTGCAAAGCTGATTGAATTATTATTGGTATCATTGAATTCACCATATAGGATTTCCAATTTATTTCTTTGGTCTTCTCTGTAAGTAGAGATGGCTATTCTCTGTGTGCTATCGTACTCCTTATGATTATTCGAAAAGGACCAATCTAGGCCATAGAGTGGGTATGTTGAAGTATAGTTGGATGTTACAGGTATACTATCAAGTGACGACTTACTGTTAGGATTGCTGTTGTAGATGGGGATCTGATATGGGAGGTTGTTCGGAGAGTTTGAGTATCTGTTGTAGGAAGACATGCCGTGCTTGTAGAGGTAAGGCCGTTCTGACGCCACTGAGGAGCGCTTCTGCAAAGAGGCTATGTTGGGGTACGGGTAGTCCATTGCAGGCAAAGTGGCGTTTAGTTGTGTCCTGATATGTACCTTTGTATCCATTTCTATTATCACAGGTAGCTCTGGTGCCATACACGATACCGCCAATTCATGCCCGACTCTGGGCTGCACCCGTGCACCGGCCGAGGCCATCTCTTTCTTTGTCTCTCCTCTTGCCCGAACATCACCCGCTTTGTCTCGGAGCGGAGAAAGACAATAGCAGTTTCTGGCAATAGCGATGGGCGCGAGAGGAAATGCCCGCCCAGGGTAGGCGCCTGCTGAACCCTGGATTTCCTCCCGTGTGATCCATCGTCATCATGACCCCCTTTTCTTTCCACGCCCAACAACCACGAACTCTTCTGCCCATGCTGCAAGTCAACCAGCCCGGCCAGCTCTCCCATCCCATGTCCATGCCCATGCCCATGCCCATGTCCACAAAGCCCACATCTGCCAAGCACGCCAATCCCTCAAAACCAGCAAAGCCCACCAAGCTCACGGCGGCCGCTACACCGCTCTTCAACCAGTACGCCTGCATCCGGTGCAGGCGGTTGAAGAAAAAATGCTCCAAACATCTCCCTGTGTGCAAGAACTGCTCCAAGCAAAAGGAGCGCTGCGAGTACGTGGAGCGCAAAAACAAGCGTAAGCCCCACCCCGCCGCGTCGTCGCCGCCCGCCGCCTCCGACTGCTCCGACCATAACAGCACCCCGCCTTCCATCCTTGTCAACAGCGTCCCACTTCGCGAGACGGCCGCCCTCCCCTTCCCGCTTTCTCCACGGAGCTCTGCCGCCTCTGCCTCCGCCAACGGCCCGTCGCCGAGACTCGCACCGGCCCCTGCCCCGTTCATCCAGCTCCCGCCCATCAGAAACAGGTCCCTCTCCGGCGGCTCCCTCTCCGGCGGCTCCCTCTCGGGTGGCTCCATCGCCAGCTCCCCAAACGACTTCCTCCCGCCACTATCGGCATACTCGTTTCAACCGCTCCATTCCTTCCTACCAGCTCAAGCTTGCTCGGCAAAACCTCCCGCGCCTACTCCGCCAGCGGCCTTCGCCGTTACTCCGAGCTTCGCCAATACTTCCTTCTTATCTCCAAACTCCCATCCGAGATCAAACTCAATCAAATCTCTCTCCCCAACAACTAATACCTTCAATATCCCATGTCCGAGATTCTTTGATTTCCAAAACAACAACAACAACAACAACAACAACAACAACAACAACAGCAACAACAATACTCATACTAATACTACCACCTCCACCTCCACCTCCACCAATAATGGATCTTCTCACTCTGTCAATAACCCCACAGACGCTAATGATACCAACCATGTCAATTTCATTAAATTGTTCGGCCGCGGAAACACAAATTCCATTGAATTCGAACTGTTGCTGCTAATCTCAAATAAGTTGAACCTTGTCGATGATGACATATCTTTGAATAATTTCCGCTCCAGCCATCTACCTAATTATCAACCAAGTTTCAAATTCATCTTGAAGTTCTTGATCTTTTTGGATGATAAGTTTCTCATGGATCAGTTTTTAACATTCACAAACAATAATAATAACTATTTGACCAATGTAATTGACTTGAATAGTTTTTCAAATGATGACTATTTTAATACAATTGAATTCTTACTTATATTGACATGCTCAATTCTAATTTCCAACGACAATGATATATTCTGTTATTCATCTTCCTTTTCAAAGCTAGTATTCACTACAGCGTATAAACTGTTGCAAAAAAGAATTTACCCTTTTTCAAATGTTCAAATTTTAAGATTATTAACTCTTTTACAAATAATCTCCGTTCTCAGCAATTCGGATTTAGAATTAATTTGTTTCATTCTATCAAACTTGACAAATCTTACGAAAAAATTAAACTTGAACAAAGATTTAAAAAAGATCAATCTTCATCAAAATAGTTTAACCTTAACAGATTTTGAATATTTAAATAGACTATTTTGGACTATTTATATACTTGATTCTACGATTTCCTTTACTACTTGTAATTTATCAAATTTCAACTTGAATGATATAAATATTTCCCTACCTATTGCAATTACAAAATCTGAAGAAACAAATATCTTAATTCAAAATATAATTATCAAAATGTCTAAAATAAAATCAAAAATAATCTCCAACCTATACGTAACAAATTCAAATGTCTTAGTTGAATCGGAAAAATTAACCATACTTTCAAATTTAAGACAGGATGCTGATATCTGGTATAATGAATGTAGAATTTTATTATCAAAATTAGACGTGTCTCAATTTGATAATGATTATTTCCATCTTAATTTACAAGTATTTGCTGCTTGGATTTCTCAAGAGTACTATCATATTTTAACAATCTTATTCAAACCTTCAACTCTTTTTTCTAGGCCCGATATACCTAATTTCACAGTTATATCAAATGCAACATTTCAAAATTCAATTATTATAATTGATTTAATCAATAATTACAATTTACCATTATCCAATTTAAGTCTATTCTACTACAAATTTTTAAATATCTCACTTTACTTACTTATTTCTTTAATTAAGGGCATGTTTACAATCAACGATGCAATTGAAATGTCAAAAAAACTTTTTGAAATTTGGAATAATAATAATAGCATTAAATTGCAAAATTATACTTTTTATATCACAGAAATTGATAAAATAATAAATTCTGAATTTTCAAAATTTCAAAACATGAATAACATTAATATGAACGAAAATTTTATGCCTTGTGATGATTCAATTAAACTTATTTTAATTCAACTGAGACATTTACTCAACTTAATGTCAAATAATGGATTCTCAATTTATCCTGATATTGATTACATTAACTATCTTGAAGCTAATTATCAATAAACAACAATTTTAGCTTCTATTTCACTGTCTGTTCCTGTTCCTGTTCCTGTTTCTGTTTTTGTTTCTTCTTTTTTTCCCTTTCTTTCTTTCTTTCTTTCTTTCTCTCTTCCTTTCTCTCTATAAACAGATTCCATATACCTAGCTTTTACTTAACTTTATTCTTTACTCGCCACATTGTACACTCGCCACATCCATGAAAAAGAAAAGAGGAAAAACCGTTAATATTATGTAGCTGTAATTGTGAGATGTGGTAAACAACTTAAACATTTCTTCTTCTGAACAATACCAAAATCAATAATGAACCAATTAGATATTAAAAAACATACCTTGTGTCATAAAAGATTTTTATCCCTCTTACCAAGTAAATATCAATTGGAAGATAGTAATAAACTAGCAATTTCATATTTTTCATTATCATCATTAGAAATCTTAGGTACTTTAAAAGCAACATTTTCCAAGTTGGAAATCCAATCATTTATAAATTATATCTACGGTCATTATATAGAGACTGAAACATATGCTGGATTTAGAGGATCTTTTAAAACATACCTTATGGATGAATCCTCTATTGAATTAGCGTCGATTCATTTCGCATTACAGTGCTTAATCATTTTAAATGATGATCTATCAAGACTAAATGTTGGGAAAATTATGAATTTTGTTCAAAAGTGTCAGTGTGAAAATGGTGGATTCACAAACATTTTAAATTCCAAAACGGACAAAGATCTAAGATACTGTATGATTGCACTCACAATCTCTAAAATATTACTCAGATCAAAAGATAAAATTGCAACATTCATAAATCTTGCAAACTTAGAAAAATTCATACTCAAATTACAAAATTTCGATGGCGGGTTTTCAATGTATTTAGGTGATGAATCTCATAGTGGTATGATATTCTGTGCAATCAACTCACTAAATTTGATAAATAATGAACGATTGTTAAATCCTCATTTAAATGCTAAATTAATTGACTTCTTGGTTCATCGACAAATTAACTTTAATCAATTCAACGATTCTGAATTGATGGATAATGAATATTGTGATTTGAATGATATCGGTGGATTTAATGGTAGATTGAATAAATATGGTGATACATGTTACGTGTTTTGGTGTTTAAGTTCTTTGAATTTATTGCAAAAATTACATTTAGTTAATCATTATTTGACAACTGATTTTTTGATTAATAAAACTCAAAATTCGATATTTGGTGGATTTAATAAAACTACAGATGTAAATGAAATGCCTGATCCATTACATTCATTTCTTGGATTATGCGCTTTAAGTATTCTAAAATATCCAGGTTTAAATCCAATTGATTGTCAATTTGTCATACCTAAATCAAGTTTTAAATTCTGGCATGATTTACAAAAAATAGGGGAAAATTGATATCTGTTAATTCAAGAAGATGTCTATAAACTACTACCCCAAATACATATATATATATACAAGATACGTCTCATTCATTAAAGAACCCTTTTTCTTTCCCTAAATTTTAACTAATTCTTCATAAATACACCATGCAATTGCTGCACTACCAGCTTTCCTAATTAATCTCAATGATAACCCATCGAAAAAAGATTTCCAATTTTCCTTATACAATTTAATACTAGTTTGTGTAAAAGTTTTGTAAATTTCGGGCTCTAATTGCATTCTCGTTTTAATTGTGTCAAATGGTCCAGTTATAGAAGTTGCAAAAATGGATGCGATCACTGCACTCGTTGAATTAATTATACCTGATGAAAAGTGCCCTAATTCTGATTTTTTTCTCTCATCTAACTTCATTATCAAAGGTAATGTTGATTTTAATTGTTCGTATGATGAGATGTATAATCCTGCATATGGTGCATCTCTTAACACTGTTGGTCCGAAACCTCTGAAAAATCCACTTAATCCATCATGTTTATAAATATTAAAAATTGCATCTTTCATTGAATTATACTTATACAAATTTGATTCAAATCTAATTTTAATAACTGTAATTGGCATGGTTAGATAACCAACAAATGATCTAGATACCATACCAATCAATATATTTTCGTATGCTTTCAATTTAGGTAATTTTGATGAAACATTGAAAATCTGAGCTTCAGATTTTTTCAAACTAGATAAATTATGTCTTGCAATATGTAACGTTGATAAATATAAACCACTACCAACAGATGTTCTCACAGCACTTGGTAACGTACCTCTCCATAATTGTCCAATTTCAGATATACTTTTCAAAACCGTAGAAATAGAATTATCTTTACTTTGCTGAACTCTTGTCTTAACTAAATCTAATGGTTGTAAACAAACTGCAGAGGTTAAACCTCCAATGAATCCGGCAAATAAATGTCGTCTTGTTTTCTGTTCTCCATTACTGGACATATTCAAATTAGGTTATGTTATGGTTACGTTTTAAAGATGAGAAATGTGTTAATGCTCAGTCCTTTGCATATAGTACATTTAAAAATTCTCAATACAGGTGGAGGTCAATTTTGTTCGCTTTGATTTAACTTTTACGATTGATTCTTGATTACCCCGAAACAATTCATTTAGGCACGCATCTGTGCATTAATAGAGATGATTTGTTTAACTATACCAAATTCTATCCAAGTCTCTACATGCTATTTAAATAGTGAAAAAGTGAAAAAATCAAAATTTTACTCATATCTTCAATATTCAAAAAAAAAAACAATCTTTTATCAAATAAGTGTAAACGTTTTCACTAACTTTAAAAGTCTCCACCACCAAAGTCTCCACCACCAAAGTCTCCACCACCAAAGTCTCCACCACCATATCCTTGATCATCGTAATTATTTTCAATGTAATAATTATTAGTGTCATGATCTAAGACGCTACCAAGTAACAAACCACCTGCTGCACCCATTGCCATGCCTCCCATCATACCACCCATGCCTCCCATTCGACTTTTCTTTTGGGTTTCTTGTTGATACACTGGTTGTTGTTGGTACATTGGTTGTTGTTGGTACATTGGTTGTTGTTGGTACATTGGTTGTTGTGGATAGTATTGTGTTTGTGCGTATCCTTGTTGTTGGTACATTGGTTGTTGTGGATAGTATTGTGTTTGTGCGTATCCTTGTTGTTGGTATCCTTGTTGATATTGTCCTCTTGTTTGTTGCTGTTGTCCGGCAGGAGATCCACTTGCTGGTCTCTCATATGCCGGTGGTGGCGCAGAATTTGGCACAGTTGTACCTGGTGGTGCTTCCCATTGTGATTTCCCTGTGGATTCGTCAACATAAAACCATTCTGAAATCCGAAACAATTAGTATTAATTTGATGATGTTAGTATTAATTAGCTATATTAAACAGTTGACCATACGGATTCAACAAGATTTGTAGTGATTGATCCGCGTTCTATACATACCGTTGTATTTATCGTCCCAAACGACAACCCAACCTTTTGGAACTTCTGGTTTCTGTGTTTTGGCAGCCATATTTTGTTACGAATTTAGGTGTTTGCGTATGATAACTAGAATAAAAGAAGTGTTGCTGTTGGTTAAGTTATTGCATCCGCTCCACTATGAACGAACTTCTTTTTAATCTCTCGCTTCAACTTCTCTTTTTGGGTATTTTTTATGGATTTTGGGTTTTGGACTTTGATAAGTGATAGAATTAGTTCTTTTCTAGTTTTGCTCTTTATCAATGGTACATCAATATTGTACTTTAAGTGAATATAAAAATCGAATTTTTTTTAAGTCTATAGAATTGTATGTACAAAAAATATGAAGCTAGAAAAATATATCTAAAGATATAATGCTGTTTAGAAAAGGTGTATACTGAAATCAGTACACATAAAAAAGGTAACGTATAGCATATGAATTAGTGAATGAAGTCACTCACATATAAAATAGAACTGAGATAACCGATATAATTGTAATCAAATTAGAATTCAATGATAACTTAGGTGATGCGTTGAAATATTCAATATCAGAAACATTACCGGTTTGAACATATGATGCTAAACTAGTTGTTGAAGTTTCAACTTGTTGTAGATTATTTGCTGTGCTTGATAAAGTTTGAACACTTTGTTGGATATCTGTGGTCATTGATTCATTTGAATTTTGTTGCTGGTTATCTGTAGTAGCTGATGGAAAAACGGATACATATTCAGTTGTATCACTGAATGGACAATATGTTGTAGTTTTAGTAACAATTTCAGTAACTATAGCAGTAGAAATTGGAATTGTTTCAACAGTAGTAGTTGCAGTAGTATGATAAACAACTTCATCATTAGTCGTTGAAGAAAATGTGACTAAAACCACATTAGTGGCTTCTGTGTATACAGTGGTGAGATGTGTGTTAACATCAGTAACAGTTATTGTGTAAGTTGTACCAGAGTAATAAGTTGTTAATTTGGAAGGTGGAAATGAGATTGTTGAAGAGGTTAAGTTTCCAGTTTCACCGCCAACAATTGGACCAATAGTGCTCAAAGTAGATGAATAGCTGGTTTCGCCACCAACAATTGGACGAACATTAGTTATAACCTTTGACGACGATTCAAGTAAAGTTGAGTCACTATTGACACTGTTATCGCCTGAAGGAACAATAGTTGAACTTGAAGCAATTAAACCAGATCTGGTACTTGTAATAATAGACGTTTCGGTTTTAAACGAAGGACTAGTTGTCGAAGTGGAATCAGGTGGACTCACTTCATTTTGCGAAACAAATTCTAGAGCAGATGATGAATTTTCTGTCAAACTATCTGCACCAGATGACGGAGTCGATGCTGAGCTATCTGCACCAGATGACGGAGTCGATGCTGAGCTATCTGCACCAGATGACAAAGTCGATGCTGAGCTATCTGCACCAGATGACAAAGTCGATGCTGAGCTATCTGCACCAGATGACAAAGTCGATGCTGAGCTATCTGCACCAGATGACGAAGTCGATGCTGA